>BPLQ01010209.1:0-502831 GCA_021605075.1 Caerostris darwini
ATTACGTTTAAAATTCATATAGTGTATAAATAATCGATTCTATATATACTTTTTTGTTATTGAAAATGCCTCAGAAACGTTTTGCATCCTTTTAACTACCTTCAAGGGAACTAGAAGAGCGATGCCATACATGGAATCTCAGAGATGCTCGATACACCAAGTCTTGGTGGACGCTTATAAAGGATGGCCTGGCCAATGTCAATGCTGGCAGAGACATATTTTTTTTCTTTCTACGGAATCTGTAAACTTCCCAGGAAAGGTGTGGAAACGCAGAATATTCGATTCTGAAATCACTCGATCAGTTCTAAATTGACAGTAATATTGTCATTCCTGCACAACTTCGGTTCAGGAAATGATGGAATACTAATCCAAGTGGAGGTCAAAAAGCATATCTGTACGTGTTTTGGCCACCACCGCTTATTTTTAGTTATTCTTTAGAATTGTTTACAAACACCCCGAATTATTACCTAATTGTTAGACGATTACCTTTTTTTTTAAATTTTTAATTCAATTTTTGTTATGCAGGCAAGGCATGAAATCATTTACACTTGTAGTATAAATTTGACGGTCACTTCCTCAGTTGCAAAGATCAAGGACCTCGAAATAGCAGTAAAGGTAACCAAAGAGGAATGCATTTTAGTAATAAAGATACAAATTTATGCATTTAGCATGTGTTATATTAAGGATTACAGAAAATAATTAGCAATAAATAATCTTTACTAGTAGATGCTGAAACGATATCATGATTTAGCCTGAATTTTGATTAACAAATTAATTAAACAAATTAAAAAACAGTTCAAATAGATTGTATCACTTATAGATAATATGCATTTTAAACGTTTTATATCACAAGGAATTAAGAAAAAAACTTTATTAAATTGAATAACTAATAAATTACTTTGACAAATTGAACAGTTGAAGGATTATACAAAATGCGAACAATTGAACTTGAGTTCAAACGATTGATAAACTAACGTTTTTGAAATTTCGAAAAAACTTGCAGAAATCGAACATCAAGATAAATTTAAAAAAGGAAATTCAGACATGTTGCAGACATTATGATTACAAGAATTAAGAACGGTAGAATAAATTTTTTTTTTTTTACTTAAAAAAATCAAAGAAGCTATTAAATAAAAACAGTGATATAAATAATGAAATGTATACACACCTTAAAAGTTCGACAGTTTTGCAGATTAAAATTAAAATAAGTGAAAGGTTCTAAATGTGGAACACAACAATTGATAAAAAATAATCTATTTACCGTATATCTTGTTGCCAGATGAAGCATATTAAACCTACCAAATAAGGTTCAAAAGCTCTTTCCTTGGGTTTCTTGGTGCTTTATGGTTCGAGTCTGTCAAAACGTGCTTTCAATTATCTTGCAGTGGTTAAGGAGAGGTTCAAAACGACCTTTCTGCTGCACATTTTTCCCTTCGTAATCTAAGTTATTGCTCAAACTAACCCCTGCTGTGCTGCTTTGAAAACGGGATGGACATACGGCTGCGAGGTGCTGGGTTCGATCCTAACCTGCTCCTTTAGCCATCATTTCTAGCAGCGTTTACCCCGTCCCCTTGCGGACTTAATTTTATTTTTTCTCTCTTAACTTTAATTTTATTTAATTGTGTATAGACTCAATTAAACTATTATTCAACATTAGACTCAATTAATAATATTTTAGTATTTTCGATTTGATCAAAATAATTGAACCAGGTTGGTTCAAATATTTATTTTATATACAAAGTTATCCTTATATCATTCAAGGTTTCTTTATGGAAGTATTCCTTTATTCTTATTTTTCTTTCATTTTGAAAGTGACCTTATTTGATATATTTTATCAATATTATTAGACTTTATCTCTATATATCATTATTGATTATTCCCATTATAATATATTTTATTGACTTCCAATGAGAAGAGGTGTTTCTTTCTTATTTAAAATGTATTAAATTCTCTCTTTGATATAAAATAGTTAATAAGTTTTATTTTCTGAAGCCGCGCTAATCTACATTATATGTGCTAGTTTGATAGATTATATCTTAATTTAAAATATATTGTTACATGTAATGCATCTTGGATTTATTATAGGTCTCTGTCTATAAAATTGATTTTTCGTTATTTATTTTTCTAAATTACGTTGGATCATTTTTAAATACTTACTATGAATTGCTGGGTTTTTTTTTATTGATATTTATTATTGCTTTTCGTTAATAATTGTAGTTTTCTTCCTTTCAGATGCACCAGATGATAATTTAGATTCCTTGTCATACACAGATAACAGTGATGAAGATCCCATGGGAGAAGGCTGATATTTTTTTTTTATGCATTCATTCATTAAATTCAATTTACAAAATGTATTAAATATTTTTGCGATGCAATTAATATGTATTTTTAAATGTAATATATAATACGTATGCAAAATATTGAACAAATGAATTTAAATGTTTCGATAATTCAGTATAGATTAAAAATTGTGTGTTAATGAAAAAGTTAAACTTATATATTATTTACTGTACACTCATAAAATAAAGACCACAATAAAGATTATATTATGCATAAAAATAATTTTATTACAATCTAGGTCAGGGGTCTCCAAACTACGGCCCGCCAGTGTCGTCAATCCGGCCCGCGACAGTGAATAGTTTATTGTTGCTGTAATAATTTGGATAAAAAAACCACATTAAAACACTAGAAATTATAGATAATGGCAGAAAATTAAAACGATTTTGGCCCTTGGTACTTATTGGAGTACGCAATATGGCCCTAAGGCTGGAAAGTTTGGAGACCCCTGATCTAGATAAAACAAAAAAATTAATTTGCAAAATAATATTATCGTTAAGCAGCTAAGGGACCTTCTGTGCATGAAATTAATGTAAGAAAAATTAAAAATTGAATTGAAAAATATATGACCTTTTTTATATGCATAAGCAAAAGTTTAACAAATTAACAATTTTATATGTATAATTAATAAATACACATTTTGAACAAGTTTAATCTCACAAATATTCAAGCGTTGTTATCACTTTAAGTTCTACCGGAAATTATTTTATATATCACTTAAAGGCTGCGCCTTAATTTTGTCCCATTTGTTGAGATCATTTAACGTAAAATACTACGGGCACTGTCATGGGATATACTTCAAATTCAATCCATCTTTTGTTGAGGCTACATCATCACACGAATATTATGGGCACAGTGGTTGAAGTCCGAATTTAAAATATTTTTAAGTCTCCAGAAAATAATTACAGGCAAATATTAATCTTTTACTAGTCTTTTCGTAGCAATTCACAGTTTTTGAGTATCTACAATAGTAAAGTCGTTGAGAGTGAAATAAAAGTCGGAAGAATCAATGCTGTTTAAATGTTAGAAAAAAATGCATCTAATTGGGTCTAACATAATTTGGGCTATTCACATTACCTTCCAACTATTGTAAATTCAGTTATATATATATATTTAAAATTGTAACAAATCTTAATTTCGAGGTATTAAGCCAGTAATAAATAAAGCAAAATTTATGATTGTGTAGCATTGCATATAATGAAATAGATAAATTAACATAATAATGCAGATTTGAATTTTAAAAGTGCATTTTTAAATATACACGTAAGGTATTATTTATTTATATCCACCTGTATGAAAAAACATTTTTCCGAAATATTTATATAAGAAGTAAAAATTTCATTGCTTTAAAATTTCTTATTTTTAACTGCACTTTTACTCCTGAATCCCAATGTGCATCATTACATTTAAAGATTTTTTTTTTTCTGAATGAAAACAAGCGAATTTGGATAAATTAGCAATTGCATTTAATTATTTTCTCCGAATGACGAAGATTACTGATACCAGAAAAAATCCGATACAAACATTGTGCCTTTTTAAACAAAAAACAAAACTGATCAAAAATATTTTGACTAAATATTTTTTTATTTGGTATATTTTTAATAAAAACAGTGAATAATGTCGAATAACATTACATTTAAAAAGTACACATTAGTCTAAGAGAAAAATGCACAGTTAAAACAAAATTCAATAAACATTATGTCCAACAACAGAAAAAATATTTTATAATTTGGGGTAAAAAAGTGCATTTTAATCGCAAAAATAGGATGTATTTTTAAAATAGTGTTTCACAGTTATGGAACTATGCGTAATATCTCGGTGCAATTCTTTTATCACGTCCGAAAAAGCTGTTTGTGCACCTACACCGAAATGCCTTGATGTGATGCATGCTGTGGTGAGATTTACAGCGTGTTCCAGGAATTTCCTAAAACCCTCCCTAGAAAGCCTGCAGTTTTTCACAAATACTTTATCTAGGTGATAAAAAGCCAGGGGGTTTCTGTTAAGTATTTCAAGTAGTTTCTGGTCGTCCAAAACAGAGGCTCTATAAAACTGCAGTTCCTTTAAATTCCTCACATTTTGAAAGATATACAGAAGTGTGTTTTCGTAGATGAAATCTATTTCCAGTCTGTTTAGCTTTCTAAAACTGTAGGAAGATGTAATGGAATCACAGATGGTTCCAACGCCAATAATTTTGAGTTATTCGAGATTGAAGCAATACTTAGAAATGGCATTTACAGGTACCCCGTGACGGGATGCAATACAGAGATGCCTCAGCTGTTGACCAATACCACTCAAGAAAGAAAAGCTCCGCTGATATTTCGAACATATATGAAATTTCATTTTCAAAGATCTCAGATGTTTCAGCTTAATCAGATATTCAAAGCATTCTTCGGAAAGCACTGAAATTTCCAGTTCCTCTACGAGTGGAAATAAATCTATGGAGCTTCTGATCCTTTGAAGAAACGAGATCTTTAATGTTGTTATATCCTCGAAAAAACGTGTGGCGGTTGTCCAGGAGCATTTCCGTAAACCATATTTAGTGTTTCCTGTATTATTCGCCTTGATATGATGTGCGGCAAGAGATGAATCAGTAAATCTTAAAGATGCCAAGTTGGAATGATTATCGAGCATTTTGACTACTTTTAGAAAATTCGAACTTTCTGGTCTGCATTGAAATATGTCGAATTCCTCTAGATCTTCCAAGTGGGACAAAGTGTCAGCCGCTTCGCTTAGAAAGTCCCTCGATTCTTTTAGATCCCAGGAAATTTGAATTATTTCCACGCTTTTAAGCCACTTGCAATTCTTCAATGCTTGAGGGTTAAAGAATGTTCGTACAGACAACCTCTCTAAAAATAGGAGATTCTGGAGCAAGTTTTCCAGCCATTCGCTTTCATCATTATGGAAATTTCGGTCCAGTTCTAATACAGTGATTTTCATACAACCTTTTTCTGTTAACATTTGTGGTAGCACTATACATATATCTGTAAAAAACACAGGAAAACAGATCTTAAGTATTCGCAACTTTCCACTGCTTAACAACATTCGAAAGGAAGAGAATTCCCTCAATTTTTGAGATGTCCCGCAAACTTCCACTAAGAGTTCTACAATTTTTGACGGCAGGCGAGAGAAAGGATTCTCTCTCTCTTCACTCCAATGCTTCACTTTTATCAGTTCGATAATTCGATCAAGGCAGGTTTCGTAAAGCGAAATTGGAGGCATTTTTTTAAATGTAATCTTTACAGCCTGAAACGAAAAAAAGTTAGCATTTCTCTCTCAGAGTAAACACTAAAATGAACAACACTTAGAGGAAACACTAGAACAAATATAAAGCAGGTAATACGAAATGAGAGAACATAACACTTAACATATTCTAACAATAATAATTTGGTTTATGATATAAAAGCAACGGAAAAATAAAATTTGTTTCAAATTTTGAATAAATTGATAAACGTTTACTGCAGTATGGCGATCAAGGGCAGCCGCCAGAAGTAAGATAAAAGGTTCGCTGTATTCTTTACAAATCGAAACATCTTTTACGCTTACACTTTTTTTTATTAACAAGCTAAAATCAACATAGACTGCAAATCTACAATTCTGCGGAAACGGAGAAATACTTTTTAAGCTGCAGATTGACGCCAACGAGTTATCGCACTCTCCAGATCTATCGCAACTTTGTTCTTCAAGAAGAGACACAACAATTAAACACACTATAAAAGACGGCAAATAGATGTCATAATAATGTTCCACATATTTAAATGACATGTGTGGACACATATAATATACAAACTATATATTAGACAGCTACATATTTAGAAAATTTTGTACTTTCTTTTGATCAAAATATAAATAAAACTAAATATTTTCAAGTATATTTAGTATTTATTCACAAGAGGATGAAAGATGCTATGATTAAAGATACAAAGATGCATCAGCTATTTACCTACACCACCTAAAAATAAAAAGTATTGGTTAATGTCGAAAATATATTAAATTCAATTTTCAAATATCTGAGGTTTATTAGGGATTTTCGGTGCTCGAAGCCAGCTTCGTGAAGCATAGCAACATAAACGATAACGATAAATTGGCAAACTAAACATAAACGAATTGCAAGTATTAAGTAATATTCCAAAAAAGAAATAGCTCTTAATCAGTATGCAGGAAAGGGAATTGTCAGAGAACATTTGGCCAAATAAATGTTTTTCACCATGGAGACGATCAATAATCTCAACTGAATCCATATCTTTTGAAGGCAGCCCATTTATGTGGGAAAATACATTAAGTATTTGAATGATAGATTCTGTGTATTCCTGTTCATTATTAGAAAGGTCTCAGAAACGTTTTGCATCCTTTTAACTACCTACAAGTGAACTAGAAGAGCGAGGCCCTACATGGAATCTCAGAGATGCTCGGCACACCAAGTCTTGGTGGAGGCTTACAGGGGATGTCCTGGCCAATGTCAATGCTGGAAGAGACCAGGATTTTTTTTTCATTTGCGGAAAGAATCGGGAAGGAACGAAAAATGTTCTATTCTGAAATCCTTCGATCAGTACTACATTGGCAATAATATTCTCATTCCTGAACAACTTGAGATCAAGAAACGATTGAATAACAACCCAAGCTGATGCCAACAAACATATTTGTGCGTTTTTTTCTTCCGTTGCTTTTTTTAGTTACTTTTAGCACTCTTTATAAAACACCCCGAATTATTATTCAAGTATTAGACAATTCAATTATTTTTTTAAATATTTTCTTCAATTTTTCCCATGCAGGCAGGGAATAAAATCTAATACTTTTCTTACAAAAATGCGATGGCCCTTTCAAAAGTTTCAATCCCCAAAAGATATGCATTAAATGCACAAATATTATAATACAAATCAAATTATTTGGAATATTCTTTAGTGTGACTTTTGCAATGCTGATTGAAAGTGCAATGAGCAGAACAATTCAAATTGAGTTAAAACGATTAAATAGCAAAAATTAAACATCAAGACAAATTTAAAACATTCATGCTTGTAGTAGGCACTACAAACCTAATGATTAGAAGAAGTAAGAATGGTAGAAAAAGAAATTTTTTATTCTACGTACAAAAGGCAAACAAACTGTTAAATAAAAACAATGATAAATTCAGTGAAATGTATACAAACCTTAAAAGTTTCGCAGGTTCAAATTAAAATAAGTGGAAGACGACACTTTTTTAAAAACAATACCTATTAACCATATTACATCTTACCCTTGACCGTCTTGTTGCCAGATGAAACGTGTTAAACTGCCAAGTAAGGTTCCAAGGCTCCGTGGTTCTTTACGGCTCGAGTGTGTTAAACTTGTTTTCTATTATACTGCAGTGGTTAGGAGAGGCTCAAAACGACCTTTTTACAGCACGCTTTTCCTTTGTAATCTACGTTATCCCTCAAATTTCCCCTTCCTGTTCTGCTTTAAAAACGGGACGTTAAAGGAAGGAATTACCCTTGATAGATGGAGAAAAAATGTTAGGGAAAAATGAGGGAAATTTCAAAGAGGAATTGCCTCGGAAGGAATAAGAAAGTAATTCTGGAATCGAGGTGGAACTTCTTATATTTAGTGACAGAAGTTTCTTTTTCTGTTGTCCTTATTCCATAGTCCTTATTTTTTCTCCATTATATTTAATTGTAAGTAATTATAACATTAATTTAATAAGTAATTTAATTGTAAGGAATTATAACATTAATTTTAATGTTTTTTGACACTTGTCAATCACAATATAATTCACTATTTTTGTTTATTTAAATCCTTTACGTGCTTTGTTAATACTTTCAATAGTACAATATTTGTCATGAATACTGTAATAGTATTTTTATCTGTTTTGTTAAATGGGGGTAGAAAAATCCTGAAAATTTTTTTTTAAATTTATTTATTTATTGTGTTATATTTTATATGTTAGAATTATGCATCAAGCATAAAAAATTGATGTAAGCAGAGATTATTATAGTAAATATTTTTAGTAATATTCATCAACAAATTTATTGTAAAATTATAAATGAAAAATAAAAGCTTATAAAAAATATATTTGTTTAAATGAAATAAAAAATAGAAAGAAAAGTTTATAATTTTTTTAATTTATTTATTTTGTAATTTTATATGTTGGAATTATGCATCAAATAAAAAATTGATTAAACAGAGATTATTATAGTAAATGACGAATTTCAATTATAAAAAAATAAAAAATATTTGTTTAAATGAAATAAATAAAAAGAATGTAATTATATTTAAGAAATAAAAATATAAAAATAAATTTTTTTTCCTTTTAAATTTTTGATTCTTTCATCCAATATATTTAAAAATTTATTATGATCAAGACATGTTGGTTAATATGCTAATAATAAGCTTAATTAATTATATTTTACTATTTTTGATTTGATCAAAAGAATTGAACCATGCTTGCTCTAATATTTATCTTATGTGCAAAGTTATCATTTTTTAATGCAAGGATTCTTTATGGAAAGTTCTATATTTTAATCCAATTGTATTAAAGATAATTTTAAAAAAACCCAAATAATTAAGACATCTTATAAATAATTAAAAAATATAGGAATTTGTCAAAAAAAATTATTATCTTGTGATGTCCAATATAATGAATTTGGTTTTGTAAACATGTGTAATATTAATAAATAAATAATTTTTTTATTACAATTATTTTAAAAATAAACATTATATAAATGACATCAATTATAAAAACATTGAAATAATAAATTTTTGATTTTTCATCCAAAATATTTAAAAATGTATTATGATCAGACCATGTTGGTTAATATGGTATTATTAAGCTTTATTAATTATATTTTACTATTTTCGATTTGATAAAAATAATATTTATTTTATATACAAGGTTATCCTTATATAATTCAGGTATTCTTTATGGAAGTATTCCTTTATTCTTATTTTGATTTCATTTTGACTGTGAACTTATTTGATATAGTTTATTAATATTATTAGGCTTTATATATCATTATTGATTATTCACATTACAACGTATTTTACTGACATCCAATGAAAAAAGGTGTTTATCTCTTATTTAGAATGTATTAAATTATGCCGTTGATATAAAATAGTTAATAAGATTTATTTTCTGAATCAGGCAACACTGCGTTATCTGTGCTAGTAGGATATATTATATCTTTATTTAAAATATATTGTTAAATTTGATATAGATTTATTATAGGTCTTTGTTTATAAAATTGGTTTTTCGTTATTTATCTTTCTAAATTACGTTGGATCATTTTTGAATGCTTATTATGCTAATGAATTTTTGTGTTTTTTGTTGACTTTCATTATTACCATTCGTTAATAATTGCCGGTTTTCTCCTCTTCAGATGCACCAGATGATGATTTAAATTCCTTGTCATCTGAAGTGATGAAGATTAAGTGATGAAAAGTGATGAAGATCCCGATGGGGAAAGACTGCAAATTTAATGTATAAATGAACAAAAAAAGATCCCAAAATGTATTACATTTTTTGAAATTCAATTAATATGTTTTTTTTTTTTTTTAAAGTAATACAGAATATGTATGCAAAATATTGAACAAATTAATTTAAATGTTTTGATAGAAATTCAGTATAGATTAAAAATTTATAATAGAAAAAAGTTAAAATTAAATATTATTTTTTATTAAATAATATTATCTTCAAGCAGCCGAGGGACCTTCTGAGCATGAAATTGATATCAGAAAAATCAAACATTAATCACAATTAGGGTATTAACAATTTTATATGTAGGATTAATAAACACACACTTTGAACATGTTTAATCTCTCAAATACTCAAGCGTTGTTATCACTTTAATTTCTACCGCAAATTATTTTATATATCACTTAAAGGCTGCATCATAATTTTGTCCCATTTGTTGAGATCATTTAACGTAAAATATTACGGGCACTGTCATGGGATATTCTTCAAATTCAGTCGATCTTTTATTCAGGCTACATCATCACACGAATATTATGGGCACAGTGATTGAAGTCCGACTCTAAAATATTTGTAAGTCTCCCGAAAATAATTACAGGCAAACATTAATCTTTTACTAGTCTTTTCGTAGCAATTCACAGTTTTTGAATATCTACAATAGTAAAGTCGTTGAGAGTAAAACAAAAGTCGGACGAATCAATGTTATTTAAATGTTAGACCAATTAGATGCGACTTAAATTAGATACACTTTTTTATAACATAATTTCGGCTATTCACATTAACTTCCACCTATTGTGAAATTGTAAATTCCGTTTTATATATATATATATGTTGCATATAATGAAATAGATAAATTAACGTAATTATGCAGATTTCAATTTTAAATGTGCATTTTTATACATAAAATAAGATATTATATCCATATAATCATCTGTATGAAAAAAAAATTTGCGAAATATTTGATTGCGTAATAAATACACTCATGTCCCTAAAGTATCAAATTATCAATCTGATCTTGGGGAATATTACACCACTCATCAAGCAATGCCCTCCGAAGTTCCGGTTGACAGGTGGGAGGGGGCTGACGAGCTACAATTCGTCGGCTAAGCATATCCCACACATGCTCTATTGGATGCAAGTCCGGTGAGTATGCTGGCCAATCCATATGGGTGATATCTCCAATTGAAGCCATTCGTCTACAATGTTTGCACGGTGAGGACGGGCGTTGTCATCCATAAACAGAAATTCAGCACCCATGGCGCCCCGAAACAAACGTACATGTTGTTCCATAATGACATCCCGATAGATGTGGCCTGTCATCGTTACACTCTGAACATGCAGGTCAGTTCTGGAACCAAGAATAATTCCTCCCCAAACGAGCCATCCTGCACCACCGTAACGGTGTCGTTCAATGGTGTTCTCTTGGTGGTAACGGGTACCTGGCGCTCTCCATATGAAAGTCCGGCGAGAATCAGACTGCAAACTAAACCTGGACTCGTCGGAAAACATCGCACCAGACCACTGTTGCGGTGTCCACAATGCATGCTCTCTACTCAATGCATGCCCACCGGTGTCAGCTTGGCATGATTATTCAGCAACTTGACTACTGTTAGAAAATTCGAACTTTTTCTTGTGTACTGAGATATGTCGAATTCTTCTAGATCTTCCAAGTGGGACAGCGTGTTAGCCGCTACGCTTAGAAAGTTGTTGGATTCCTTTGGATTCCTGGAAATTTGAATTATTTCCACACTTTTAATCCCTTTGCAATTCTTCAATGCTTGAGGTTTAAAGTTTGTCCGTACAGACAGCCTCTCTAAAAATATTAAATTCTGCAGCAAGTTTTCCAGCCATTCGCTCTCATTATTATGGAAATTTCGGTCCAGTTCTAATACAGTGATTTTCATACAACCCTTCTCTGTTAGCATTTGTGGAAGCACTATACATATGTCTTTGAAAATTACAGGAAAACAGATCTTAAGTTTTCCCAACTTTCCACTGCTTAACAAAATTCGAAAGTAAGAGAATTTCCTGACTTTTTGAGATGTTCCGCAAACTTCGACTAAAAGTTCTACGATTTTTGACGGCAGGCGAGAGAAAGGATTCTCTCTCTTCATTCCAATGCTCCACTTTTATCAGTTCGATAATTCGATCAAGGCAGGTTTCGTAAAGCGAAATTGGAGGCATTTTTTCAATGTAATCTTTAAAGCCTGAAACGAAAAAAAGTCAACATTTCTCTCTTACGGTAAACACTAAAATGAGTAACTCTTAGAGGAAACACTAGATCAATTGGAAAACAGGTAATATGAAATGAGAGATCTTTCTTGAACTAAGATGATAAGACAAGTTATTAGAATATATCATAAAAGCAACGAAAAAATAAAAGGAATTTTAAATATTCAATAAATTTATAAGGGTTTAACGATTTTTTAAAGATTTGCCATATTCTTGGCAAATCGAACCACTTTTACGCTTACACCTTTGTCTTAGAGATAACAAGCGAAATTCAACACTGACTTCAATCTGCAATTTTGTGAAAACGGAGAAATACTTTTTTAGCTACAGATTGGCGCCAACTAGCTATCATACTCTTCAGCTCTATCGTGACATTGTTCTTCAAGAAGAGAGATAGACAGACTATAACAGCATTTTACATCAAATAGATGACATAATAATGCTCCAGATTATTGAATGTGGCCATATATAATACACAAAGCTAGAAGAAAAGTATTTGACAGTCATATATATAGAGAATTTTGTATTTTCTAATGATCTAAATTTAAATAAAACTAAATATATTCAAAGATATCTAATATTTATTTACTAACAGATGACAGAC
The DNA here is from genome assembly GCA_021605075.1 of Caerostris darwini. NCBI lineage: Eukaryota > Metazoa > Arthropoda > Arachnida > Araneae > Araneidae > Caerostris > Caerostris darwini. Next base: position 12,612 of record BPLQ01010209.1, read on the forward strand.
ACTAGAATGAGGAGATACAAAATTCGTCACCTGGGGACTTACACCCCTTAAAAATGAAAAGTATTTTTAAGTGCCGAAAGTATATTAAATTCAATTTTCATACATCTCAGGTTTGTTAGGGGTTTTAGTTCTTCAATGCCCGCTTCGTGAAGCATAGCAACATAAAAAATAACGATAAATAGACAAAATAAACATCAAAGAATTACGGGTATTAAGTAATAATATAAAAAAGAAGTAACTCTTAATCAGTATGGAGGTAGGGAATTGTCAGAGAACCTATCGCCAAATAAATGTTTTTCGCCTAAGAGACCATCAATAATTCTAACTGAATCCATATTTTTTATGGCAACCCAATTACGTGATAAATTACATAAAGTGTTTGAATGATCTTTTCTATCTATAGTTGTTCGATATTAGAAAGGTCTCGGAAACGTTTTGCATCCTTTAAATTACCTTCAAGTGAACTGGAAGAGCGACGCCAGTGCAGGAAGAGGCCATGATTTTTTTTTTCTACTGAAGTTTGTATACTTCCCAGGAAAGGTGTGGAAACGCAAAATATTCGATTCTGAAATCACTCGATCTATATTACATTGACTAATATTGACATTCCTGAACAACTTCGGTTGAGGAAATGATTGAATACCATCCCAAGCGGAAGCCAACAAGCATATCTGTACTTTTTTGGCCTTTTTTTAATTATTTGTTTGCATTGCTTACAAACATCCCGAATTATTGTATAATTATTAGATGATTCAGTGTTTTTTTAAATTTTTAATTTACTTTTTGCGATGCAGGCAGGGCATGAAATTAACTACACTTGTAATATAAATTTGAAGGTCACTTCCTGAGTTGCCAAAGTCAAGGCCCTCTAAATAGCAGTAAAGTTAACTAAAGAAGAATGTATTTTAGTGATTAAAGATACAAATTTTATGCATTATAACATGTGCTATCTTAAGGATTACAGAAAATAATTAGAAATAAATAATCTTGACTAGCAGATGTTAAAACATAATATCATTCAGCAAGAACGATTTCCATTAACAAAATAAATAAACAAATTAAAAAACAGTGTAAATTCATTGTAACAAGTATAAAATATATGCATTTTAGTGTGGGTTATATTTTGTATTACGACAGGAATTAAGAAAATTCGTTTTTATTAGAGGATGCTAAGGGACTATTAATAACTAATAAAGTACTTTGACGAATTGAAAAGGAGATAAAAATTTATTTTAACTATGAAAAATCGTCGCGAAATTATAGAAATAAATTATTTACATTATTCTTTAGTCTGACTTTTACAATGCTGATTGAACGTGGAATGAGGATTCCATAAAGAACGTGGAACAATTCAAATTGAGTTATAACTATTAAATAACATATTAAATAAAAACAGTAATATAATTAAAGGAATTATTTTACCTTAAAAGTTCGACAGTTTTGCAGATTCAAATTAAAATAAGTTGAAGACTGTAAATGTGGAACACAACACTTGATAAAAAAAATGTCTATTAACCGTATATCTTACTATATACAGTCTTGTTGCCAGATGAAGCATATTAAACCTACCAAATAAGGTTCAAAAGCTCTTTCCTTGGGTTTCTTGGTTCTTTATGGTTCCAGTGTGCCAAAACTTGCTTTCTATTATCTTACAGTGGTTAAGGAAAGGTTCAAAACGACCTTTCTGCAGCACATTTTCCCTTTGTAATCTAAGTTATCCCTCAAAATTTCCCCTGCTGGGCTTCTTTGAAAACGGGACAGACATGCGGCTGCGACTTTGTAGATTCGATCCTGGCCTGTTTCTTTAGCTATCATTTCTAGCAGCGTTTACCCTTTGATACTTTATTAAGAGAAAGGAATTACCCTATAAAACGTTAAAGAAAGGAATTACTCTAGATAGCTGTAGAGAAATGTTAGGGAAAAATGAGGCAAATTTCAAAGTGGAATTACCTCTGAAGTTGGAGTTATCCCGAAGTAGGAAAGGAACGTGGGCAAGCTTCTTTTTCTGTTGTCCTTATTCCATAATCATTAGTGTGTTCGCATCATGTTTGATTATAAGAGTGACAGTAATCTTCATGTTTTTTGACATTTGTCAATCACAATATAATTAACTAATTTACTTTATTTAAATCCTTTACGTGCTTTACTAATAATTTGTAATGGATAGTGTAATAGAATTGTTAAATGTTTTGTTAAAAGATGTAGGAAAATTTTGAAATATTGTTATATTTATTTATTGTATTATATTAAAAATGTTAGAATTGTATATCAAGCATAAACAATTAATGTAAACAGAGATTATTATAATAAATAATATTCATCATCTTTCTTGAAATTATATATAAAGTAAGATATTAAAAACTATTTATTTAAATGAAATAAATAAAAATTGTGTAAAATTTTTTTATTATAATTATATTTAAGAAATTAAGATTATATAATTGATGCCAATTATAAAAATATACAAATGATAAAAAAATAAAGATGAAGTTTTTTTTCCTTTTAAATTTTTGATATATGTAAAATGTATTATGATCAAGCCATGCTGGTTAATATGCTAATATTAACCTTAATTAATTATATTTTACTGTTATGTCCAATATAATGAATGACCTTGGTTTTGTAATCATGTGTTATACTAATAAATAAGTAATGATTACCATTCATGTTAATTAGTTGTTGTTGTTGTTTCTTATCCCACTTGGCTGGCCAAGCCCACGAGCCCATATGGACTCATGATTGAAGGGGAAGGAAGCAGCTTCTGTTGTGATGGAGCACCCGTAGGTAGAAGCCTGACTTTTGCTCCGTGACGCTCTTACAGTCATAGAAGACCGGGACCTACGGCTTAAAGTGGATTCCGAACCACTACAAACATCCATGGCACCGCCGGATAACCAGTTAGATGTTAATTAGATAACCAATTTATAAATAAAATATTTTTTTAAAAGTAGTTGAGAATTTATTAACAATTTTCAGAACAAAATATCAACGAATGTATATATAATGAGCTGTAAAAATATTTAACCAGTTTACATGTCTCATAAATGTAACTAACTAATAAATTTAAAATAGTAGGAAAACTTCCTCTTCGATATTTTACAGTTGCAGCTTGAAATTATAAATCTTTATGTCATTTGTCTTTAATATAAGCAATATAATGATTACATGAAAGTTGTAATTGCAATCATTTGTATAGTCTCTTCCTATTTCATTTTTTTATTAAAAATCTTTATTTTGGAGCGGGTTCCAGATAATTTTTTATTTCAATATTGTAGGCTAGATTTCTAACATGCCAACGGCCATACCATGCTGAATATGCCGGTTCTCGTTAGATCACCGAAGTCAAGCATCATTGGGCGCGGTCAGTACTTGGGTGGGTGACCACCTTGAACACCGCGTGCCGTTGGCATTCACAAATTTGGGACCTGAATGGCCGAGTGTCCAGCGCTCTGGCGCTCGGTGCCACAGGTTTCGGGTTCGAATCCCGGTGGTGCCAGGGATGTTTGTAGTGGTTTGGAATGCACTTTAAGCCGTAGGTTCCGGTCTCCTATGACTGGAAGAGCGTCACGGAGCCAAAGTCAGACTTCTACCTACGGGGATGCTCCATCCCAACAGAAGCTGCTTCCTTCCCCTTCAATCATGAGTACGTATGGGCTCGTGGGCTTGGCCAGCCAAGTGGGATAAGAAACAACAACAACAGATTTCTAACAACCATTCCTTTTTTTTTCCGTTATATTAATCGTTTATGTATAAGAATATATAGTATAAAAATATGCGTATTTACGATCCTTCTATGTAATTTTGTGTCTCAGATATCTCTCAAAATCTATAACAATTATGGCGAAAACGAAAAATATGAAGAAAATTAAAAAATGAAGCCAATAGCACAAAAATTTATTTTTGAAATTCATTTTTATTTCTGCAGTGTTACAATCTCTATTATTTGAAAAAAGTGCAATTCTCCATAGATATACATTGAGTTTCAAAATTTTTTTTTTCCAAACGCCACCTGGAAATTACTAAAATGTAAATAGCTTAATAAAATTAAAATATATTCAAATTAATAAATTGGTAATGTAAATTAATCTTCATGACTTACGGAGTTTTGAAGAACTCTCCAGAGGAAGAGTGAAATGTAAATCTTATCATCCATTACCTAAAACATTATACAAAAAAATTTTACCAAAATTTATTTTAAAAAATTAATAATTAACTCTTCAAATGTAAATTCATAAAACATCATTTATATAAATATTTTAATTGTCTCTGGTTTCAAAAACTACGTCATCTTTAGTAAACTAAATCCGCTTTTTGTTAACTATATCTGCTTATTTATTTATTTTTCGTCGTGTCTAACCCTCAGTGTGGGACGGACACTCCCCGAGTTGCCTACTCATGGAAGGAGTGCAGCTTCTTTTGTAATGGAGCACCCGTAGGTAGAAGTCTGACTTGGCTCCGTGTCGCTGAAGAAGGTTTGTTTGTTTCTTGCTCTGTGGTCATTTTGTGCGCACTTTGGGCTAATTAGACCGGGACCTACAGTTTAACGTGGATTCAGAACTACTCATGAATATCCATGCCAGCTTTGGGTACCGAGCGCCAGAGCGCTAGCCACTCAGCCATCAGGCCCCTCTTGCATATAGTAGAGGAAAATCACTGAAAACTCAACAAAAAAGAACGTCTATTCCAGATGCATTATAGCACGTATCCCATTGGCGTTCGAATCTCCACGTCTTAAAACACTGATGGTAAAGCACGCCGCCATTGTATTCTAACAGGATCCATCTTTTATATGTAGTAGCTGCATATCTATCCATTTAATCACGCACCATTTCATTTGGTTTGTCGCTCTACGGTCATATGGTGCACACTTAAGGCTAATTAGACCGGGACCTACAGTTTAACGTGGATTCAGAACCACTCACAAATATCCATGCCAGCTTTAGGTACCGAGCGCCAGAGCGCTAGCCACTCAGCCATCAGGCCTCTCTTGCATATAGTAGAGGAAAATCACTGAAAACTCAACAAAAAAGCACGTCGATTCCAGATGCATTATAGCATGTATTCCATTGGCCTTCGAATCTCCACGTCTTAAAACACTGATGGTAAAGGACGCCGCTATTGTGTTCTAACAGGATCCATCTTTTATATGTAGTAGCTGCATATCTATCCATTTAATCACGCACCATTTCATTTGGTTTGTCGCTCTACAGTGATATGATGCACACTTAAGGCTAATTAGACCGGGACCTACAGTTTAACGTGGATTAACAGAACCACTCACAAATATCCATGCCAGCCTGTGGTACCAAGGACCAGAGCGCTGAGGTTGCATCGCTGAAGAAGGAAGGGCAATGCCTTCCAGTAGGACTTTTAGGGGGGAACTACCCTGTATTAATGAATAGCATGGAAGAAAATTCTCACCAGGTAGTATGACTAATGCGGCATATATAAAACGCCATCGAGTCTGCTCGTTTTTTGTAACAGTCTACAACAAAGCCGCCAGCCGATTGAAACTCAGTCTCAATGCTCATCAGCCGATTGAACCTCAGTCTCAATGCTCACCAGCCTATTGTACCTCAGTCTTAATGCTCACCTGCCTATTGAACCTCAGTCTTAATGCTCACCAGCCGATTGAACCTCAGTCTCAATGCTCACCAGCGACGCACATTGCCCCTAAGCCACGAGTCTGATTTTTTTTTCGTTGTATTTGGTCATAAATATTTCAATGGATTAATTCCTATTACTAAGTTAAAACAATTTGAAATTCCAAAATAAAATTAATTTTTTGAAGCAGAAACTTTGTCTATTTATCTTTTTCCCTCCTCTATCCTCTCTCTAAACAAATTTTGCAATTTTCACTTTTGGGTTCACATTTTTTTTTTTTTTTTTGGGGGGGTTGATCTGAAATTTACAAATTTAAAAAATGGTTAATTTTAATGATATTGTTGCTGTGTGTTAAATTTGATAAATTCTATGATCCAAAATTTTTTTTTCCTTTTGCTTACTAATTAAATAATTTTACGGTTAACCAGTATATAGACCCAGTTGATTATATATATATATTACTTATTTTATTTTTAAATTTCGTCCTTTAATAAGTTTTGCTCATATTTTAACATCTTAATAAACACTGGTTTTAAAACACACACACACACATATATATATTGTAAAATTTCGCAAATTATATATTTTAAATATCGTGTAATTTCATTGAAAAATGAAACACATGTAGCTTATTAAAGTTATATAAAATGTAAAAAAAAATGTTTTAAATAAATAAAAAAAAATTTTAAATTTCTAAGTGCAATTTAATTTCTAGTTAATATTTAGATATTAAATATTTCGTTCATTTAAATTCATATAATTCAGATATTAAATATTTCAATCATTTAGATTCATATCATTTAGATTTTAAATATTTCAATCATTTAGATTCATATCCTTTTCATATTAAATATTTAATTCATTTGGATTCTTATCTTTTCATATTAAATATTTCATTCATTTAGATTTATATCATTTAGATATCAAATATTTCAAACATGTAGATTCATATCATTCAGATATTAAATATTTCAATCATTTAGATCAGGGGTCTCCAAACTACGGCCCGCGGGCCAAATCCGGCCCGCCAGTGTCATCAATCCGGCCCGCGACAGCGAATAGATTATTGTTGCTGTGATAAGTTGGATAAAAAAAAATAGAGAATTATAACAACTCGGTTTTATTTCTTGCTAGGTAAAGCTTAATGACAAGCATAATACGCAGAAAATTTAACTTAAGCATAACAATTAACTGGAAATTATAGATAATGGCAGAAAAATTAAAATGGTTTTGGTACTTACTAGAGTAAACAGTATGGCCCTAAGGCTGAAAAGTTTGGAGACCCCTGATTTAGATTCATATCATTTTGAAATTAAATATTTCATTTCATTCAGACAAATGATGATTTACTATTTTTGTTGGGAATTTTGGCATAAGTCGTTTTCTGTTCATTAATGGTTATATTATGTGCAACAAAAATTCATAATTTCTTAATTATTTCAAACTTTCAATATTTTGAAAATACAAAATGCGTTTTATATTTAACTTATTTTTGTTTTACAATAAAATTATTTTTCATTTTCTTTGCAAAATTTTTAATAATCCAAATTATAAAATTCATAATTCTTTTGCTCATTTTTCATATCTATTTTATGTAATAATAGGTAAAGATACTTGGAATGTATTTAAAATATGAAATAAATGAATTTATTTACCTGGATCCACCAAGGGCTAATTAAACAAAAATGAAATATGCATTTATATATAATTATAAAAAATAATTTTTAAAAATAAACATAAAAAAAACAATAATAGGAATTATAAAACTTATTAATATCACTGTAAAATTATTATTCGATAGATTTTAGAGATATTATGTATATATATAAGGAACGCGATGTTTTATTTTTGATGCATTTAATTTTGAATAATTAAATATATTCCATAAATTTATGAGATTCAGTATTTCATTAGAGAAATCATTACAAAAATTAAATTTTTCTTTTAATTTATAATGCGTTGTAACCATAATTCCCTAGGAAGCGCGTGCAAGAGAAATGGTCAGTTGACCTTCAGACTCTCATACAGAGAGTCAGTATATTTCGCGCGCTCTGCACGTAGCCGAGTTTTGATTTTTTGGCTTAAAAGTGGAGTCCTTCCACGAATCCATAATTTATAATACGAATCTATCCCCCAACCACACCTAGTTGCAATCTGGTTGCCCAATCTGAACACTAAAGTGTTTAAAATAAAATTTATTTGCTTATTAAAAATAATAATGTTTTTATTTAAGATATAAATTATTTGAAATATTTTTAATAATTATTATAAATTTTTGAACATATTTTTAGAAATTTTATTTGGAAGTTTTTAAATTGAAATCCTTTTTTTTTTTTATGTTTAATGAAGCATTGAAGAAATTTAAAATGACAGAAGAAAAAGATTCCTGTAAGATTTTTCCGATAAATATTTCACATCAAAATATATTTCAGATAAATATTTCTAATTTCTCACAAAGAAAGATTTGTGATGATATTTAAAATATTGACTTCTAATATAAAAATCAATAGTTGTATTTTGTCTCTTTTTTTGTTCTTCGTTGAAAATTATTGATTCCATATTCCATAACCAGAAGAACTACTTTCTCATTGATAATTACCATTTTTCTGCAAATAAGAACATTTTAGAGATTTTTAAGAAGATAATATCAATCTGGTGTAAGGTATGTGGTTGGAAATCATTTATTTAAATTTTTTAATGTATTTCAATTCCGCGTTATACGATATAAAAGAAAAGAAGCGCAAAATAAAAACTTCAATATTTACCTCCTTGAACTAAAAAGTAAAAAACATGGGACCATTTAAATCGTAATTAAAACTACTACAAAAACATAAAAAAATTCAAATTAAGAACATTTAAAGATAACAATTGCTTTGCTTTTTTATAAATTTACAGTGTAAAGTATAGGGAAAGTCCACTAGTTATTTATCTGTAATGCTCACTTCTTCAAAATACTTAGAAAAAAACAGCCACAAATATGCAGGTGGTTATCAAAATAAGGGAAACATTTGTGAATAAATGCGACATTTAAGAATGCGCTTCGTAAGCATTAAAATATAATCTTGGCTACCTGTCTTCTTTGATATAAAAATTATATATAATGATAGTATGAGGTAGCTTTAAGGACTTCTTGGATCAAAAGAGTAAGATGTCAGACCTCACAGACTTTCAAAGACGCCAAAATGTAGAAGCCCATCCAGCTGAAGTCGAAACATCCCAGCTTTTAGGCGTTCCCAGAGGTACGGTGTCTAAAGTCATGGCAACATACACACAGCTTGGCAAAGCAAAATGGTGGACGGAAGGAGAAGCTGAGTGAAAGAGGTATTGAAGCGGATTGTAAAGTCTAAACAGACCTGCAGTCAGAGTAACCATTCAGTGACTCATTCAGCATCAAGATTTTCCAGTGTCAATATTTACAGTCAGGAGGCGCCTACATATACAGGACAATTACCAAAGCACTTGTCACATCTGTTAACAATAAACGTCGCCTACAGTGGTGCAACAACCACAGAGCCTGGTCGATTGATAGGTGGAAGACAGTTATGTAGTCAGTCTTTCACACTTTTCTACACAACAGGACGGGTGCACGTTTGGAAGACATCTGCGTGTGATCGTGATTTTCTCCTTCCAGTTTTCAAGCATGGAGGTGGATCTGTCATGGTATAGGCAGCCATGTCGTGGTTTTCTGCCCTAGATCTCTAGTCACTCGGACATCAGACCCCAAATGTAAATCCAGATAATATAAATGTTTTTTTATGATGCATAATGCTTACTTTTTATGTTGGAATAGGAAGTTTTAAGCATTTACTAGAATGTAACATTTTAACTATCAATAAAATTTTGATTTAGCATAATTTCAGTATATTTGAAAGGAGTACCAGATCTTTGGTCCATCCTACTTACTGAAACATACAAAAAACCCCCAATTTTCTTAAATATACAATAATATGAAAGGAAGTATTTTAAGGTAGGTATCAAATATATACTTACCAACTTTTTCTAAAAATAGAATGAGGACATTTGGATTAATTTAATCATTTTTATTGTAAAAATGCTATATGTTTTTTTAAAAATCTTCATCGTGTATGACAATAAGGTTTTTAAGAGATTTGATTTATCCCCATTATGAAGTATTAGAAAGGAAATTTAAAAATCGTTAGCATTTTAAAAACTAGAATTATTTGATGTACTAGAAGCAATCTTCCAAAATTTCCACAATATGTATCACATCTCGAGCCAAAATGCACTCAAAATATTTTAAATGTAATTCATATCATCTATTAAAATGCTGGTGACCTTCATAGTAATCTATACGTGCTGAATTGTTTATTACAGAAAGATATCTAATTCTCTATAGAACAGAATAGATATACAATAAATATAAGCCCCTCAGCAAATAATGTACTTATTTATAGTTATACTACATATAGGAAGAATTTAATCACTGCTTTTTGGAGAACATAGTCATTCTAATAAAAATATTTATGCCTCAGTGCAGTTTGCAGGTAATTCTTTTGAAAGCATTTCCTTGAATGTTGGTAATGACAGAATTCAAGATAATGTGACTTTGTTAACAGTGTAGGAATTGTCTTAAATAAAAAATATTGTTTTTTGGAAATGGACTCTTATATATAACTATGATATTTTGTAAAAAAAAAAAATTTAAATAGTATTCCACTTTGTGAAAAAGCGTTTCTCCCTTACTTCAACAAAAGAGGTCTATTTATATGATGGGTAATATATACACTCAAGTGCCAAAACATTATGACCACCCCTACATTTTGCAATGAACTCGCCTGGATGACGTGGAAGGCACGTGATCAGGTGGAAGGTGTTACGTTAATACCGGTAACGGTAGGTGTTACGTTAATACCACTTCCACCTGATCACGTGCCTTCCACGTCATCCAGGCGAGTTCATTGCAAAATGTAGGGGTGGTCATAATGTTTTGGCACTTGAGTGTATGTGGGATCTTAAGTTAACATAAAATGAAATAATCAAAAATCTTAAAAGTTTTCGATTTAGTTTCCCTTCATTTATATCATTGCTACCATCAAATAAGAGGGACAGACATCATCAAATAAGAGGGACAGTTTGTGATGACACTTCCCAGATGAATGACCGGATCAATGAATATAGATTTTATTTTATTCTGTAGTTTACGAGTAAAAACCAAATGTGATTCTGAACTTCATAAGCAAGGAAGTATAAAAGAAAAACCTCATTTTTGTCGTAATTATCGTAATGAGCTCTCTACGACGTCAACTTATATGTGTCAGAACTTCGACAAGTTTATACAAGATCCTGCACTTAAATGACTAGGTTTTTTTTTAACGTTTTGGCTGAACAATCTGTATTTATTCTATACACAAAAAATCCCCTAAAATATTTTACAAACACATCATGTATTTATTCACTTACCTGCATTATCTAAAAATAAAATAAGAAAGTTTGGATTATATATATAAAATTAATTTATTCAATTTAATTAAAAAATTGCATTTATTTTTAAAAATTTAGCTCAACACATTTAAAAATAAAACAATTGAAAAATATTGTACAAGAGAGCGCTAGCCAATTGGCCATCAGGCCGCGACCCTATTCTGTGAGTTACCTGATTAGGTTCTTCTATTGTTTACATTTTTTTATTCTTTCTAATGCAGCTGGCAAACCCAGACAGCTTGATCTTGGATGCCTTAAGGCAAGCGCTGCACAGACGTACTCACTTTGCATTACCCAGGGGGAGCGTGTCACTTGAAGATAAGCCACAGACGCGGATTAACAATGCCCCCGCAACGCTCTACGATCCTATTAGACCGGTACCTACTTTTTAAAGCGGATTCCGAACCACTACATACAACCATGGCACCGCCGAGACTCGAACCCGAAACCTGTGGTATCGAGCGCCAGAGCGCTACCACTCAGCCATTCAGGCCCCTGTATTGTTAAACGTTAAATCATTGATAATGATGGATTGGGTTTTGCGAGTCTGATGAACATTCAGTCTTGCCATTATGTTGTCTCTCTATGTTACAGCTGCCTTTTTATCCCTGTGTTCTGCCGTGATTGAATATTATTCCTTCAAGATTATGAATATTGCCATCGTTCAGACGCACATGCTAAATGATCCATTGATTTTATCCCTGTTTTTCAATTCCTTCTATTAGTTCGCACTTTCCCTATATATATCTTGTTCAAATTTTCAATCGTTCATAAAATACTTTTTATTCATCCACTCAAGCTCAAATACATTTTTTTTGAACTTGTAGTGGAGGACACTTGATGTTAATACAGTTTTTTCAAATATTAATTCAGTAATTAATTTAAGTTTTTTTTTAGATTTAAGTTGCATATATCTACCAAAAGATGGCGGCAGATAAACTTAAAAAAATGAATGAAAATTATTTATAAAGGGCTTTCTGCAATATAGTGAAAAAAAAGTAGGCATTGACTTAAATTTTTTTTTTTTATATTGCTTGTTCTTCAGATAATTGCACTTCCTATCTCCGATAACCATGCATGTTCATATTTTAAGTGTTTTGTTGTTGTTTCTTATCCCATTTGGCTGGCCAAACCCACGAGCCCATGCTTACTCATGATTGAAGGGGAAGGAAGCAGCTTCTGTTGTGATGGAGCACCCGTAGGTAGAAGCCTGACTTTGGCTCCGTGAAGCTCTTACAGTCATAGGAGACGGGACCTACGGCTTAAAGTGGATTCCGAGCCACTACAAACATCCATGGCAACGCCGGGATTCGAACCCGAAACCTGTGGCACCGAGCGCCAGAGCGCTAGACACTCAGCCATTCAGGTCTCAAATTTGTGAATGCCAACGGCACGCGGTGTTCCCAGGTGGTCACCCACCCAAATACTGACCTCGCCCAATGATGCTTGACTTCGGTGATCTAACGAGAACCGGTATATTCAGCATGGTACCAATGTTAAGCATGGGGTGCAATGTAAATCTACATTCTAGTGGTTCACTATTTCTATACGACTAAGTGGTCTACAGTTTTTGGCATGATCGTTTAGTTGGCCTGCGTGTGTTGTAACTGAATGCTGATGAATTATCTCACTCAAAAACAACTGAACATCAAGGAAACATCAATGAAAAAAAAAAATGAATATTTACATCGCATTGGGATTTTCGACCAACCAAACTGCCATCTTTATGATTTGGCAGGACTCATGAACCGAGCTCATCTCCATCATTGCAGTTGAACTTCAGTTACTACTATCCACTACTACTACACTCCTCTTGCCTACAGATTTGCTACTCATCTCATTTTATTTTATTTTACTTTATTTTATTGTATCCTATTTAACCTTACTGTACTGTGTTTTGTCTTTACTTATTTGTTTACATATTATTATTATTATATATTATTATTGTTCTTCTATATTCCAATCACCTGCGTGTGATTTCTTTTTGTCTGTATCTGTATCTTGTGTTTCTCAATAAATCTAAACATACCTTGCTGCGCTCATAGTTGGCGATTGGCATTAAAATCTACTGGTAGTTAATTTACGGGTACCGTGTTTCGTATGCCGGTTCTTAATCCGTTTTCAAGTCATTCCCCTTCCATTGGTATTATGCTCACGTTACCTCTTTAATATCTGCCACACCTTTTTATCTTAGTACCTGAGGTTATAAGCCTTTAAGGCATTGGTGCCTCATTCCTCACCCCCCGAATGACTTGCCACTTCATGGCGAATCCGAAACGGCGAGATACAGGCAAGTTAGAGAACTCCGAAGGCAATGCCTTTGGTCAACTTTTTTGAACTCTTTTTTGCATTTTCTTTTTCTTTGTTGTGCTGTACTTTCCCTACCTATGTATTGCCTTTTCACTGGAAATAATAATAAAAAAAAGGTTAAGCATTGGTACAGCCAAAATGAATAGGTAGAATGAAATGGAAAATCAATAGAATGGTATTTCTCTCTTTTGCACGCATTGCAAAAGCTCATTTACGATACTCTAACTATCTTGACTATCTTGATAATCACTAGTAGTGAAACTTTAATAGTATATACTTGAATCAATGTGAAATATGTTGTTATAATCAAATAATTCATTCCGAGTAAAATTTTGTTTAAAAATTCGAATACATTTACTTACCTAACATATCTGAAAAAACACGAGGAATTTTAAATAATTTAAACAATTAAGTTAATAATATCTGATATAAAAAGCATATTATTTTTAATCTTCCATTGCTCAAAATATATAATAAGAAGACATATAAAAGTTATTCAGTATCGTTGTGAATATTTTTCTGCTTTTACTGATTTTTTTGTAACTTAAAAAAACTCTGATATTTATTAAACAACAAGCACATGACAAAATAAGCGGTTCATCTTTTTATTCCATATATCTGTGTAGCATTTCCCACTACAGACCGATATAGAATCCATATTGACGTAAACAGACAAGAATGTAATTTTCCATTACAGAAGTTACATTGTAAAGAGGCGGTATTTTACTTTAGAAAAAAAAATCTTAAAAATTTTTTTAAATATTCTAAGATGTAAAACTAAGTAATATATTTAAAATGCTTGGCTAGCTTTATAATAAAAATTATAACAATATTAGCAATTCATAGAAAAATCAATATATATATATAAATACTTATATTTATATCTATATCTATCTATCTACATATATATATATATATATATATATGCACATACATATAATTGCAGAATAGAAGAATAGAATTTTTGTAACGTACTGAACACCTTTATTTTTTGCATAAATTTTATTTACTTATTATTTACTTTGTTTTAAATTTTTGTAACCTCAATATTCTTCTTCTTTGGTACAACAGCCTCATGGTGGGCCAAGGCCGTTAGCTTAGTGGCAGATTTCTAGACAGGAGATGTTTTCTCTTTACTGGGTCAGCTCAACGCTCAATAGTCGTGTTAGACCGGGACTTACAGTTTAAAGTGGATTCCGAATCACTATAAGCTTCCATGGCACATTCGGGAATCGAGCAACAATACCTGTGGCATCCAGCGCTAGTCACTCGGCCATCAGGGCCTCTATCCTAAATATTACTTCTATAAACATGTCATGGTATTTTTACAAGGTTGAAAAAGACGAATTAGTGCAAATCACATGTCTCAGGAAAACTCTGAACTTGCTGTTTCTTATCCCACTTGTTCGACAACAACATCTAGACCAAGTCCATGGATCCGTGTGTTCTCAAGCAATGAAAAACCGCTCCAGGACTTGAGCACAACTGACGCTTCTGGCAACCAATGCAAGTCAAGATATGGGCAGGAGGGGCTTGTGTTAGGCTACATTTCGGGCAAAAACGACAAACCTTAAGGGGCGGCACAAGACATTGAGCACTACGGAGTCTAGCAAGAGACGTCAATTCGTATCTACTATAAGCCCCAATTCAAGCAGCACCAGGATGGTTACAATCATACCATTCGTGTACTGGGGTCTTTCTTCAACAGGCATTGGTTTGTCACTCTACGGCAGGGATGGGCAAACTACGGCCCGCGGGACAACTCCGGTCCTCCGGAAGGTTCTATCCGGTCCGCGGATAGGATTTTAATTTGCCGGTTCGAGGCAAATTAAAAATATATATATTTATATATTATATATCCATCTCCTTTTCTACTTTGATTAAATATTATTAATTTTTTTTCCTTTTTTACAACGGACTAATGATCTTTTTACTTTCTCTATTTTTGTTCTCAAAGCATAAATCGACGGAAATTGCAAGTACAGACAGCTTTCCACAAGTAAAGCTGTCTGTTCTTCATTAGTTATAGTTGTAGACTGACGCCAACAAGCGTTTCTCTTTCTCGGGGAGCAGACATGTGGGAATCCGATATAGGCGAATTAGGCCTCACATGTGGCAGACCACAGGTGTGTTTTAACCTCCAGGTAGAATGTGGGAATCCAGTGGCTTTTTCTTTTGGCGCGAGTTCTAATATTATTGATTGCATATGGAAAGACAGCGGGCATATAGTATCATTGTGAATAGTGGCGAAATTATTAAAAGTATAGCGTAGCTAGTGCTTGTTTGGGTTATTCGTAAAATATTTCAATCCCAAAATGGCTACTAAAAAACGTAGAGTTGCTTCAGAGTGCCGTGCTCTTAATGATGAATGGACCTGGAAATATTTTTTTTTACAGTTGTAAAGGATAAACCAGCGTGGCTCATCGCAATTTCATTCATGTCATCAACATATTTAAATTGTAATACTTGTATATTGTTTTTTAAATTTTAGAAAAATTTATCTTGACCCTCCAAACTTTTTTTTTTTTTTTCGATTTTTGGCCCACGACCGAAAATGTTTGCCCATCCCTGCTCTACGGTCATTCCGTGCACACTTTAGGCTAATTAGACCGGGACCTACAGTTTAACATGGATTCCGAACTACTCACAAACGTCTAATCCACCTTCAATATTCGTACCTGAAGCACCAAAGGCCAGACCGCTCGCCAATTGGCTATCAGGCCGCTTCTACAACAAGAGTTGATACTCTGAACTTGAAATAAGCACAACAGATGAAGGCAGCCATGAACACAGTATTTTGTCTTTGTTTCTAAACATTCATTATTCTATTCATATTTCTAACATTCATCTACACTCAAGAGCCAAAACATTATGACCACCTGTCAATAACGAGTTGGCCCACCTTTGGCGCGCAACACAACTTCAACCCGCCTTGGCATGGATTAATACCACCACTTAATACCACTTCCACCTGATCACGTGCCTTCCACGTCATCCAGGCGAGTTCATTGCAAAATGTAGGGGGGGTCATAATGTTTTGGCTCTTGAGTGTAATTTCATTGAGATTTCTGACGTGTATACATGTACACAAAAACCTACCAGTCATGTTTATAATAGAATACAGTGAATGAGTAATTTAAAGCCCTTAGAATAAATGAATCCAAATGAAAATTTACAAAAACAATTTTCTGCAACCTGATTTTCATATTGTTGATTGTTTATTAATATGTTATTTAAGTTTACTGCAGCTCAATAAGCATATTTTAAGAATTTACTTATTTTTCGAAACAAATAAATTTTTGACGCGTACCTTATCAAAGAATATGGTTTTAAAATATATGTGTATATCGCATACTATATATGTATTAAAATACAATAAATTAATATTTTACAATAATTTTTATATGAGGCTTTAACTGGAAAAATATGACAGAAGACTTAAAATATTTTTAAACAATCAAATGCCTTTTAACATGCACTTTCGATTAAAAAAGCAATAAAATAACTATTTCTGCTTACCTCTACAACCTTCAATCAAGCCTATTGCTATATCTAGAGAAAGATAATATTTTTTAAAAGCAATTTCGTGAATATTTTATTTGTTTATATGTATAATGTTTCAATTTTACTTGGATTTTGGCAATTTATAATTTTAGTTTTTGGAGGGATTTTTAAATTTAATTTTTTTCCACGCATTATAAGTTTAAGTAGTATACACAAGTAACCGCTTTGTTCGATTTACAATTAGAGACCTTGCTGATGATGTTGGAATTTCGAAAGGATCGGCCAATTCAATTTTAAAAGATGTTTTGGGCCTCAAACGCGTCAAATTTCGATTGGTACCGAAAACACTGATTTTTTTAGAAAAACATCGTCGTGTTGAAGTGTGTGAAACAATGCTTTCTGACTACCAGGACAAGTAGAAATGCATGATAACTGGAGATGAGACTTGGATTTATGCTTACGACCGGAAACAACCAATCAATAGAGCAAATATTGTGACAAAGGTGAAGCTAGAATGAAAAGAGCACGCCAAAATCGCTCAAAAATCAAGATCATGTTGACTGTTTTCTTCGATTACCACGGTGTGGTGTATTATAGATTCCTTCCGCCGGGTCAAACTGTCAACAAGGAATATTATTTGAGTGTTATGCGTCGTTTGCGTGAAGCTATTCACAAAAAGAGGCCACATTTATGGAAAGGCAACTCTTGGTTTTTGCTTCAGGATAATGCGCCAGCTCACACTAAATTGATTCTTCGTAACAATTTCGCCAAAAATGAAACCGATATCGTTACACAACCACCGTATTCACACGGTGTGACTTCTGGCTATTCCAAAAATCAAAATACTACTCCAGGACAGCGTTATGAGTCTCGTCAATCGAGATTCAACGTGAATCTACGAGCGCCTTGAAGGCCATCTCGGCCAATGATTTTTTAACATGCATTGAGGATTGGAAAAAAACGTTGGCATAAGTGCATTGTGTCCGAAGGGGATTACTTTGAAGGCAATGAAATAAATTGGAAGAATAAATAACGAGTTTTTGAAAAAAATAAAAATTAGTCTTATTTTTTGGGCACAGTAGTATCTAAAATTTTGATATAAATTATATTTAATCGATCTATAATGAGAAATGCATACTTACTCATCATGGCTGTAAAAACATAACGTGTGGTTAAAAACTCATTTTAACAAATGCAGTATATAAGAAAACAATGAAATTATTTAATAATTAACATAAGAAATATTACAATTTACAGAGACATAAAATTTTAAATTTTTTTATTTTTAATTAAATAATTTTTGGTCTGTTTCTTAATGAACTAAATATTTCTATTAAATAATTTCAATTTACATTTTTAAATTAGGCAAACTAAATAAATATCGTAACGAGTATTTTTTCCAAAATGTCTTAGAACACTGAAATGCTCAAGTACTTATTTCCCATAAATTTTATTAGACAGGAGAACACATTCTAATGTCTAATAAAATTTAGGTAGTGTGACTGTAACATTTTTTTTCTCACGGAAAGATGTTTGGCATTTCATTTCCTGGAGAGAGGAATGCATGTTATTTGGAAAATATATACATATTATAACCATACACTCAAATTTGATAGCAAACAAGCAGTATTGTGGGAGTTATATTACACAATTAGGGTTTTGCACTAATCTGACCTGTCATTCAAATCTGAGAGCAGATATTCGGTGTCAGGTATAATGAGACTCGGGAAATTAGCGATAGTCTGTGCGTCCTTTAAATTGTCAGAACTACAGAATAAATATGAACTATACCATGAGTTGTCCCATCGTGATTGGTGATAGAACGAGCTGAGAAATGTCTACTTCAATGAGAAGTTAGGGAAGCTGATCTTGACGGATTGTCTTAAAAGAAGTTTTTTTTTTGTTAAGAAGGGAGAGAGTTCTGTGACGAGTCAACAAGAAGTGCTGTCTTTTTCTCTGAAGTGACGGAGTAGGCCAGATATTCTGTCTGTTTACAAAGTGAGCCCCTTGTGGTTTCGTGTATCACGCTTGTGATAATTAAGGTCTGCTGCAGACCGACTATGTTAAATTTATCGTAGATTCGAGAATTCTGAAAATCTCCGATCTTGGAGCAACTGCTTTTGTGAATCAAATTTATGTCTTCCTTTCAGTGTAAATAGTATAAAACCCAGAGTTCTGTATATATACGTAATGCTTGTAAATAAAAATTAAAGTGTTCCCATGAATCTGAAAGTGTCCCTCTTCTTGAAGCCGGTATAGGTTGAGACATTACACATCGTTATTAGGAGGAAACACATACTAGAGATATTTCTATCATCCAGTTATATACAAACAAGTATACTAATATAAAGCAATACTAACCATCAGTTACCATTCCTAACATGTCATTGCGTTCTCCTCCACCACCACCATTTTGAGACATTCCTGTTGGAAGTATACAAGCAAAAAATTAATTATATTATCAAATAAAAAAAAATATTAAGCATAAAAATATAGTTTTTTTTTATGAAGTTTTACTATTTTAAACTTTTTAGGACTACTTTTTTTATTAGTTATTCTTCATTGTTTATATTTAAAAGATGCGAGAAAAACCACTCAAATTTTCGAATAGTTTCTATTTACAATATTTTATTGCTGCAAACATAGTTTTCTGCTTTATGCGCATGCGTAATGTTACTTATCCTAATATCACCATTTTTAACAGCACTGTCAACTGATTTTTGCAAATTAAATACTTAGGTGTTACCCTTGATAAATCCCTCACTTATGCATATTAATAACCTAAGAAAATATTTTAACTCTTCTGATAGTATTTTTTACTCGCTCATTTGTCGAAAATTAAAGCTGTCTGTCACTAATACAATACTCACCTACATTTATTACATGCTTTCCACGATTACATAAGCAAGTCCGGTTTGAGGCTCAGCAGCCAAATCAGATTTAGAAACTGTTCAAAGACTGGAAAATAAAGTTCTTCGAATGATTAAAAATTCGGGGCCTGAATGGCAGAGTGGCTAGCGCTCTGGCGCTCGGTACCAAAGGTTTCGGATTCGAGTCCCGGCGGTGCCATGGATGTTTTCAGTGGTTCGGAATCCACTTTAAAACGTAGGCCCCGATCTAATAGGAAACTGTTACTCCGCGTCCGTGGCTTATCTTCAAGTTACAAATAAAGTGAGTAACGTCTGTGCAGCGCTTGCCTTAAGGCATCCAAAACGTCCATGTCTAAAAGTTTGCCAGCTGCATTAGAGGAAAAAAAAATGATTAAAAATTCGTCTTGGTACGTCAGAAATGAGAATATTAGAAACTCTCTTGACCTTCACAGTAATAGACAATTCCTCTTTAATACCTCTAAGAAGTTATATGACCCTATCTCTTTTACTGGTAATTATGTTCTTTCAAATTTATGACATAATTCTGTTTGAAAATAGAAAGTGATGTAGAACTCCTCAGTTTGTGTTCTGTCCGTAATCTTCTTTTCTGAATTATCACAGGCCCTCGTTAGCAGTTCAATCAATAATTGTAATAATATCAATAATTATAAGTATTAATTAGAATTTATTTTCCCTATTGAATACATTTGTATATGTTACTATTCTCCAACTTTTTTACATAAAAATTAATAAAAAAATAAACATAGAATATATAGGGCATAACAATTCCATAGACCAGAGGCAATGCTTTCAATAATCAAAGACAGTAAGTGTGTCCGCAGCCAAGAGCTTCGTTCATCCTTCTATTGATCCCCAGTTCTGTGTTTTTAAAAATATAAGCTTATTTTTAATATTTTATCCTATTCATTTAAGCTATTTAAGAGGTAATGAACTATATAAATTGAATATTTTTTTATTTTTGAAAATTTCAATGGTTCCATTAAAATATTGACTTATATTTAAAATGTCATATAATTGTCTTCATAAGAAACGGGATTAAACCAAAGTTATTTTATTAAAGATTTGTGACCATCTAAAACCATCTAAAAATGGCTGAAATGAATCTTGAGCTCATTCTTTCTTATAAAAAGAAATTTTATTCAAAGCTGAAATCTTTTGCAAGTGCGACTATTTATGAAAGATCGCTTCCTGATTGGCTCCATGCATATACTGATGGATCCGCTGATCCCACTACAGGAAATGCTGGTGTTAGGATCTTTTGCCAATTCTTTCAGTTCGAAAAACTTGTTGGGGCCTTTCGACAATTTTGATGGAGTTTCTTGCCATCGAGGCCTTAAAGTAACACTTGCAGGAAAAAATTGTGTTTTTTATAGATTTCCATACTACAATTCGGGTTTTGGTAAACCGAGAGGCCTTCCGATAGGTAAAGAGGTATTCCTCTTCTTCCGAAGATTTGATTTGGTCTGTCGCTATATGGCCATTTTGTGCCCACTTTAGGCTGATTAGATCGGGCTTACAGTTTAACGTGGATTCCGTACGACTCACAAACATATATTTCACCGCCAGTATTCGAACCCGAAGCGTTTGGTAACAAAGGCCAGAGCTTTAGCCAATTGGCAAAGTGGAAGGAATCCATGATTGCGGAGCATGCATTTTGGGCTTTCAAATATTATCATTCGGAAAAGATGATTGACCAAACAATCATGGCAAGTCAGGAATCTGAATAAGGCAACTGCTCAAAACCTAAGCTTATCAGGAATGCTTAGAATAAATTTAAACCAATTTTTAGATGAGTTGCCTTCATGGAAATTTTCAGATAGAGTGTTCCGAAAAAATCTCGGATCATCAGTTTCATCGAGTGAAAAGAAATATCTTTACAAAAAGTTTGGGTGATGGTTGTTCCTTTCTTGGTAAGAGAATCCGCCTTCTCATTACCCAGGATCCCACAATGGCCCGGGATGCACTGCAGAACGACATCCTTGCCCTTTGAGGCACTGTCATAATTAGTGGCAATTGCAATTACTTACTAAATTGCGTTTACACTGTTGTGTTGTTAATAGAAAATATCAATGAAGATTGAAATATTATTTATTATGATTCAAATTTTCAACCTACATCATTTCATACCTATTTGTATATGAATATCTGGAAAAAAAATATATATATATATATATATATATATATGAACCTTTGTTTTTATAAAACAGCTAAAATAAATTTAAAAAAACAGGTTTTAAAGGTGAACAAATTTTCAAAAAAAAAATCTTTTTTTTTAAAAGCTAAATTCCTGAGGGCAAATGGATCATATATACATAATAGATCCTATTATGTATGATCATATGTATTATGTATGAGCATACCTATATCGATCATACCATATCTCTTTTCACATCCATATCTCGAAGCATATATATACACTTAGTCACAAAAGTAAGTATGAAGAGTGTATGTGATGATGTCCTATGAAAAAAACAGACCTACAATATTAGAGTTTTCAAATTAACGATTTATTTCGATTACAGCAAAATCGAGCTTAATAACAAAATGAAAAGTAATTAAAAAATACAAATATTTAATTAGCAAGATGAGCTTAACTTAAAATAGGATGTAATTTAGATCATAAAAGTAAATATGCAAACAAAAACAAATACATTAATATTGCAAATTTTACAATTTTTCAAAAAAATTAGTAATTTGTTGGATAGCCTTTGGCCTTTATAACAGCTCTCAATCTAGATGGCACTGATTTTACTAAATTTTGAGTGACAGAAGATGGTATTTTCTGCCACTCCTCCAAAAGGGCTTTTTTTAGATCATTCTTAGTTTTGATCTCTTGCTTTCTAATTTGGCGATCGAGATAATCCCAAAAGTGTTCAATGGGATTAAGATCAGGTGACTGCTTTGGGGTTTTTAGCTGTTTTCGCACGTGATATAGCAGCCATTCCCGAACAACCTGAGCAGTATGTTTGGGATCATTATCTTGTTGGAAAGTGAAGGATCCATCGAGTCCCAATTTAGAAGCCCTTTGGCTTAGATTATTCTTTAAAATATTCAAATAGCTATATTGATTCATTATTCGCCGATTATAACTAAATTTTCTACTCCAGATGCTGCCATGCAACCCCAAACCAAAATCAATCCACCACCGTGTTTTACAGTTCCTCTCATGTTCTTTGGTTCTAGAGCTGCATTTGCTTTCCTCCAAACTTTTTGGTGTCCATCTGACCCATGGATGTTGAATTTACTTTCATCCGAAAAAATCACGGAATTCCAAAAATTTGTTTCCTGCTTTACATTTTCTTTTGCAAAATCTATTCTCTTTTTGCAATTCACTTTGCTAACAAATGGTTTTCTTCGCATATTTCGACCATGGTGTCCTGCCTTCCATAACACACGGCGAATTGTTTCAGGATTGCATGACTTCGCAAAATTGTTTTTCACATCAGTTGTCGATTTTGGTGCGCTAATCGTCGGTTTTTTTTTCACATTTCCAACAATAATTCGCCTTTCTCGATCCGTCAAAATGGGCGGTCGTCCTGTTCTTGGCTTGTTTAGAGTATTTCCCACAGCCTGGAACTTTTCTATGATTTTTTGCACTGTTGCAGGACTTTGCCTATGATTTTAGCTATTTGTCTTTGGGACTTGCTTTCCTTATAGAGCTTTATTATTCCATCCTTTAAATCTTTTGATAATTTTTTTCCACGTGGAGCCATTGGTGAATTGTTGATGTACTTAAAGCTCAAACTTACAAGCTTTGTAGCAGAACTTCTAAACTTATCACTGAAATACGAAAAATCACTCGAGAAGTTTCATTCAGGCTATTTAAAAGTCAAAAATTCAGAGTGCATACATACTTTTGTGATTTAAATTTCTACTTGTAGTTAACAAAATTACTCTTAAAGTTTTTTAAAATATAATGATTTGGTTTATTTTTCATTACTTTATGACTTGAATCAGAAGCTATAAACAACACTCTCCAAAATAATATTTTTCTTATATTTATTTGAGAACTAGAGCTTTTTCACTTAAGCTATGAGTTGCATACTTACTTTTGTGACTAAGTGTATGTATATATCTTTTGAGATATGCATGTGCAAAGAGATATGGTATGATCGATATAGGTATAGAAAGCTTTGATATTATAAAATAGCTAAAATAATAAAACAGGCTCTAAGGATGTACAAATTTTCGAAAAAATATTACTTTTTAAAGGTGAATTCATCAGTTAATTGCCTTTTCAAAATCAGATTTTCTAACAGATTTTGTGTTCATAGGGTATACATTACGAGTAACTTATACCAATTTAGAAAAAATAATGCGCATTACCTGGAACCACCAGAATGAGTCCGACGACCAAGAAGAAACCAGAGATCCTTTAGCAATCATTGTATCTGCAAAGAACGTTCTGAAGGTGTCAGAAAACTCGATGCATCCATTTATACTTTGTCGCCAAATTCATTCCATTTATTCACCTGTTGTTTTCAAAAAATAATCACGTTAGACATTCACGCGGTTTGGAGATTATTATAATCTGGCATTTTAAATTTAAATGTTTTGAAAATGTACTACTAACTGAGGAGAAAGTGTCTCAATCTTGAATAGTTTTACATGGAGGCGCAGTGGAATCCCGAACAGGTGTTTTTAGTACCAAAATATTTAATGATTAATGGTCTGAAATAACACTAGTCATAATAGTTTGTACTCGATAATATTAATAATTTTCTTAAATAAAATTTATTTAAAAAACAAAACTATGCGCATATGTATGTCGGTTTAGTTTAATTGGTAGCTCTATGCACACTTTAGACTACTTAGTGACTGGCGCTCGGTGCCTCAGGTTTCGGGTTCGAGTCCCGGTGATGGCATGTATTGTAGTGGTTCAGTTGCTGGTGTGGCGATGTTGTAGTGGTTCGAAATTCACTTTAAACCATAGGTCCCTGTCCAAAATGACTACTACTACTAGACCACACCACATCAGTGTACCTACAGCTGAGTTGCCCGTTTACAGTTTGGGAATGATGTAGGTGAGAAGAAGTCTGATTGGGCTCTGTGACGCTCTACGGTCATATTTGACCGGGACCTACAGTGTAAAGTAGATTCCGAACCATTACAAACATCCATAACACCGCCGGGACTCGAACCCGCAATATGTGGTACCGAGCGCCAGAATAGCCACTCGCCCCCCCTCCCCGTCCAAAAGAACTGTAGAACGTTGAGTGTAGGGCTCACAACCCTACCCCGTAAAAAAGAAAATATCTCCTGTCTAGAAATCTGCCAGCCAGCAGACGGTCTTAGCGCATCATAGGGCTGTTACGCCACTGATGATGCTTTAGGCTGATTAGACCGGGACTTACAAACTAATATGTATTCCGAACCACTAACAAACATCCCTGCCACCACCAGGATTTGAACCTGAAACCTGGGGTACCAAAGGTCAGAGCGGTAGCCAATTGGTCATCTTGTAGCATGTGCATGTGTTATTTAGTGTAGTTTTGGGGCCTGAACGACCGATTATATATATACATACACTGAAGTGACCATGGGATAGCAATATGCAAAAACATCCGTAGAACAGGTATAAATGACACTTTCATTTCTGTTCAAGTTATTCATGTGAAGAGGTTTTGACTTGATGATGACCGCACGAACCCGAACGCGGAATGTTGGTTGGAGCTAGACGCATGGGTCATGCCATTTCGGAAATCGTTAGGGAATTCAACATTCCCAAGATCCACTGTGAGTGTGCCGAAGTATGAAATTTCAGGCATAACATCCCACCATGGACAGCGCAGTGGTCGACCGCCTGTAACGAAGAGACCGGCGACGTCTGCAAAGGTCGTAAATTCTAACAGACAAGCAACACTGCGTCAAATAACCGCAGAAATCAATGTGGGACGTACAACTTGTCTGTTAGAAGCAGAAATTTGGCTTTCTTGGGCTATTCCAGCAGAAGATCGACTCAGTGCCTTTACTGACAGAACGACATCGCTTGCAGCGACTCTCGTGGGCACGTGAGCATATCGGTTGGTCCCTAGATGAATGAAAACCGTGGCCTGGTCCGATGAGTCACGATTTCAGTTTAGAGCTGATAGTAGGGTTGATGTAACGCAGACCCCACGAAGCCATGGACCCAAACTGTCAGCAAGGCACTGTTCAAGCTTGTGGTGGCTCCGTAATGGTGTGGGCTGTTTTTTTTCATGGCATGGACTTGGTCCTCTGGTGCGACTGGACCGAGCATTGACTGGAAATGCTTATGTTCAGCTACTTGGAGATCACTTGCAGCCATTCATGGACTTCATGTACCCAAACAACGATGGGATTTTTATGGATGGCAATGCGCCATGTCACCGGGCCACAACTGTTCCGATTGGTTTGAAGAACATTCTGGACAATTCAACGAATGATCTGGCCACCTAGATCGCCCGACATGAATCCCATCGAGCATTTATGGGACATCATCTGTTCGTATCCTGCACCATCAACGCTTTCACAATTATGGATCTATCGAGACAGCATGGCTCAATATTCCTGCAGAAGACTTCCAACGACTTGTTGAGTCCATGCCACGTCGAGTTGCTGCACTTACGCGTATCCCATGACTTTTGTCACTTCAGTGTATATACACTTAGTCACAAAAGTAAAGTATGCAACTCATAGTTTAAGTGAAAAAGCTCTAGTTCTCAAATAAATATAACAAAAATATTATTTTGGAGAGTATTGTTTATAGCTTCTAATTCAAGTCATAAAGTAAATCATTATATTTTAAAAAAGTTTAAGAGTTATTTTGTTTACTACCAGTAGAAATTTAAATCACAAAGGTATACACTGAAGTGACAAAAGTCATGGGATACCTCTTAATATCGTGTCGGCCCTCCTTTCGCCCGGCGAAGTGCAGCAACTCGACGTGGCATGGACTCAACAAGTCGTTGGAAGTCTTCTGCAGGAATATTGAGCCATGCTGTCTCGATAGACGTCCATAATTGTGAAAGCGTTGATGGTTAGGATTTTGCACGAACAGACCTCTCGATGATGTCCCATAAATGCTCGATGGGACTCATGTCGGGCGATCTAGGTGGCCAGATCATTCGTTGGAATTGTCCAGAATGTTCTTCAAACCAATCGCGAACAGTTGTGGCCCGGTGACATGGCGCATTGTCATCCATAAAAATCCCATCGTTGTTTGGGTACATGAAGTCCATGAATGGCTGCAAGTGATCTCCAAGTAGCTGAATATAAGCATTTCCAGTCAATGTTCGGTCCAGTCGCACCAGAGGACCAAGTCCATGCTATGAAAAAACAGCCCACACCATTACGGAGCCACCACCAGCTTGAACAGTGCCTTGCTGACAGTTTGGGTCCATGGCTTTGTGGGATCTGCGCCACACTCGAACCCTACCATCAGCTCTTACCAACTGAAATCGTGACTCATCGGACCAGGCCATGGTTTTCCATTCATCTAGGGACCAACCGATATGCTCACGTGAGTCGCTGCAAGCGATGTCGTTCTGTCAGTAAAGGTACTCGAGTCGGTCTTCTGCTGGAATATCCCAAGAAAGTCAAATTTCTCCGCATAGTTCTAACAGACAAGTCCCTTGTACGTCCCACATTGATTTCTGCGGTTATTTGAGTGTTGCTTGTCTGTTAGAATTTACGACTCTTTGCAGACGTCGCCGGTCTCGGTCGTTAAGTGCAGGCGGTCGACCACTGCGCTGTCCATGGTGGGATGTTATGCCTGAAATTTCATACTCTCGGCACACTCTTGACACAGTGGATCTGGGAATGTTGAATTCCCTAACGATTTCCGAAATGGCATGACCCATGCGTCTAGCTCCAACTAACATTCCGCGTTCAAAGTCTGTTAATTCCCGTCGTGCGGTCATCATCACGTCAAAACCTCTTCATATGAATAACTTGAACAGAAATGAAAGCTCTGCGAAAGCACTGCGCATTTATACCTGTTCTACGCGATGCTACTGCCATCTGAAAATTTGCATATTGCTATCCCATGACTTTTGTCACTTCAGTGTATATGCACTCTGAATTTTTGACTTTTAAATAGGCTGAATGAAACTTCTCGAGTGATTTTTCGTATTTCAGTGATAAGTTTAGATTTTCTGCTACAAAGCTTGTAAGTTTCAGCTTTAAGTACATCAACAATTCCCCAATGGCTCCACGTGGAAAAGAATTATCAAAAGATATAAAGAATGCAATAATAAAGCTCTATAAGGAAAGCAATTCCCAAAGACAAATCACTAAAATCATAGGCAAAAGTCCTGCAACAGTGCAAAAAATCATAGAAAAGTTCCAGGCTGCAAGCCAAGAACAGGACGACCGCCCATTTTGACGGATCGAGAAAGGCGAATTATTGTTGGAAATGTGAAAAAAAATCCGTCGATTAGCGCACCAAAATTGACAACTGATGTGAAAAACAATTTTGCGAAGTCATGCAATCCTGAAACAATTCGCCGTGTGTTACGGAAGGCAGGATACCATGGTCGAAATATGCGAAAAAAACATTTGTTAGCAAAGTGAATCGCAAAAAGAGAATAGATTTTGCAAAAGAAAATGTAAAGCAGGACACAAATTTTTGGAATTCCGTGATTTGTTCGGATGAAAGTAAATTCAACATTCACGGGTCAGATGGACACCAAAAAGTTTGGAGGAAAGCAAATGCAGCTCTAGAACCAAAGAACATGAGAGGAACTGCAAAACACGTTGGTGGTTCGATTATGGTTTGGGGTTGCATGGCAGCAACTGGAGTAGGAAATTTAGTTATAATCGACGGAATAATGAATCAATATAACTATTTGAATATTTTAAAGAATAATCTAAGCCAAAGTGCTTCTAAATTGGGACTCGATGGATCCTTCACTTTCCAACAAGATAATGATCCCAAACATACTGCTCGGGTTGTTCGGGAATGGCTGCTATATCACGTGCGAAAACAGCTAAAAACCCCAAAGCAGTCACCTGATCTTAATCCCATTGAACACTTGTGGAATTATCTCGATAGCCAAATTAGAAAGCAAGAGATCAAAACTAAGAATGATCTAAAAAAAGCCCTTTTGGAGGAGTGGCAGAAAATACCATCTTCTGTCACTCAAAATTTAGTAAAATCAGTGCCATCTAGATTGAGAGCTGTTATAAAGGCCAAAGGCTATCCAATAAATTACTAATTGTTTTGAAAAATTGTAAAATTTGTTATATTAATGTCTGTTTTTGTTTGTATACTTACTTTTATGATGTAAATTACATCCTTTTTTTAAGTTAAGCTCATATTGCTAATTAAATATTTGTATTTTTTAATTACTTTTCATTTTGTTATTAAGCTCGATTTTTCTGTAATCGAAATAAATTGTTAATTTGAAAACTCTAATATTATAGGTCTTTTTTTTTTCATAGGACATCATCACATACACTCTGCATACTTACTTTTGTGACTAAGTGTATATAATTTTTTTCGAATAGAATGACTTTTGTTATATAAATATTAAGCAAAATATTTCAAATTCAGTCTTTTTGAAAAGGGATAAACGTGCAATTTATGGTTGTCCACAATTTTTTATTCACTTTCCAAAATAATTATTATAATAAAAAACTAATTGCCTTTTTGTTGTATTATATAAATTAATAGCCACTGTCAATCGAAATTCGTTTTCAAAATATGTAATCACTTTTTTTCATATCTATATTGTATAATAAAAAAAAAAAAAAAAAGAATTAGCGGATTTTTTTTTTTATGTAAGTTTGGTTCTCCTATAACATCGAAAGAATATTTCAATTAAAACAAACATTTTTAAAGGGCATATTCAACGGAATTCTATTTTTTCTTTTTATTTTTGCTTGACATTGAAAGCGTAAAAACAGCTCAAAACTGTATGCAACCTTTAATACTTCGTTTGCAGATGATAATTTACGTATAAGTCCAGCTTAAATTCTTAGAGGAATTCATTGTCATTGTATTTAATTCTACAAGGAGATTATTAGAATGCCTGTAAATATTCTTTATCTAAAGAATATCATCACGAAATAGTCTTAGGAATTCAATTGTAATCTCTTTTGGGGCATTTATAAAGATATTGTTAAACGAAAGTTTTATTATTCTATCTATAAAAAAATGAAATGCATTCCAATAGCATTCTTAAATCTGTACAAGGAAGCTATAGGTCTTAACATAAACCTTTATTTAATGTTTTAGTAGATAATGCTGTATTACTAATTCTGGAAACTACTAACTTTCTTTATTTCTTTTCGTTTTTGCACTTTTTAACAGTTACTTTTGTAAAAATTAGGAAGGGCTTTAATAACTTGTGCTTTTAAATTTCATCCGTGAGATCTATATACTACTGTGTCCAAAAAGGAAAACCAATTTTCAATTTAAACTTCCCGGGCCTTATGGAATTCCAATTTTTCACTGTCCTTGACATCTGTGTGAAATTTCGCGTCAAAATATTCATCAGTGTTAAAGTTACGCTTGGCTTTGCGAGGTGCTAAAACCGATTCCAGGCGATTTTTGAAATGATTTTGATCCATGATTCTGAATTAATTGATTAAATTTTGCATTCAATTTTGTTAGCGGAATCGTATAGAATGTTGCAGAAGGAATTCGGTGATCTAACAATATGGGAAAGAAATGCTTAGAAGTGGTATAAACTGTTTAAAGAAGGAGAGAACGTGTTGAAGACGAAGAGCCCTCTGTCGACCCTCAACCTCAACCGACGAAGTTCAAGTATAAAAAATTAAAGATTTGGTGCTTGAAAACCGTCGATTTACAGACCTAGCTGATGATGTTGGAATTTCAAAATTATCGATCAATTCCATTTTGGGCCTCAAACGCGTCAAATCTCGATTAGTACCTAAAACACTGAATGCGCCAGCTCACACTGCATTGACTCTTTATGACTGTTTCGCCAAAAATGAAACCCATATCGTTCCACAACCACCGTATCCCCACTGTGCGACTTCTGGCTATTCCCCAAATTCAAAAGACCACTCGGGGGACCCCGTTTTGAGTCGACTGAAGAGATTCAACGTGAATCGCTTGGAAAATCGGATTTCAAAAAGTGTTGTCCTAAGTGCATTGTGTCCGGATGGGATTATTTTGAAGGCGATTAAATAAATTTGGAAGAATAAATAAAGATTTTTTGAAAAAAAAAATAATTGGCCTTACTTTTTGGGCCCAGTAGTAAATAAACTTAAAGATTTTTTATCACCTACTCTCAGCTACTCCCAAAAGATTTGTGGACGATTCCTTAAATCATTCCATGAAGTTTGCTTGTATTCAGAAATAGCCCTTCTGACAAGTGCTTGAGTATAGTTGTAATGAGTTTTGCTTTGGGGATCTCTGAAAATTTGCCAATTTGAGGAGAATGCCATGTACCTCGGTTTTTATACCAAATGCAATGTGTCGTGCGCATTCGTGTCTTTAAATTTGCATAGTTTTCTGCTTACAGTGCCATCTATTGATACCTTCTAGAACTTTTTCTGGTGCCATAGAGAAATTAGAGATTGCCATAGAGAATTTCCCCCTTCTCCAAGTATCTTCAATTCAAATTTGAACTCATTCTGACGAGCGGTTTTTTTTTTACAGCATTTTGAAAGTGGGACTTAAATTATAATCACCTTGTATAATCATTCAAAAGTTTTTCTTCCATACAACGTCGTAAAGTCTATGAATGGAATGAATGGAACTTATTTAATAAAACCAATCATATCTTTATAATGTGTTTTTATTTCTTTTAAAAATCTCGAATGTTACATCCTTTCTCATTCGTTTAAATTTGTTCCGTAACTTGTACCCAGCATGCGTGAGAAATAAGAGAATTTTGAGCTAAATCATAAATATAAAATTATATTATTTTATTATTAATAGTATAGTACACATTTATTTGATGCATTCGTTATTTAGTGAGTTAAAATTCATACTGTCGTAATAATAATAAAATAAAATAAAATAATGAACAGATACATATTTAAATATTATTGCCTATAATTATTTCAACATAGATATTTAAAATGAATGTCATTAAAACAATCAGGGGGAGACATAACATTGCGTTACTTCATTAGTTATTCGATGGACGGTGATGTAAAGGTGATATATGATCGTAAAATAAACAAAAAAGAAGAAGAAGAAGATACAAATATTACTATTTGCCATAATGAATACTTATTTTGATACTTCAACTGTTAATATTTCAATAAACAAGAATTATTTCTTTTGACAAAAATGTAGAATAATTATTGATGAAAAAAGGTAACTAACGGTACCTTTTCAATTAGAAAACGCGCCAATATTTGGCGGTTTTAAGTGGCGCCAATCCACATTTAAAAAACAATCAAAACGCTTTCAAAATATTTTTATTCAAAACAAAATATATAAAACACTTCATTTAAAAATCAAAACAATAAAAATATCACTTCATTTAAAATCAAACGATTTAAAAATGCCGACCACAAACTTTTACGTTTATAAACAAACTTTCATCAATTTCCACAATCATTCACCATATAAAAATAATTCACGCATGTAATTGCGCCAAATTACAGGGTGCCAAAAAATTTGCCACGTTTTTAACGCCTTATTTTTAAAAAATAAGTACCAAAAAATATTTTCATTAGAAGCATACAAATTCAATCTATTAAGAAAAAATATCTCAAATTGGATAGAAATTGTGATTACACACAATCAATAAAAATTGCGAAATACGAATAAAAAAGCATACTTATTTTTAAAAAAATAAGTTTTCATTCAAGATAGTCTGGAAAATTAACAGTTTTAAATGGAATTTTTAGGTGAATGATTCCTTTCTAAGAACAAATAAAAAAAATGTTAGATTAGTTTTTTCATCGTGAAATTCCCTAGTTTATCAATCTTTAACTATTTGTTGTTCATTGTAAAATATAAAGTTAAATACAAGATTAAAAGCAAATGATCGATGAGCAATATCTCAAGACTTCGGAAGTAATTTTGTTTATTAATAAATTAGCGAACTATCATATTTATTTCAAAACGCGAATTATGCCAAATGTGACACTCTTGCTTTTCTTTCTAATACTGACACCAAAATACTGTAATTTGATTGGAGGATTTTCTGGGAATACTTTTGCACACTGAGGTTTAGTTGCAATTTCAACATAGCTGCTTTCAACAAAGGTGGATATTTCTGTAAGCATTGGTTATTTAAAATAAATATTTAAATTGGCAGTAATTGAATTCCATATTTGTTTTTAAATTAATGTAAAATTATTTTTACAAATTTTATGTGCTGCGTTATTTTTTCGAGTATTGGCGGATTCCCTTTTGATGTAATGTCACTACACAAATTTTAATGCTGTCATTATGTACATTTTTCATAATTTTTTTCAATAACCTTAATAATCACAATACTACAGTTCAGGATTTAAATTACTATGTTCCATATTGTAAAATTAGTGTCTATTATAATGTCTATTTGTATTTATCTATATAATATTTTAATTATTATTATTTTTTTTTTTTCATTTCTAATTTTAAAAAGTTTTCACTGTGTATTTAAAATATTTTCTGATAAATTACTAACTTCCGAACAATCGATCATATTCTTTCAACTTTACTAAATCTGCAATTATAGGTTCTAAAGCCTTCCAAGTTAGTATGCTCCAGGAGATTTAACTAGCTGTATATTAATGCTGTAAAAAGGATTATAAAAAAATGTTATGTAGAAAAAAATTTATTTTTTACACCTTCACTCTGTAAATAATGCAGACAAAGCAGATGCTTATATATATATATATATATATATATATATATAAGCATCTATATATAGTATCACAATTTTTGAAACAGCTCATCATTGAGCAAAATAAAAACTCTGTGTTTAGATCAAGGAAAACAATTTCTTGTTTGTACTAGTAAATTGACAAATATTGTTGATATTATAATTAGAAATTAGTAATATCATTAAATTGCATGCCAATTAGTTAAATAAATAAGCGTACTTAATAATAAAATAAGTTGATAGCAAATGAGACTCAAAAAACTATTTTTGCTGTTTCTGTTTGCAAACAAGAGGGAATTTTACCTCAATGTCCAAGATTTCTCTTAAAAAATCTTTTATTTCTTCAGTTAATTTTAGTTTATAACTTTTGCAAAGAAATACTTAATTATGGCAAGGAATTCTGGGAATGGCTAATATTTTCTGACAAAAGTATGTTCTATTTTGAATATTGCTTGTTATAAAAGTATTTTGTTTTAAGAGATCTAAGTGTATTGGTAGAAAACCTAGTATAAAGCAGAAATAGAAAATTGAATGCTGCCTACTGTAAAACAAGTTAGTAATAATATAATGGGTTAGGGTTATTTAAGAAAATTTTAATTTATCCCAAGAAAGTTAGGGGTAATAAAAGAAAAACATTTTTTAAATATTTTTTGCAAAATAAATATTTTCCATACATCTTGCTAGATTTTTAGTTATCTTGGTAATTATCTCCCATTATCAATAACTTTTTATATCTAAATGGTAGAGTTTTATGTTTTCTTTATGAAATTAGGCTTATCTTATAAATTATTCAATTAAATTTTCAAATAAAATGCGACAGAAAAAAAAAATGAAATTTATTATCGGAGATTAGCTAATAAATGTTTCCCTTTGTCAAATAATTTTTTTTGGTGCTAAAAATGTATTTTATATTAAAAAACTAAATAAATTGTTAGTATAAATAAAATAAATTTTAGTACAACTGTGTAAATATATTACATTTTGTTGCAATTAATTTATATTTGAATGGTTAAATAATTAATTTGTAAATTAAATAAGTGAAATTTGACATACTTTTCTTTCTATTCAATTCATTAAGTTACTGTATGTAATTTTAGCAGATTTTCTTTCTTGTTTGTTATATTATGATCTATCACTAATATCAGTTACAAAGCAATTAAATTGTTTGATGAATGATGCAATATTTATTTACCAAACTGAAATTCATTGCCAGTGCGACAAAACATATAAGAATATTAACTCATATCTCAGAAGTTATGTATAAACTGGTGTAAATTTAAATGAAAAATTTTATTCATCTTTACTTTTATATTAATTCAAAATTATTGCTTGTCAATTAAAATAAAAAGCATCTAAGTATTCAAAAACATTTGCTGTGAATCACGATAAATTTTAATTAAATTTTCACTTCAAAATTTAAAACACAAAAAATATCTGTTAATTTTGTCATGTATTATTTCCATTTGGTTATTCAAGTTTTCTTCTTCATAATATATTATTTTGCTTACAATTTTAATAAATCTAAATAAATAATGAGATTGAATGGAAAATTGATTCATACTTAAAGTTGTATTGTGAATGATGCATTTTATATAGGGCAAATAAATATGCAGAACACAAATAATTTCTTATTAAGTCACTCAAATTCATTCTTCAAATTGGGTTGTGGAAATTTTTTTTTAAATTTTATATTATAATAAATTAATTATATGTTTTAAATATAAATTTAGTAAATATTGTTTATAAAAGTGAGGTCATTAATAAATACATCATTCAATTTTAGTCTTTTTTTTATAGATATAAATAGAGTGCATATACTGGCATATTTACAACAGGGAGTGAAACCTCTATTTAATTTAAATTTCCTTCAGGAAAGTCCATAAAAAGCTGCATTTCTCATTAATGAAATTATATACTTAAGTCTTTGAAATCTTCAAGTAAAAATAATTTAAATATTATTTTAAATTGATAATTTTCATTACATTTTGAATGAAGTAAAAATTAAATTAAAGATTAATAAAAAAAAAATTAGTAGAATTTTAGGATTTTATTGATAGATATGAAATTAAAATAGAAAGATAAATGCATGTTATAAAATATTATTTATAAATGTGTAATTTATAAGTTCATATTCCTTTTATGTTTTCATGTATATTATAATTCTTAGTAGTTTTTCTTAATTAAAACTGCTTGAATGTAATAGCATTCTAAAAAACATCATCAATATAAAATAATAAAAACAATTGTGCTAAAATTTTGTTAACAAAAAATGTTTTAATTTTTTGCTATGTAATTATTTTAAAAATAAAATGCCATATTATTTGATTTATTTATTTACAGTTTTCAGCAATATAGCAAGAACTATTCCCATAATCTTGACATTATCTTAAAAATTTAGAAATATAAGGTGATTGAATTTTCTGCCCAATTTTATCATGAAAGTATTGGCTGCAAAGTGTTAGATTTGCTATAAATGATATGTTTTCTATTTTGTTGTTCAGTATTGCTCACTCATGATTGCTTATAATGTGTGCATGTTACATATATATTCATGAAGAATTTTCGTAGGGAGCATTAAGAAATATTTTTCAAAATATACTAGGTGTGTGTGTGTATTAAAAAATGTAAAATATCTACAAATAAAAATCGAAAATTGATTTATGTAAATTCATTATCTTGACTCAGCAGAAAAATAAACTTCTATGTTAATATCATGAATGTTTTTTTTTTTTTCATTACAGTTAAAACAAGATTTTGGTAGTGTTAGCAGAGGAAAGAAAGAATAAAGAAATGTCCCAACAGCAAAGTGTGGATGAAGGTAGACCTTTTG
The DNA here is from genome assembly GCA_021605075.1 of Caerostris darwini. NCBI lineage: Eukaryota > Metazoa > Arthropoda > Arachnida > Araneae > Araneidae > Caerostris > Caerostris darwini. The sequence goes on from BPLQ01010209.1 coordinate 48,953, forward strand.
TTTGTAATGTATGCAACAAACAATTTTCTCTGAAAGATCAATTAAAAAGGCATTTGATTTGCCATTCACCAAAGACTCATGTGTGTCATATTTGTGCGCAAAGATTTGTTAGGAAAGGCGCTTTGAAGCAACATTTGCTAATTCATACAGGGCATAAACCACATGTTTGTGAAGAGTGTAAAAAGGCCTTTGTAAGTAAATTTCATCTGAAAAACCACATGCTTATTCACACAAAAGAAAAACCCAATAAATGTGCTGTTTGCGGGAGAGCCTTTGCTAGCAAAAGCAATATGAAACAACATTTGAGGACCCACACAAAAGAAAAGCCCTATTCATGCAAAATGTGCAATGTAGCATATTCGTCTGCGAGTCATTTGAGAATACATTACCGTATCCATACCGAAGAAAAGCCATATGTATGTGAAGTGTGTCAGAAAGGATTTATTGAAAAACAAAGTTTAAAGCTTCATTTGTTCACCCACAATAAAATCCCAATAGAAATCGCACCCAAAATGAAATCCCATGTGTGTTGGATATGCGAGAAGGGATTTACTCGAAAAAATTCATTATCACGTCACTTACGTCTACATGACAGAGAGAAGAGTCCAACTCCTGATGCATTACAGAAACAATTTGTGAGAAGATGCATTTTACAAAGACTTCTTATGTTTTCGACTCCTTATAGAAAGTATATTTCTAAAGAACGTGTCTCTAAGGATTCACAGAATACTGAGAAGGAATGAGAGCAAATATTAAAAGTCATGTTTTTATAATTGTATAATTTTCATTTTAATTCATTGCTTAAAATATTTCGTAACTATTTGGTTAATAAATGCACTAAAATTATCGGTAAATGGCTTCCCAAGATGCAAAAGTATTCAAATAATTTTTCAAAACATGAATAATACTCAATAAGATAGGAACTGCATATTCACAAGTGAGAAAATCTGAATCATTGACAGAAAAAAAAATCATTTCTGTAAACTATGTAATTCAAAGATAATTTGTCTTGTTTTGTGAAAGGCAAAACACCAATATGATAGAAAAGCCGTTCACAAGCAGGGAAAAACTTGACTGTGAGACCAAACCTTTTCAAATTGTTCAAAATTTAAATTCTTTAAAGTGGGAATATATTCAACATACATAGTAAATTTGGACCAAAAAATATGAAAGGGCATTTAAAATATAACTATAGTTTGATTTTATTTCAAGAATGAATGTCAGCAGTTAGGATCAGTAATTTAGAATCTTTCATGAAGTAATGATAATGCAAGTGACATCAAAGTTCCTTTAAATTGATATTTGAATGACCACACATCATTCAACAAGTTAACTATTCAAAACCACATCATTCTTAAGTCATACAGAAATAGCTGCTTTACAATGTGCAGAAACAGATATAATAATTCCATTGAGCAATTCTGGTTGATAAATTAGAAAATAAAGCTTTAAAAATAATAATTTGGCAAGAATTACTTTGGAGGAGATGCAGAAAATACCATTTAATGTTCAAGCAAAAATTAAGTGGATTCAATACAATCAAGATTGAAAATAGTTACCAAGATCAAAAACATTCCTTAAATATTAATTTTTCATTTCTGCAAAAGTATGTAAAAATTATAGTTTTTTACTTTTTTTTTTTTCTCTTTACATACTTATTATTGTGATGTGTATAATGTGCCATTTTGAGATAACTTTCTTGCTAATTAAAAGTTTGTATTTTTTGTTTTAAAATTAAGTTTAAATTTTCTGTTAAGAAAAATCAATAGCTGTTTTGAATGTAAGTAATATAAATATAGTTATAAAGTCTTATAATAGTCTTTTTTTCTTCAAAAGACAACTCCTTTGCATGCATATTTTTCAATTCCTACTATTAGTTCACACTCTCCCTATATATATTTATATATCTTGTTCAAATTTTTAATTGTTAATAAAATACTTTTTATTCATCCACTCAAGTTCAAATACATTTTTTAAAACTAGTGGAGGACACTTGATGTTAATACAGTTTTTTCAAATATTAATTCATTAATTAAATTTAATTAATATTTATATTAATTGTAATTATTTAATAAAAAGTAACTAAAATAAAAATTTTCCTTGTTGACCTAAGTAGAAATAGATTTAATTTTTTTAAAAATATATATATTACTTGTTTTGACAGAGTTTTCAAAAGAAGTGTTTACAGCACTAATAATTAAAATAATTCTATTAAAATTTAATTTGTTCTAATAATTTGAATTTTTTCAAAATTTAAATACAACAGAAAAATTAAATTCTGTATAGTGTCATTCTTATATTGTTTTGAATTTCTTTCTAAATAGATGCAATAAATTTAGTAAATAACAAACACTATTATATTATTAAAAAAAAAAGTCATTCTAGCAATATTAATTAAAATTTCCTTTTGTAATAATAGTGAGAATAGATTAAATTATGAAATTTCAACTAATAAAAAATAAATATTGTTTCTGATATTAGTAATATTTCAAATTAATTTCAAAGTATCTTTTGGAATATTGGCATAAATAATTTAAAAACATTCCCAAGATTTCTTTGTGATTGATTATTTTCATTATTTATATTTTGGCTTAAAAAAAATGTAGAATTAATTTAAAATAAGAAACAAGTAAAAATATTTTTAAAAGATAAATTTAAAAAAAAATGAGAAAGTAATTAAAAATTGTTTCTTTAAATTCATAAATCATTCAATATTAAATCACATAAAGCTTTCAAAAATACTATTTCGATTTAAGCCAGAATAATAATTTATAGTTATTGAACTCTTCTACTGCAAAAGCAGAAAACAAGCAGATTTATGTATTGAAAAATCACTTTCCTAACTAAAGAATTAAAAAAATATATTTTATTAAAAATCTTGAATGAAGATTATACCAATAGCAGCCAATGAACTGGAGCATTTAGTGCTGATCAATATATTTCAGGTAAACATGAAAAAGTTAACTTTCTGCACTCCTTTTTATTTATTTTCCTTTATTTTGAAAATAAATTTAGAAATTCATCTTTATTAATAATGTGAGTTTTCCAGTATAAACAGTCAATATTGATCAATATAACATATCACAGAGTTTGAGAACTCTGATACCTAAAATGTGCAATTTCTCGTTTTTTTTTTTTTTTTTTTTTTTTTTTTTTTTTGTGTGTGTGTGTGTTTATGGAATAATATTTTAAAAAAAGTCAACCACGTTCAAAATTATTTGCATATTGGACTGGCAACTGGCGTACCGTTTACGGAGTACCAACAGGGGGAAATACCCCTTAAACCTCCTCATCTTAATTCATAAATATGTTTGGAATTATAATAGGCTGCTTAATTATTGTTAGTAAATTAAAGATTAAAGTTTCTAAAAATTCAAATTAAAGTAGGTACTCAAAAAAAAAAGATTTAAAAATACTATTGATAAAAAGTAAGATAAAAAATAAAAGAAGTTAAAAGTTAAGTTTTAAATTCGGTACAGTTAGGAACCAGTTGTCGATGCCGTAAACATATTGTAAAACGTAAACAAACAAACTTTTTTGTTTACCAACACACTCAAGGTATTATGCTGAACGGTGGGAGCCAATGGGTGAATCTGAAAGGTAAAATGTAAACAGCATCCTCAAAAAAAAAAAAAAAGGCCGATCTCAGAACCGTAATTCTTTTTATAATTTTATAGTTTTTATTTTGCTTTCGAGTTTATATTTTTTATTGGTTTTCAATTTTATAATTTTTATTTGATTTTCGATTTTATAATTTTTCTTTTTCATATTTTTTAATATTGGAATAATCTTCGAAAAGTCAGTTATTAAGATGAGAAATCTAAAGGTGTTTTTAAGGAACAAAAGAAATGACCTTGTTGAGGAGGCACTGTAATTTTCGAAAGACACACATGAAGAGATAGACATTCCTGTATTAAAAAGAAAAATTGTCAGGACGAAGAAAATTATGCCCGGAGTGAAGGCACTGAAGGATAAGCCGCTGACTTTGAACCAAGAACTGGAAACATCATTTTGTGAGTGCATTGTTAAGTTCCACAAGAAATCGATAATCGTTACGAAGGCCCAACAATCTGAACGAAATCTCGGAAATTGAACTTGACAAGTTTGTAGAAAGTTGGGTTGAAAATTACAATGAGCTTTCTGCAGATGGTGTCCTTACAGAAATTCCACGCCTAATAATATTTCTTAAAGTCTCCAAAAGAAGAATTTCTCGGTTGGCCTTCCTTAAGATTCTTAGAGTTTGCGATTAAATATGAAACTTTTCGACTTTGGTCCCAATCTCGCTTTAGCATTAAGATTTTTCTTAAACTTATGCATTTCTGTTACGTCATGTGAGAGGAGTTATTTGAAACTGAAACTGATTAAGAATGATCTCAGATCCACTAAGAAACAAGCACAACTGGTTTTTCAATTGAAAATAATGTAGTTGAAATTTTCAGTAGTTGATGCAATTTCAAAATTTGCAGGACAAATATTAGAAGAGTTTCTAAGTAATCTTTATGTGATGTTAAACATGAGCTTATCATATGTTAAAATGAGCTTCAAAGTGTTCCACATTTCATAATTGCACATTAAAGCATATTTTTTTAAATAATTTTTCTATTTATTTATTTAAATTCCTTGTTGATTAGACACTGAAAAAAAAAAAAACCCTTTTTTAAATGTTACTTATCTTTGTGAATTTATTATGGAATGAATCATTTGGTTTTTATATGAAATCTGACTATTATTAAAATTAGAACAAGTTCATGATTTAATATAGTATTTTCTCATAATTACGTAATTTTTTTTAATATTGTCATTTAATATCATCACATTTTGTGTTATGCCGATGATTTTAATGAATTCATCATTTCCCCCATTACATTTTGAAATGCACAATAATGTATGTAAAGCAATACATTTCGGTGTCATTGCTAAAGTTTAATTTTTAAAATTTATTTAGAAGCTGAATTAACAGGTCATTTTCTTTAAGAGAAATATCAGCTTATTAACATTATGAAAAAAAAAAACAAGAAATCAAAACTTGTTATTTGAAAATATCATTAACACTAAATTCGGATACATTCTCGACTATTATTTAAAAAATCGTCTTTTCACCAAATACTTAGACGTCACTAGCCTACCCGAATGAATGGGCATTCAGTATTAGTGTATACGCCCATGGAAGTGTGGATCAAACACTCTTCAACAATGTAGCCTCTGTAGGATCGCTCAGTGAATGGTCATGTGCTCCGCTTTTAAGTCACAATAATACATCAAATACTTATAGACTTCTATGCCAATAAAGACACAGATGGATCTTAAGAATTGCGTGTCGAGACTAACAACAACGAGAGAGTCTAAACTTTAAGCCAATTTCTGCGTTGTTGCTGCATTGTTAAGATGTTTATCAAAGACAATTGAAGACTCGCCACACAGAATTAAATCATCAACGGTGGCAAAGACTTTAATTAAATCTTTACAGTATTAACAGCATCCACCGATCAAGTTATTAAGTTAGTCAAGAGTGAAATTGAAATGAACTCTCAAAAATTTGATTTATCGCAGTCAACATTGGAATGAAACCCATCCAACTCCCACTCATTTTGATGTAACACTATTGGCTACTATCTGAGAAAATAACCATAGCACAGACCTGGTCTGACATTCTTATATTCTTTAGTAAACTAACAATAATTTTATGGGTCACCATTCAAAATGCATTAGATTATGAAGAGTTTAAGTACCCTCTATAAAGCGGAATTTTTTTAAACATTAAGTTAAGATAATTGTACAGTATTTAAGCATTCTCCACCATAGTCTTAGTGGAAATACAACATTGTAGTAATTCATTTGATTTAAAAATGCCATTAAGTAATATACTGCACTACTTTTTTAAAACGACATATTTACTTTATAATTTCAACACAATACATTTGTATGAATAAGACAGTTATTTGAAAAAGAGTGGGAAGTTATTTTTATTTGCTTATATATATTATTTTTTTCTTATGTGTATACGATTTAATATACTTCAAGTTTAATAAACAAAGAAGTTTACAATCGCTGTATTGTTCTATTTACATCATTGAGTATTTTATGTTATTCAGAATTATACGTTTCACATAATTTATCAAATTGCATGTGTAATTAAAATGCATTTCTGTAACCTATTAAAGAAAGTTTTTTTTTATATGTCTAACGATATTTTTTGAATGAGTTAAGGCTCATTCCCACCGAGGCGTGAAGAGTTGAAGATTCAAGCGGCAGGCAAGAAAATTTTTTCCACCCGTTCATAGCGAAACGTCGGAAATAACATTACGCCTAATGAAATTCCACTTCGAGTTGAAAGTCGGTCAACTCGAAGCGGTGGATTTCAAACCGGTTTCAGGCGAACGTGTTGAGGCCTCACGCCTCGGTGAGAAAGAGCCTTTATGCTTATAACGCTTTCTACTCGCATTAAATCGTATACGCTTTATTTTAAACCACATTACACTGTAATAGGACAGAAAAAAAATAAAGTTTTAAAGAAAGAATAAAACAAACATGGGAGAGAAAAATATCATTGAAGAAAATAAAACTAGAAAAATTCATGATGCTTTGCACTTTATCAGAGAAGGGAAAAATTCCTCCTCTGTCATTGGCTTGCTAAACCTCAAAAATGGTTTATACTTCATTATTTGCCAGAGAAAGCTACCAGTTCATTTATGTAATCTTCATTTTTTAAATATAATTATAATAAAATATTACAATCTTTGTATTTATTTAATTTAAACAAGCAGTTTTTAATATCTTACTTTATATACAATTTCAAGAAAATTGATGATGAATATTACGAAAAAAATTACTATAATAATCTCTGTTGACATTAATTTTTTATGTTTGATGCATAATTATAACATATAAAATATAATAAAATAAACAAATATAAAAATATTAACAAAACATTTAAAAATACTATTACAAAATTCATTACAAATATTGTAGGATTGAAAAGTATTAATAACGTAAAGGATTTAAATTTAGAAGAACAATAGTTAATTATATTGTGATTGGCAGAACACATAATATTAATTAAGAATTATGATTGGCAGATTATATAAGAAGTTGCCCGCGTTCCACCTCGATTCCAGAATAACTTTCCTACTTCTGGGCAATTCCAACTTCAGTGGTAATTCCTCTTTGAAATTTCCCTCCTTTCCACCTAGCTGTCAAGAGCAATCAGTCAGTCTTTACTGGTTTCCTTGGCCCCAGAGGAGGCCTTAAACTCCTGTCTGCTATGAAGTACATGATGATGAAATAAAGAAAACATAGCTTACAAAAAACGGAATATGAGCAGTGAAGGATAATGTTCCCGTGAGTTGAGTAAGATAACAAAAATTAAGTAAATATTTAAATGTTGTGAGAAATAAAAGTTAAGTGATATATGTATAGATACAATTAAATAAAATTAAATTTAAGAGAAAAAAAAAAATGAAGTCCACAAGGGGACGGGGTAAACGCTGCTAGAAATAATGACTAAAGGAGCAGGTCAGGATCGAACCTACAACCTCACAGCCGCATGTCCCGTTTTCAAAGCAGCAGAGCAGGGGGAAATTTTGAGGGTCAACTTAGATTACATAAGGGAAAAATGTACTGCAGAAAGGTCGTTTTGAACCTCTCCTTAACCACTGCAAGACAATAGAAAGCAAGTTTTGACACACTCGAACCGTAGAGAACCAAGAAACCCAAGGAAAGAGCTTTGGAATCTTATTTGGTAGGTTTAATACGCTTCATCTGGCAACAATACTGCATATGGTATATATGATATTTTTTTTAGCAAGTGTTGTGTTCCACATTTACCGTCTTCCTCCTATTTTAATTTGAATCTGCAAAACTGTCGAACTTTTAAGGTGTGTAGACATTTCACTATTTATATCACAGTTTTTATTTAATAGTTTCTTTGACTTTTTTACGTAAAAAAAAAAAAAGAATAATAATTGTATTCTACCATTCTTAATTCTTGTAATCATAATGTCTGCAATATTTCTCAATTTCCTTTTTTAATTTATCTTGATGTGTGATTTTTGCATTTTATTCTTAGTTTTTTCAAAATTTCAAAAACCTATTGGTAGTTTACAAAAAAGTGTGTTATTTAATATTTTAACTCAATTTAAATTATTCTTATTCCACGTTCAATCAACATTGCAAAATTCAAACTAAAGAATATTGCAATTAATTTGTTTATATATTCTTAGAACAGTTTTTTATAGTTAAAATGAACTTTTATCTCCTTTTCAATTCTTTAAACTACTTTCTTTGTTATTCCATAATCCCTTAGCATTCTCAAATAAATTTTTTTCTGAATTGCTTACAAAATATAACCCACATTAAACTGCATATTATTTGTACCTTATACAATGAATTTACACTGTGTTTTAATTTGCTTACTTAATTTGTTAATAGAAATTGTTTAGGCTGAATGAGATTATGTTTTAGCATCTGCAAGTGAAGATTATTTACTTCTTATTACTTTCTGAAATCCTTAATCTAACACGTATCATAGTGCATAATATTTGTACCTCTTGAAAAGGCCATCAAATTTATGTAAGGAGAGTAGTAGATTTCATGTCCTGCCTGCATGGGAGAAATTGAATTAAAAATTTAAAAAAAAAAAAAAAAAAAACCGAATCGTCTAATAATTAGATAATAATTCGGGGTATTTATACGCAATGCTAAAAATAACTAAAATAAAAAGCAATGGGGGCCAAAAAAACATACAATTGTTGGTTGGCCACCGCTTGGGTTGGTATTCAATTCTTTCCTGAATCTAAGTTTTTCAGAAATTTGAATATTATTGTTAATGTGGTACTGATCGAGGCATTTCAGAAGAGATTATTATGCGTTTCTACAATAATGAGAAGAATATAAGAAGAAGATAATAAGAAGTATTTTTAAATATTTTGTTAAAAGATGTAGAAAAATCTTGAAATCTTTCTCTTGAATCTTTTTATATTTATTTATTGTATTATATTTTATATGTTAGAATTTGTAAATCTACAGACTTTCGTCGAATGAAAAGAATCCCTGGCTCTTCCAGCATTGACATTGGCCAGGGCATCCCCTTTAAGCGTCCACACCAAGACTTGGTGTACCGAGCATCTCTGAGATTCCATATAGGGCATCGCTCTTCTAGTTAACTTGAAGGATGATAAATGTTTTTGTGACCTATTTAACATTGAAGAAGAGTAGATAGAACCGATCATTTAAACACTTTTTCCACGTAATTGGGTTGCCATAAAAAATATAGATTCAGTTAGAATTACTGATCGTCTCCAAGGTGTCTAAAACCCCTTAACAAAACAGGGATGTTTGAAAATTGAATTTAATATATTTTCTGCACTTGCCAAACACTTTTCATTTTTAAATGGTGTAGGTAAACAGATGAGGCATCTTTGTATCCTCTCCTCCCAGCATCTTTCATCTGTTAATAAATAAATATTAGATAAAACTGAAAATATTTTGTTTTATATACATTTATATCAATAGAAAGTACAAAATTTTCTAATATATAGCTGTTAAATGCTTTTCTTCTAGATTTGCACGTTATATATGGCCACACGTATCATTCAATAACGTGGAGCAATATTATGTCATCCATTTGATGTAAAATGCTTTTATAGTCTGTCTCGCTCTCTTCCTGAAGAACAGACTCACGATTGCGCCGGCGAATGCACCAATCTGTAGCTAAAAAAGTACTTCTCCCTTTTCGCAGAATTGCAGATCGAAGTCAATGTTGACTTTCGCTTGTTATCTCTAAGATAAATATTGAAGCGTAAAAGTCGTTCGATTTGGCAAGAATACCACAAACCTTTAGTTTACTTCTGGTGCCTGCTCTTGATCGACATAATATAGTAAACTTTATAAAGTTATTGAAAATTTAAAATTCATTTTCCTTTTTCTGTTTCTTTTATACTATATTCTAATAAGAAAATTCTCTCATTTCGTATTACCTGCTTTATAATTGTTCTAGTGTTTCCTCTAAGTGTTGTTAATTTTAGTGTTTACCGTGAGAGAGAAATGTTGACTTTTTTTCATTTCAGGCTGTAAAGATTACATTTAAAAAATGCCTCCAATTTCGCTTTACGAAACCTGCCTTGATCGAATTATCGAACTGCTAAAAGTGGACCATTGGAGTGAAGAGAAAGAGAATCCTTTCTCTCGCCTGCCACGAAAAATCGTAGAACTTTTAGTCGAAGTTTGCGGGACATCTCAAAAAATTAGAAAATTCTCTGACTTTCGAATGTTGTTAAGCAGTGGAAAGTTGCGAACGCTCAAGCTCTGTTTTCCTGTGATTTTCATAGATACATGCATGGTGCTACCACAAATGCTAACAGAAAAAGGTTGTATGAACATCACGGTATTAGAACTGGACCGAAATTTCAAAAATTGCAGCCGATGGTTAGAAAAGTTGCTCCAGAAGCTCCCTTTATTGGAGAGCCTCTCTGTACAAACACTCTTTAACCCGCGAGCATTGAAGGATTGCAAGAGGCTTAAAAGTGTGAGAGTAATTCGCGTTTTCAATTACGACAACTTTCTAAGCGAAGCAGTTGACACTCTGTCCCACATGGAAGATCTAGAGGAATTCGACATTTTGCAATACTCATCAGAAAGAATTTCTAATGCGAATTTTCTAAAAGTAGTCAAATTGCTGAATAATCATGACAAGTTGACATCTTTAAGATTTACTGATTCATCTCGCGCCGCACATCACATCGTGGCGAATAATGCACGAGGCAGACATCCTCGATATGGTTTACGGAAATGCTCCTGGACAATCGGTATAGGTTCATTCGAGGATGTAACCGCATTAAAACTTTCGTTTCTTCAAAGGATCATAAGTTCCGTACTTTTATTTCCACTTGTAGAGGAACTGGAAATTTTAGTGCTTTCCGAAGATTGCTTTGAGTATCTGAAAAACCTGAAACACCTGAGATCTTTGAAAATGTATTTTAATAGACATTCGACATATCAGTTGGACTTTTCTTTCTTGAGTGGTATAGGTGAACAGCTGAGGCATCTCTGTATTATGTCACTTAAAGAGATACCTGTAAATGCCATTTCTAAGTATTGCTTCAATCTTGAATACCTCGAATGCAGTGCAACCATCTGTGATTCCATTAAATCTCCCAACAATTTCAGAAACCTAAAAAGACTGGAAATAGGCTTTATCGATGCACACTCACTTCTGTATGTCTTTCAAAATGTGAGGAACTTGAAGGAACTGCAGTTTCATGATGCCGCTGTTTTTGATGACCAGAGATTACTTGAAATACTCAACAGAAATCCCCTGGCTTTTAATCGCCTAGATAAAGTATTTGTGAGAGACTGCATGCTTTCTAGGGAGGGTTTTAGGACATTCCTGGAACACGCCGTAAATCTCACCACAGCGTACATCAAGTCGAGTCATTTCAATGAAGGTGCAGGGATAGATTTTTCAGACGTGATAAAAGAATTGCAACGAGATGTTATACAAGATTACAGAACTGTGCAACACTATTTTAATAATACATCTTATTTTTCAGATTTAAATGTTTTTTTTTCCCTTTCTGAACTATAAAACATTTTTTTTATTGAGGAAAGTATTTTTAATTGAATTCTTTTTTAACTGTGCAATTTCTTTAATTAATGTGCACTTTTTAAATGTATTGTTATTTGATGTTTTTATTAAAATTATACCAAATAAAAATATCAAGTTAAAATAATTGGTTACAGTTTTGATGTTTGTTTAAAGTGTCACAGTGTTTGTGTAGGATTTCTTTCTGGTAATATATCCAAATTCGTGTGTTTTCAATTTATACGAATTTCACATACAAGTTACTGAAAATATGGCTTGATAGGAATATCTTCATGTACTATCAACACGCTTTGCTAAATAAATTTTTTTTATATATAGTGTGTGTGTTAAATGTACATATACATAAATCACCATAATAATTTTTAAAACAACCAAATATTTATTTAGAAGATGGATTTTTATTTAATTAGTATAGTCCTAAAATAAATTGGGCAGTAAATTGATTTTTATGCAGTCGAATGCATGTTTTACAAGCATTTTAAAGGAATTCCTGTTCATTTAAAAATAATAAATTAATTCTTCCTTATTATTTAAATTTTAATGGAAATTTTTGCATTTTTTTATGATATAAATATTTATATCTCCATTAGAAAATTTACAAGCGTAGTTTATATGCTTAAACAAAAGTATGATTACTAAAATTTTAACTAGTGCTTTGCTTTTGATTCCATTTTAAATGATAATTAAATAAAAAGATTTACTATAGGAGGAAATTAATTTTCAGAAATGAAAAAAATAATGCTTTTTAAAATTTTTGTACAACGAAAAATTTCAAATTCTGAAAAAAAAAAAAAAATCTCTTTACATGTAATGCGGCACATTGGGATTGAGGAGTAAAAGGACAATTAAATATAATAAATTTTTAAAGCGATGATATTTTTACTATACATTCAAGTATTTCGCAAAAATGTTTTTTCATACAGATGGATGTAAATAAATAATACCTTGCATTTATATTTATAAATGTACATTTAAAATAGAAATTTGCAGAATTATGTTAATTTATCTTTTTCATTTTATACAATGCCACAAAATCCTAAATTTTGTTTTATTTATTACTATCTTAATACCTTGAAAATATGATTTGTTACAATTTTAAAAATATATACGTAGTTGACTTTACCATTTCTACCTATAGTGAAGTTAATGTGAATAGCCGAAATTAAGTTCGAAAAAAGGGCATCTAATTGAGTCTAACATTTAAATATCATTGATTCGTCCGATTCAGTATTAAGCTACTTCAACTTCTATTTTGCTCACAACAACTTTACTATTGTAGATATTCGGAAACTGTGAATTGCTACGACAGTAAAAGATTAATGTTTGCCTGTAATTATTTTCTGCAGACTGAAATATTTTAAATTCGGAAATTCACAACTTGGGCGTTAAAATACTTCTAAATACACTTCAAATATCTTACATTTCTCTTCCAAATGCACATATTTCCTTTTAAACAACGAGCGTAAATAGAACTGGAGTATGTAAGGCAACAGACAATTTTATGGAATAATGCATACCCACCTCCATCTAATGCGGAATAAAATTAAATACCTAGTTTTCTAATGAGCCTGTTGTGTTGGTACTGGGCTGGCAAGATAAGTCACAGTCCGATGAGTGAATAATCTCGCTGGTCCCAATTGGTCTCACTCCTTCGACATTTGGCTACCGCTCTGGTGTTTATTACTATGTTCTTAGGGTTCGAATCCTGGCGGCGGCATGGAGGTTGATGAGTGGTTCGAGTCCATCGACATTTGACTAGCGCTCCGGCGTTTGGTGCCAAGTCCTGTGTGAAGCCAGCTAATTGGCCGTCAGGCCACTCTGTCCTTAGAGAAAGCAAACAAAGATCTTTTACACCGGAAACATGTCTGGAGAGTGCATGATTTAAGACTTGAAAATCCGTATTTTTTGTGGAAAGGCTGGGTTTCTTTATTTGTTTGTTCATTGCAGAAGGAAAATTTTACTTTACCCACAATTACATTCCTGGAAAGAATAAATCCTCTTTGTTTCTTGCTGTGTTCAAACGGTCATCATTGTTATTTTTTTCTCTACAAGGTAAAATTTCTTATTTTATTAGATTTGGTTCGTCGTTCTACGGTCATTATACGCACACTTTAGACTCATTAGACTGGGGCCTACAATTTAATAGGGATTCCGAACCACTCACAAACATCCATGTCACCACTAGGATTTGAACCTGAAGGCTGTGCTTCCAAAGGCCCGCGCTCCAGCCAATTGACCATCAGGCCCTTTGTCTTTAGAGAAAGCAAATAAAGATCTTTTACAACAGGAAACATGTCAGGAGTCTGGAGGATTTAAGACTTGAAAATCCGTATTGTTTGTGGAAAGAGCGGTTTTTTTCGCTCTCTCCTCTTTATGTTGCCTTGGCCTAAACATCTTGTAATTGTTTGGTTTGATACTCTATGGGTTTTTTTTTTTTTTTTTTTTTTTGCACACTTTAGGCTAATTAGACCGGGACCTAGATTTTAACGGGGATTCCGAACTACTAAGCAACATCCATGCCTCTGCAATTATTCGAACCTGAAGCTTGTAATACCAAAGACGACAACACTAGTCCATTGGCCACCAGGCCGACTTATTTTACTAGGAGTAATTTCTCTATTTTGGTAACAAGTAGATCAATCAAATAATTATATTATTAAAATACATATTACTAAAATTGAAATTCTAAATAAAATGTCTTGAGCACTTGGCTAAGTTTGATTATTGTATCTAGATTTTTTGTCAATTATATCGAGTAGACCCGATAGAAATTTATTCTTTTATTAAATTTTTTCATTGTTACATTTAATGTTTATTTGTTTAGAATTGTATTATTTTGTTTTGTGTTTTAATTTTCAATTTATCTTTATGAAACATTATTATTACCTTATTTTTATATTTTTAATAACAATAATAAAAAAATTCAATTCCCAACAGTTATTTGTCATTGGGTTAAAAAAAAGTCGGTCTGAGTGGTCTTCACCGCAAAGAGAAAAAGGCACATTTCAGCAACTGCACTTTGTGTGTGGGGATGGGGGGGGGGTTCTTTATGGGCATAATTCTTTACTTGGCATTCCTCACTCCAATTCCACGGCCTGGTGGCCAGACGGCTAGCGTTCTGGCCATTGGCATCATTGATTTCAGGTTCAAATCCTGGGGATGGCAGGGATGTTTGTGAGTGGTTCGAAATCTACGTTAAGCTTTAGGTGACCGTAGAGCGACAAACCAAACCACTCTAGTTCCTCTTTGTGGTTAAAAAAAAAAAAAAAAGGTGTGTCACAATAAAGGCCTCTTTGAAAGTCGTAAAGTTCAGGATAGATTGATGATGTAATAGCGCTAAAATCGAATTTTATAACATGTCATCATTAAAGGGGCACACGTGCTGACGCCCAGTAACCTATCTTTAACTGCACGTGTCCTCTGTGTATGATTTCAGGAAGATATTTCGAAAATAATAAAAAAGGGGAAGTGATTATCTGAAATGAGTGAGGAGAGAAGAGAGCGAGATGCAATGGAAAAGGTGGCTGGGGAGCAAGATGGACTTATAGCCTCATAAAAGATTGACTGAATTTGAAGATCCTCCAATCACTGTGCCCATAACATTCGTGTGATGATGTAGCCTCAACAAATGGCTGACAAAATTAAGGTGCAGCTTTTAAGTAAAAAATAAAATAATTTGCGCAAGAACTTAAATTGATAACAACGCTTGAATATTTGTGAGATGAGACTTGTCCAAAATATGTATTTATTAATCCTGTACATAAAATTGTTCATACCCTAATTGTTAATTTGATAAAATGTAGTATAATGTAAATAAAAAGGGTCATGTGTTTTTCTATTAATTTTTTTTTCTGATATTAATTTTATGCTCATAAGGTCCCTTTGCTTCTTAATTATAATATTATTTAATCAAAAATGCTATTTAATTTTAACTTTTTTTCTGATATACAATTTTTAATCAATACTGAATTTCTATCAACATTTATCAAAACATTTAAAATAATTTGTCCAATATTTTGCATACATATTCTATATTCTTTTAAAATACATATTAATTGAATTGCAAAAATATTTAACACATTTTGTAAACTTAATCTAATTTTATTAATTTAAACTATAAATTATCAGTCTTCCTCCATCTGGATCTTCATCACTGTTAATCTGTGTACGGCAAGGAATGTAAATCATCAACTGGTGCATCTGAAAAGAAGAGAACCGTAATTGTTAACGGAAGGCAATAATAAAAGTCAATAAAAAACCCATCAATTTATAATAAGTATTAAATATTTTGATCGAATGCGATTTAGAATAATAATGACAAAAAAATTTATAAACAAACACATATAAAAAACTCCAAGACACATTAAAAGTAACAATATATTTTAAATAAAGATGTAATATATCCTACTAGCACATATAACGCAGTGTTGCCTGTATTCAGAAAATAAAACTTATTAACTATTTTATATCAAAGAGATAATTTAATACCTTTTAAATAAGAAAGAAAAACCTATTCTCATTGGATGCCAATAAAATATGTTATAATGCGAATAATCAATAAAGATATTAATATTATTAGGATTTATATGTATAAAATATATCAAATAAGGTCCCATTCAAAATGAAATAAAAATAAGAATAAAGGAATACTTCCAGAAAGAAACCTTGAATTATATAACGATAACTTTGTATATTAAATGAATATTAGAATCAACATGGTTCAATTTCTTCGATCAAATCGAAAATACTAAAATATAATTAATTGAGTCTATCGTTAGGATATTATTCAACATGCCTTGATCAAAATACATTTTTAAATATTTTGGATGAAATAATAAAAAAATTATCATTTCAATTTTTTTTTAATTACTTCATTTATGTAATCTTTATTTTATAAATATAATTATAATAAAAAAATTATAAACATTTTATTTATCTCATTTAAATAAATAGTTTTTAATATCTTACGATATGCATAATTTCAAGAAGTTATTGATCAATATAAAAAATATTTACTATAATAATCTTTGTTTACATCAATTTTTGATACTTGACGTTTAATTCTAACATATATAACAGAATACCATAAATAAATATAAAAATACTTCAAGATTTTTCTGCCCTTTTTAACAAAACATATAAAAATACTATAACAGTATTCATAACAAAAATTGTTGGATTGAAAAATTAACAAAGCATGCAAATGATTTGAATAAACAAGAAAAATATGTATATATATATACACACACTTATATATATATATATACACACACATATATATATATATATACACACACACATATATATACACACACATATATATATATATACACACACATATATATATATACACACACACACACGTGTGTGTGTGTGTGTGTGTGTGTAAAAGTTCGGTAAAAATTGAAACATTTCATACTTAAAATCTTTTTAAATAAACAAATATTCATTTGGAAGATGGATTTTTATTTAGAGTAGTGCCAAAATAAATTGTGAAAAAATTGATTTTTATGCAATCGAATGCATGTTTTTTACAAACATTTTCTAGAAATGCCTATTTATTTAAAAATAAATTATTATTTCATAATTCATTTAATTTTAATCGAAAAGTATGAATTTTTTATGATATAAATATTTTTATTTCCATTAGAAAATTTACAGAATAAGCATATAAATTAAACTAAAGTACAAAAAGAATGGTTACTAAAATTTTATCTTTTGCTTCAATTTTGACTCCATTTTAAATGATAATTAAATAAAAAGATTTACTAAAGGAGGGAATTAATTTTACGAAATAAAAAAAAATAACGCTTCTAAAATTTTTGAAACACGAAAAATTTGAAATTACGAAAAAAAAAATCTCTTTACATGTAATGCGGCACATTGGGGTTGAGGAGTAAAAGGACAATTAAAAATAAGAAATTTATAAAGCAATGATATTTTTACTACACATACAAATATCTTGCAAAAAAAAATTTTTTTCATACAGAGGGATGTAAATAAATAATGGATCACATGAATATTTAAAAATGTAAATTTAAAATAGTAATTTGCATAATTATGTTAATTTATCTATTTCATTACATACAATTCCACAAAATCCTAAATATTTTTTATTTATTACTGGCTTAATACCTTGAAAATGTGATTTGTTACAATTTTAAATACATATATGTAACTGATTTTACCATTTCTTACTATTGTGAAGTTAATGTGAATACCCGAAATAGTGTTAGAGAAAAGTGCATCTAATTTTGTTTAACATTTCAGTAACATTGATTCGTCCCACTAAATGTTAAAATACGAGAATTTTTATTTTACTCACAACGACTTTACTATTGTAGATGCTAAAAAACTCTAAATTGCTACGAAAAGATGAGTAAAAGTTTAACGCTTGCCTGTATTTATTTTCTGGAGACTCTAAAATATTTTAAACTCGGAAATTCACAACTTGGGAGTTAAAATACTTCTAAATATACTTCAAATATCTCACTTTTATCTTCCAGATGCACATTTTTCTTTTTAAATTTTAAACTGCGAGCGTGAATAGAATTGGAGTATGTCAGCCAAAAGAGAGTTTCAGAGAATAATGCCTCCCCCCCTCTCCGTCTAATGCAGAATGATATTAAATACCTAATTTTCTATTTAGCCTGTTGTGCTGGTACGGGACTAGCAAGATAAGCCAGATCTCGATGAATTAACAATCTCGCTGGTCCCAATTAGTCTCACTCTTTCGACATTTGGCTAATGCTCTGGTGTTTGTAAGAACCCTAAGAATGTGGTAACATTCTTAGGGTTCGAATCTTCGGCGGCGGCATGGATGATTATGAGTTGTTCGGAATCCATGTTAAACAGTAGGTCCCGGTCTAATTAGCCCAAAGTGCGCGCAAAATAACAGTAGAGTGACAAACCAAACCCTCCTTCGAAACAGCAAACCATTCTGCGGGGAATATTTGTTTTTTTTTTTCACTGCAGAAGAAAAATTTAAGTCTAAACACAACTACGTTCCTTGGAAGAATAAATCAATTTTGTTTCTTGCTGCTACTCAAATGGTCATCATGTTTTTTTTTTTTTAAATTATTTTTCTGTACGAGGTAAAATTTCCTATTTTACTAAGTTTGGTTTGTCACTCTACGGTCATTATATGCACACTTTAGGTTCATTAGACTGGGACCTACAGTTTTAACGGGAATTTCGAAACTCCTCACAAACCTCCATGCCGCCACTAGGATTTGAACCTGAATGTTGTGGTACCAAAGGACAGAGCCTAAGCCAATTGGCCATTAAGCCGCTCTGTCCGTAGAGAACGCAAATAAAGAGCTTGTTAGAAGTCTGGATGATTTGAGACTTGAAGATTCGTATTTGTTATGGAAAGACAGAGTTTTTAGCTCTCTCCTTTTTATATTGCCTTGCCAAATGAACACCTTGTAACTGTTTGGGGTTTTATGCGCATTTTTTGTTTGTGTTCTATGCGCATTTTTTGCACAGTTTAGGCTCATTAAACCTTGACCTATAGATTAACGGTCATTCCGAACCACTAACAAACAACATGTCACCTCCTGAGAATCGAGCATGAAGCCTGTGAAACCAAGTAGTAGAGCGCTAGCCAATAGGCCACCAAGTGGCCTTATTTTACTAGGAATAATTTTTCTATTTTGTTAACAAGTAGATCAATCAAATATTAATGTCATTGAAATATATGTCCCTAAAACTTAAATTCTAAATTAAATCTCTTGAACGCTTACCTAACTTTAATTATTCTATCTGGAGTTTTTGTCAATTATGTCGTGTAAACTAGATAGAAATTTTTTACATTTTGACAGTACATGTTTATTGGTCTAGAATTCCATTAATTTCTAATAGGTTTTAATTTACAATTTATCCTCATGAAACTTTAATAGTATTTCTTTAATTTTATTATTACCTTATTGTTATCTTTTAAATAACAATAATAGAATTTCCAATAGATATTTGTCATTGGGTTAAAAGGAAATTCTTTGAACAAATCGGTCTGAGTGGTCTTCATAGCAATGAAAAAAAAACCCGCACATTTCAGCAACTGCATTTTGGTGGGGGTAGGGGTGTTTATGGACCCAATTATTTAGTTAGCATTCCTCACTCCAATTTCTTGGCCTGGTGGCCAATAGGCTAACGCTCTGGACTTTGGTACCATAGACTTCTGGTTCAAAATCTGGCTGTGGCGGGGTTGTTTGTTAGCGGTTCGGAATTCATGTTAAGGCCGTCTGGCCACGATGGCCAATCGACGTCACGATTGGCCATGTCACGTGTTACAAACACCGCGCAATGCATTAATGGATAACCCGCTGATTTTGAACCAATCCAGGCTCCTGGGTTAGTTCATACATACATACAAACAAACAAACATACAGATGAAACTAATAAAAGCGTATTAAAAATGTATTTTTTCCTAGCTTCGGTTGGGTTTTTCTAATATTGTATACCAACTGACTAATGGCGCCATCTGTTGGCGAGCCAGTCAACTATAACTTAAAGAATTTATTTTGTATGTTTTTACGTTTTCTTAATGTTCAGCTGTTATTTTTAATTTTCTTTGCTATTTTGCTAATTTTAATCTTAATTCTTTTGTTTTATTTTATTTTATCTTACAATTTTAATTTTAACTTTAACTTTTTATCTTTTTGGGGGCATCGACAACGGACACTTAACTGTACCGATAGGTTAGCTTTTTCGATCTCTTGCTTTAAATGTTCTCAAGCAAGAGATGTTTTTCCTAAATTTTAATTATTTTATTTTATTTATTACTACTCATTAATTTAAGCATCTTCATTTAATGCAATTTTTTGTAACTAATTTAAGATATGGAGGTTTTGTGGTTCTTAAAACCACCTTGGAACTCCGTAACCGGTACGCCAGTTGCCCCCAGTTATCAATTTTTGCTATACATTTGTGATAAATTTGCTATAACACACTGCTACCTATTTTAAGTAAATGTATTCCTAGTAATTATGTTTTACAGTTCAACAGAGAACAAAATGGCAAAGGAGAATCTAATGTAACAGATTTAATAAATTTTTTAAAGAATGTAATAGAGGCGCGGGAAAAATCATTGAATGCAATTTCTGTGGACTTTAAGAATTCAAAATCATATAAAAATAAGGGAAAACAAAATTTCTCAAAATATTCTAATTCGGTGGAAGGTAAACATTCATCAGTTCACACATTAAATACCGTATCAGAAGTAAACTGCGCATTTCGCAGTGGTAAACATAAATCGAATAGTTGTGATTTAAATTTAGAAGAAGGTAAGGATTTTCTTGGCGTAAACATGGTAATTGTTTCTAATGTTTCAAAAATTTCCATATAAAATGTCGCTGTAAAGCTATTCATATTAAGTGTAGTATTTGTAAACCTAGTGGCCATCAGAATTCTCTATGTAGTCAAACAAACAGCGATAATTCGACGAAAGCAGAAAGAACAGTGCTATCCTCTTTAACTCGGATCCCTTGTAGTAGGAATGTCTCATCTGGATTTCGAGTATTTTTCCAAACAATTAAATGCAAGCTTGTTAGTAGAAATGAAATTGTAAATGTTAGACTGTGTCTAGATACTGGCTCAGCTAGAACTTTTATTACCAAAGGATTGGCGCGAAGGTTAGGTTTAGAGGTCTCAGATCAGGAAGAACTAAAAATTATAGCCTTTGGTGGAAAAGAGGATACTCGGTCTACTATTCAGAATAGAGTGCGTTGCTTATTGACATGAGAAAACCGAACATACAATGAGCATAGAAGCTTTAGAAATTGAAACCATATGCCCAAATATAATGGCTTCACCTACTTTAGAATATCACGATAAAATTAAGAAATTGGGAATAGATTTAACGGATGTTTCCCATGATCTAAATCAAGGATATAAAATAGATATCTTGATAGTGCGATTATTATTGGACAATCACGACTGGAAAATATAAACGTCTTTCGCCAACTGTCGTTTCAAATGCAACTAAATTTGTATGGACATTACACGGACAACTTTCTAATTTCTTTAATTCGAATGATCCAATAAATGCAATGAATATTTCAGTTTGGGATGAAGGTAAATACGATAAAAACTTAATTAAAATTTTTGGATCTTGAAACTCTGGGAATTAAGGATGATCCAATGGATAAAAAAATTGTACGATAAACAAATTTTAGAACAATTTGATGAATCAATTAAATTTAGGGTTTGCAGATCTGAAGCTAAACTTCCTAGAAAATTTGTCGATCATCTGAATAATTACGATGTTGCAAAAAGGAGATTTGAATATTTGATTACGAGATTTAGAAAGAATCCGTCTTTGTTTAAAGATCAAAAAGCAGTAATGCAAGAAGATATGCATGATATAAAGTTAGAACTTCAGAAAGTTTGCCAGTTACTAGAAAAAGGGAAAAAAGAATATGTTCAATATGTTCATAGTAATTTTTCTTTGAAATTTCCATCATTTTTTCCTAACATTTTTTCTCCAACTATCAAGCGGAATTCCTTTCTTTAACGTCCCATTTTTAAAGCAAAGCAACAAGGGAAAATTTGAGGGATAACGTATATTATAAAGGAAAAGCGTGCAGTAAAAAGGTCGTTTTGAGCCTCTCCTAATCACTGCAGTGTAACAGAAAACAAGTTTAACACACTCGAGCCGTAAGCCACGGAGCCTTCGAACCTTACTTGATAGTTTAACACGCTTTGTCTGGCAACAAGTCGGTACAGGGTAAGATAGGTATAATACGATTAATGGATATATATTTTTTTTTAGCAAGTGTTGTCTTGTACTTATTTTAATTTGAATCTGCAAAACTGTCGAACTTTTAAGGTATGTAGACTTTTTATTATTTATATCACTATTTGTATTTAATAGTTTCTTGGACTTTTTTGAGTAGGAAAAAAAATTACACCGTTCTTACTTCCAGTAATCACTGGGTTTATAGTGTTTACCATATGTATGAATTTCCTTTTTAATTTATCTTGATGTTTGATTTTTGTATTTTTTTCAAAAGTTTAAAAATGTATTTGTAGTTTGCAAAACAGTGTGCTATTTAATCGTTTTAACTCAATTTGAATTGTTCTCCTCATTCCACTTTCAATCAGCATTGCAAAAGTCATACTAATGAATATTGCAATTTAATGTTTGTATAATCTTTCAACTGTTTTTTACAGTTGATATGAACTTTTATCTTCTTTTTCAATTTGTCAAAGTTCTTTGTTTGTTAATCCATAATCCCCCATTCGATAGAAATAAAAAATAAAAATACTTTCCTAATTCCTGCTCTAATAGAAAATTTAACTCACATTATACTGCTTATTATTTGTATATTATAATGAATTTATACAAATTTTAATTTGTTTATTTAATTTGTTAATCTCACTTAATTTAATTTTCATTGGGTTTTAATATCTGCTAGTAAAAAGTCTTTATTTCTAATTACATTCTGAAATAATTAATATAACACATATCGTAGTGCACAATTTTTGTACCTTCAATTACTTGAATGCATCCCTTTTTGGGATTGAAACTCTTGAAAGGGCCACCAAATATATATTAGAAGTGTAACTGATTTCATGCCCTACCTGCATGGGAAAAATTGAATTAAAAATTTAAAAAAAAAAAACTGAATCGTCTAATAAGTAGGTTATAATTCGGGGTTCGTATATGCAATGCTAAAAACAACTAAAAAAAGCAGTGGCAGCCAAAAAAAAAAAACTTACAATTGTGTTTGTCGGCCTCCGCTTGGGTAGGTATTCAATTCTTTCCTGAACCCTAGTTGTTCAGAAATGTGAATATTACTGTCAATGTCGTAAAGGTCGCGGAATTTCAGAAAGGAATATTTTTCGCTTCTACACGTGTCTTCGGAAGTCTACAGACTTTCGTAGAAAGAAAAAAATCCCCGGCTCTTCCAGCAATGACATGTGCCAGGGCAATCCCCATAAGCCTCCGGCAAGCCGAGCATCTCTGAGATTCCATACATGCCCGCGCTCCTCTGGTTCACTTGAAGGTAGTTAAAAGGATGCGAAACGTTTCTGATACCTATCTAACATCGAAGAAGTATAGATAGAATCGATCATTTAAACACGATATGTAATATTCCACGTAATATACCATGCCCTAAAAATATGGTTTCAGTTGAAATTATTGATCGTCTGCATTACTTGCTTCACAATTGTTTTAGTGTTTCCTCTAAGTGTTGATCATTTTAGTGTATACCGTGAGAGAGAAAAGTTGACTTTTTTTCTTTTCAGGCTGTAAAGATTTCATTTAAAAAAATGCATCCAATTTCGCTTTACGAAACCTGCCTTGATCGAATTATCGAACTGATAAAAGTGGAGCATTGGAAAGAAGAGAGAGAGAATCCTTTCTCTCCCCTGCCGTCAAAAATCGTAGAACTCTTAGTAGACGTTTGCGGGACATCGCAAAAAATCACGGAATTCTCTTCCTTTCGAATCTTGTTAAGCAGTGGAAAGCTGCGAATCCTCAAGCTCTGTTTTCCTGTGAGTTTCACAGATACATGTGTGGTGCTTCCACAGATGCTAACAGAAAAGGGTTGTATT
The DNA here is from genome assembly GCA_021605075.1 of Caerostris darwini. Classification (NCBI taxonomy): domain Eukaryota; kingdom Metazoa; phylum Arthropoda; class Arachnida; order Araneae; family Araneidae; genus Caerostris; species Caerostris darwini. The sequence goes on from BPLQ01010209.1 coordinate 73,113, forward strand.
AAAATCACGGTATTAGAACTGGACCGAAATTTCCAAAATGACAAGAGCGAATGGTTAGAAAACTTGCTGCAGAAGCTCCCTTTATTAGAGAGTCTTTCTGTACAAACACTCTTTCACCCGCGAGCATTGAAGGATTGCAAGAGGCTTAAAAGTGTGAAAGTAATTAACATTTTCGAGTACAGCAACTTTCTAAGCGAAGCAGCGGACACTCTATCACACATGGAAGATCTAGAGGAATTCGACATATTGCAATACATAACAGAAAATTCAAGTTTTCTGAAAGTAGTCAAAATGCTCGATAATCATCCCAAGTTGGCATCTTTAAGATTTACTGATTCATCTCGTGCCGCACTTCATATCGATGCGAATCGTACAGGAGACGAACTTCCTAAATATGGTTTACGGAAATGCTCCTGGACATACGATACAAGTTACTACGAGAGCAGAAACACATTATACATCACGTTTCTTCAAAGGATCAGAAGCTCCGTAGATTTATTTCCACTCGTAGAAGAACTGGAAATTTTAGTTTTTTGCGAAGATTGCTTTGAGTATCTGAAAGAGCTGAAACACCTGAGATCTTTAAAAGTGAAATTTCATATATGCATTCGAAATGTCAGTCGGACTTTTCTTTCTTGAGTGGTGTAGGTCAACAGCTGAGGCATCTCTGTATTGTATCACATCACGGGGTACCTGTAAATGCCATTTCTAAGTATTGCCCCAATCTTGAATACCTCAAAATTTTTGGCGTTGCAACCATCTGTGATTCCATTGACTCTTCCTTCAATTTCAGAAAGCTAAATAGACTGGAAATACAAAAAATCGATGCACACTCACTTCTGTATGTATTTCAAAATGTGAGGAATTGAAGAACTGTATTTGTATTTGGCTGCTGTTTTGGACGACCAGAGATTACTTGAAATACTCAACAGAAATCCCCTTGCTTTTTATCACCTAGACAAAGTATTTGTGAGACACTGCATGCTTTCTAGGGAGGAGGGCATTAGGAAATTCCTCGAACACGCTGCAAAGCTCACCATAGCGTACATCAAGTCAAGGAATTTCAGTAAAGGTGTACGAGCAAATTTTTCAGGCTTGCTAACAGAATTGCAACGAGATGTTATACATAACTATACAGCTGTTGAACACTTTTTTAAAAATACATCGTATTTTTCAGATTAAAATGCACTTTTTTTCGTATCATCGTATTTCGATTGATTGATTGATTTTTTTTCCCTTGAACTATAAAACACTTTTTCTATTGAAGGGAAAAATTTATTGACTTTTTCTTTAACTGTGCATTTTCTTCTTAGAAGAATATGTAATTTTTAAATGTAATGCTATTTGACACTATTCACTGTTTTTATTAAAAATATGCTAAATAAAAAAAATATTTAGTTAAACCAAAACTGATGCCGAATATTTTTTTGTTTAAAACGACACAATTTTTTAATTGGATTTTTTTTTCCCTGATAACAGTAATCGTCGTCATTCAGAAAAAAAAATAATTTAATGCAGTTGTTAATTTATCCAAATTCGTGTGTCTTCTCTTTATAAAAATTTCACATACAAGTTAGTGAAAATTTATCCTGACGAGAAAATCTCAATGTATTATCTATATGTGTTATTATATATAGAGTGCGCGTATTAAAGAGTTCGTCGTATAAAGAATGTAACTCTAGCCAAAATTAAAACATTTCTTACTGAAAATCTTTTTTAATCAACCAAATATTCATTTAGAAGATGGATTTTTATTTAATTAGTATTATCCCAAAGTAAATTGGCAAATAAAATTTCTACGCTGTCGCATATCTGTTTCACATGCATTTAAGAGAAATTCCTTTTCATTTAAAAATAACAAATTATTACTTCATTATTCTCTTAATTTTAATACAAAAGTATGCAGTTTTTGATGATGTAAATATTTTTACCTCCATTAAAATATTTACATCATAATTTTCCTCTTTTAACTAAGGTACAAAAAGTATGGTTAGTAAAATCTTATCTCGTGCTTTGCTTTCGACTCCATTTTAAATGATAATTAAATAAAAAGATTGACTAAAGGAGGGAAATTAATTTTCAGAAATAAAACAATAACGATTTTTAAAATTTTTTCAAAACGAAGTATTTGAAATTTAGAAAAAAAAAAAAAACCCAAATAATTTGAATTTCAGAAAAAAATGTCTTTAAATGTAAGGCGGCATATTGGGATTGAGTACAGTTAAATATAAGAAAGTTATAAAGCAATGATATACATTAAAATATTTCGCAAAATTATTTTTCATACAGATGGATGTAAATATATAATATATTTCATTTATATTTAAAAATGCACATCTAAAATTGAAATCTGCATAATTATGCTAATTTATGCATTCCATTATATACAATGCTTTACAATCCTAAATTTTGTTTTATTTATTATTGGCATAATAATTTGCAAATATCAATTGTTACAATTTTAAATATATATACCTAACTTAATTTATAATTTCTACCTATTGTGAAGTTAATGTGAATAGCCAAACTTACTTCATAAAAAAATAGTGCATCTCTTTTAAGTCGCATTTAATTGTGTCTAACATATAAGTGGCATTGATTCGCCGACTTTTATTTTACTCACAACGACTTTACTATTGCAGATATTAAAAAACTGTGAATTGCTACTAGAGAAAATGCTTAATGTTTGCCTGTACTTATGTTTTTGGAGATTCTCAAATATTTTAGATTCTTAAATTCACAACAAGATTAGGCGTTAAAATACTTCTAAATATACTTCTAATATCTTACTTTCCTCTTCAAGTTGCACATTTTTCTTTTTAAATTTTCAACTGTGAGCGTAAATAGAACTGGAGTATGTAAGTCAAAAGACAGTTTTAGAGAATAATGCATCGAACAGAATAAAATTAAATATCTTGTTTTCTAATGAGCATGTGGTGTTGGTACGGGACTGCCAAGATAAGTCAGAGCTCCATGAATGAACAATCTTGCTGGTCCCAATTGGTCTCACTCCTTCGACATTTGACTACCGCTCTGGTTTTTGTTACCATATTATTAGGGTTCGAATCCTGGCGGCAGCATGGATGTTTATGAGTGGTTCGAAATCCACATTAAACTGTAGGTTCCGGTCTAATTAGCCTAAATTGAAGCTCGGATTCGAACCTCCGGCCAACTATCCGTCAGGCCGCTCTGCTCTGTCTTTAGAGAAAGCAATTAAAGATCTTTTACAACAGGAACTTGTCGGGAGTCTGGATGGTTTAAGATTTGAAAATCCGTATTTTTCTGGAAAGACTGAGTTTTTCGCTCTCTCCTCTTTATGTTGCCTTGCCACAAGAACATCTTGTAATTGTTTGGTTTGATACTCTATGGGTTTTTTTTTTTTTTTTGCACAATTTAGGCTAATTAGACAGAGACCCAGAGTTTAACGTAGATTTCGAACCACTCACAAACATCCATGCCTCTGCAATTATTCGAACCTGAAGCTTGTAATACCAAAGACGAGAGCACTAGCCAATTGTCCACCATGCCACCTTATTTTACTATGAGTAGTTTCTCTATTTTTTAAAAGTAGATCAATCAAATATTAATATTACTAAAACTTAAAATCTAAATAAATTTCCTTGATCATTTAGATAACTTTAATTATTTTATCTAGTGGATTGTTGTTTGTTTTGTCAATTTCTATAGGCCAGATAGTAATTTATTAGTTATAATAAATTATTACATTATATTTTTATTTGTTTAGAATATGTTTTTGTTGTTTTTTTTTAATTTACAATTTATCTTCATGAAACATTATTATTACCTTATTTTTGTATTTTTTATAACAAGAATAAAGAAATAAAATTACCAATGGATATTTGTCATTGGGTTAAAAAAATTCTGTGAACAGGTTCATCTGAGTGGTCTTCACCGCAAAGAAAAAAAAGGCACATTTCAGCAACTGCACTTTGTGGGGGATATGGAGGGGGATTTCAGCAACTGCACTTATGGATATAATAACTTAAATAGCATTCCTCACTCCAATTCACGGCCTGATGGTCAGTAGGCTAGAGCTCTGGCCATTGTTACCATTGACTTCAAGTTCAAATCATGGTGGTGGAATAGATATTTGTGAGTGGTTCAAAATCCACGTTAAGCTATAGGTCCCTGTCTAATTAACCTAAAGAGTGCTAAAAATGGCCGAAGAGCGACAAGCAAAAACACTCAAATTCCTCTTTGTGGATAAAAACAGGTGTGCCTCAATAAAGGCCTCTTTGAAAGTAGCAAAGTTCAGGACTGATTAATGATGTAATAGCCCTAAAATCGAATTTTATAGCATGCCGACTTTAACATGGAACACCTTACAACTCTATAAGATGGGGTAGTGTTGCTTGCGTCCGTAGCTTATCTCCAACTACATGTACCCTCTGTGTAGTGCTAAATGAGTAATGTCAATGCAGCCCTTGATTATGACATTAGATTATTGTCTGCATTGCCAGCTGCATTAGGAAAAAACCTCAACCAAATAGGATGGGGTAGTGTTGCTCGCGTCCGTAGCTTATCTCCAACTACATATGCCCTCTGTGTATTGCTAAATGAGTAACGTCGGTGCATCCCTTGCTTATGGCATTAGATAACTGTATCTGTATTGCCAGCTGCATTCAAAAAAAAAAAAAAATAACGAAGTAGGAGCAGCCTTAATACACATATTCCACATGCACCGCAGCAAATTCCAAGTATCAACTGAGACCTCCTCAGCAAATGTTAAACAGAGAATGAGAAAAAGAGCGCATGTGCAATGGATCGGCGGTCCAATAATCCCAACGGGAAGAAAATTTAAATTCAATCCTTACCATATTAGGAAGAGATTTCGAAAATTAAAAAAATAGAAGTGATTATCTGAAATGAATGACTATGAGGTAGTTTCTCTCCCGGCCGTAGTATATCTTTAATCCACACATGCCCCCTGGGTAGTGCTAAATGAGTAACGTTGGTGCAGCCCTTACTTATGGCATTAGATAACTGTATAAAAAGATGCAAAGGAGGAAAGAGAAAAAAAGACTGTGTGATGCAATGGAAAAAGTGGCTTGGAAATAAGATGGACTTCTAGCCTCATGAAAGATCGACTGAATTTGAAAATCATCCAACCACTGTGCTTATAATATTCGTGTGACGAATTAGGCTCAACTAACGATCGATCGAATTTGAAGGACATCCGATAACACTACCCGTAATATTGTACGTTAAATGATCTCGACAAATGGGACAAAATTAAGGTGCAACCTTTAAGTGATAAATGAAATAATTTATTCTAGAACTTAAAGTGATAACAATGTTTGTGTGCATTAGCGAGATTAAACTTGTTCAGAGTGTGTGTTTATTAAGCCTACATATAAAATTGTTACCAGCCCTGATTGTTAATTTGATAAAATGTGGTGTATTTATACAATTCAATCATACAATTTTCTATTCGATGAATACTTCATATTTCTGATATTAATTTCATGCTCATAAAGTCCCTTTGCTTCTTAATTATTTAATAAAAAATATTTAAGTTTAAAGTTTTTTTAATATAAAATTTTTAATCTATACTGAATTTCTATCAAAATTATCAAAACCTTTAAATTCATTCGTTCAATATTTTACATACGTAATCTATATTCTTTAAAATATACATATTAATTGAATTGCAAAAATATTTAATACATTTTGTAAACTTAATCCTTTTTTTTTTGTTTCATTTAAATTATAAATTTTCAACCTTCCCCCATCGGGATCTTCATCAATGTTATCTGTATATGACAAAGAATCTAAATCTTCATCTGGTGCATCTAAAAAGAAGAGAACTGCAATTATTTACGAAAAGCAATAATAAAAGTCAATAAAAAAAAAACCAACAATCCATAATAAGTATTCAGAAATGATCGAACATAATTTAGAGAAATGAATAACGGAAAACCAATTTTATAAACAAAGACCTATAATAAATCCAAGACACATCAAATGTAACAACATATTTTAGATAAGGGTGTAATATATCCTACCATCACATATAAAACAGCGTTGGCTGGCTTCCGAAAAAAAAACTAATCAACTATTTTATATCAGAGATAATTTAATACATTTTAAATAAGAGATAAACACCTTTTTTCATTGGATGTCAGTAAAATATGTTATGATGTGAATAATCAATAATGATATATATAACCTACTACTAATAATAAAATATAGCAAATAAAGTCACATTCAAAATGAAATAAAAATAAGAATAAAGGAATACTTCCATTAAGAATCCCTGAATTATATATGGATAACTTTGTATATAAAACAAATATTAGAACTAACGTGGTTCAATTATTTTGATCAAATCGAAAATACTACAATATAATTAATTGAATCTAATGTTATCATATTAACCATCATGGCTGATCATAATACATTTTTAAATGTATTGGATGAAAGAATTCAAAATTTAAAAGGAAAAAATACTTCATTTTTTTCTTTTTATCATTTGTATATTTTTATAGCTGATGTCATTTATGTAATATTTATTTATTTATTACATATAAATATAATGCAAAAATTATAAGCTTTTATTCGTTTCATTTAAACAAATTTTTAATATCTTACATTATATATAATTTCATGAAGTTGTTACTGAATATTATTAAAAATATTTACTATAATAAACTCTGCTTACATCAATTTTTTATGCTTGATGCATAATTCTACCATATATAACAAAATACCATAAATAAATATAAAAATACTTCAAGATTTTCCTGCACTTTTTAACAAAATATTTTAAAACATTCATTACAAGTATTGTAGGATTGAAGAGTATTAGTAAAGCATGTAAATAATTTAAATAAACAAGAAAAAAAGAATTATATTGTGATTGGCAAATGTCAAAAAACATGAAAATTAATGTCACTCTTACACTCAAACATAATGCGAACGGAATAATGATTATGGAAGAAGGACAACAGAAAAAGAAGCTTCTGTCACAAAATATAAGAAGTTGGCCACGTCCCACCTCGATTCTAGAATCCCTTTCCTACTTCGGGATAACTCCAACTTCAGAGGTAATTCCGCTTTGAAATTTCCCTTATTTTTCCCTAGCAGTCAAGGGTAATTAGTCAGTCTTTACTGGCTACCTTGGCCACAGGGCCTTCAACTCCTTCTTCTAAGAAGTGCATGATGATGAAATAAGAAAACAAGGCTTACAAGAAATTGAATATGGACAATTAAGCATAATGTCCCCATGATTTAAGTAAGATAACAAAAATTAAGCAAATATTTAAAAGTTGAGAGAAATCAAAGTTAAACAATATAAAATAAAAGTTAACTGATATATATATATATATACAATTAAATAACATTAAAGTTAAGGGTGAAAAAATAAAAATGAAGTCCGCAAGGAGACTGGGTAAATGCTGCTAGAAATAATGACTAAAGGAATAGATCAGGATCGAACCTACAACCTCGCAGCCGCATGTCCTGTTTTCAAAGCAGCCCAGCAGGGGAAATTTTGGAGGGATAACTTAGATTACAAAGGGAAAAATGTGCTGCAGAATGGTCGTTTTGAACCTCTCCTTAACAACGGCAAGATGATAGAAAGCATATTTTGACAGACTCGAACCATAAAGAACCAAGAAACCTAAGAAAAGAGATTTGGAATCTTATTTGGTAGTTTTAATACGCTTCATCTGGCAACAAGACTGTATATGGTAAGATAAATACGGTTAATAGATTTTTTTTTTATCAAGTGTTATGTTCCACATTTATAGTCTTCACCTTATTTTAATTTGAATCTGCGAAACTGTCGAACTTCTAAGGTAAAATAATTTCACTATTTACATTACTGCTTTTATTTAATAGTTTTTTTTACTTAGAAAATTTTTTTTTACCATTCTTGCTTCTTGTAATCATTGGGTTTATGGTGTCTACCACATGTCTGAGTTTTCTTATTTAATTTATCTCGATGTGTAGTTTAAAAATTTACAAAAATCTAAAAAATGTATCGGTAGTTTACGAAATTGAGTACTATTTAATCGTTTTAACGCAATTTGAATTGTACTCCTCATTTTACTTTCAATCATCATTGCAAAAGTCACTAAAGAACAATGTAAATGATTTATTTCTATAATCTCGCGACGATTTTTTATAGTTAAAATAAATTTTTATCTCCTTTTCAATTCGTCAAAGTACTTTATTAATTATTAATAGTCTCTTAGCATCTTCTAATAAAAATGAATTACACAGTTGAATACAGTTGTGAAATACTTTTCTTCAAGATTTGTACATTAAATGTGGCCGCACATGTCATATAAAATGTGGAACATTATTATGTCATATATTTGATGTAAAATGCTTTTATAATCTGTTAAATTGCTGTGTCTCTTCTTGAAGAACAAAGTTACGATTGAGCTGGCAAGTCAGACAACTCGTTGGCGCCACACTATAGCTCAAAAAAGTACTTAGCCTTTTCACAGAATAGCAGAATGAAGTCAGTGTTACTTTAGCTTTACATTGTTAATATTACACCTTTATCTTGGAGATAAGGTGTAATATTAAAAGTGGTTCGATTTGACAGGAATACGACAAACCTTTAGCTTACTTCAGGTGCCTGTCCTCGATCGACATACTACAGTAAACGTCTATCAATTTATTCAAAATTTAAGACACATTTTATATTTACGTTGCTTTTGTGATATATTCTAATAATATTTTGTTTTATGATCTTATTTAAGAAAGTTCTTCATTTTATATTACCTGTTTTACAATTGATATAGAGTTTCATCTAAAAGTTGCTCATTTTAGTGTTTACCTTGAGAGAGACAAATGTTGACTTTTTTTCCTTTCAGGCTGTAAAGATTGCATTAAAAAAATGCCTCCAATTTCGCTTTACGAAACCTGCCTTGATCGAATTATCGAACTGATAAAAGTGGAGCATTGGAAAGAAGAGAGAGAGAATCCTTTCTCTCCCCTGCCACCAAAAATCGTAGAACTTTTAGTAGAAGTTTGCGGGACATCTCAAGAATTCAAGAAATTCTCTTACTTTCGAATGTTATTAAGCAGTGGAAAGTTGCGAAAACTCAAGCTCTGTTTTCCTGTGTTTTTTACAGATATATGTATGGTGCTTCCACAGATGCTAACAGAAAAGGGTTGCATGAAAATCACGGTATTAGAACTGGACGAAAATTTTCAAAACTTTCACAGACAATGGCTGGAAAAGTTGCTCCAGAAGCTCCCTTTATTGGAGATCCTCTCTGTACGAACAATCTTTAACCCGCAAGCATTGAAGAATTGCAAGGGACTTAAAAGTGTGGAAGTAATTCCAATTGTCAGAAATTTAACAGAATTAAACAACTTTATAAGCAAAGCTGCTGACACTCTGTCCTACATGAAAGATCTAGAGGTATTCGACATATTTCAATACACAACAAAAAGTACGAATTTTCTTAAAGTTGTCAAAATGCTGAATAATCATCCCAAGTTGGCATCTTTAAGATTTAATGATTCATCTCTTGCCGCACATCATATCTATGTGAATAATACAGCTGCCGAACTTCCTGAATATGGTTTACGGAATTGCTCCTGGATAACCGACACGGGTCCCTTCGAGGAGATAACCCCATTAAACATCTCGTTTCTTCAAAGAGTCAGAAGTTCCGTACTTTTATTTCCACTTGTAGAGGAACTGGAAATTTTAACGTTTCGCGAAGATTGTTTTGAATATCTGAAAAACCTGAAACACCTAAGATCTCTGAAAATGAGATTTCATATACATTCTACATATCAGGCGGACTTTTCTTTCTTGAGTGGTATAGGTCAACAGCTGAGGCATCTCTGTATTGTATCATATCAAGATGTACCTGTAAATGCCATTTCTAAGTATTGCTTCAATCTTGAATACCTCAAAATTATTGGCAATGCAACCATCTGTGATTCCATTGAATCTTCCTACAATTTTAGAAAGCTAAAAAGACTGGAAATATTCAATATCGATGCAAACTCACTTTTGTATGTCTTTCAAAATGTGAGGAATTTGAAGGAACTGCAGTTTCATAATGCCGCTGTTTTTGACGACCAGAAATTACTTGAAATACTCAACATAAACCCTCTGGCTTTTTATCACCTAGATAAAGTATTTGTGAGAGACTGCATGCTTTCTAGGGAGGGTTTTAGGATATTCCTGGAACACGCTGTAAATCTCACCATAACATACATCAAGTCATGGCATTTCAATGAAGGTGCACGAATAGATTTTTCAGACGTGATAAAAGAATTGCAACGAGATGTTATACATAATTACATAGCAGTGGAACACTATTTTAAAAATACATCTTATTTTTCAGATTAAATTTGACTTTTTTCTCATAAACTATAAAACTATTTTTATTTATGTTGATTTTTTTTTTTACTGTGGATTAACTTTAAATAATATGCACTTTTTAAATGTATTGTTATTTGATATGATTTATTGTTTTTAATAAAATTCAGCGGAATAAAAACATTTATTTAAAAATATTTGCTATCAGTTTTGGTTTTTTGTTTAAAAAGAACAATGTTTTAATTGGAATTTTTTTCTGCTATCAGTATTTCTTTCATTGGAATTAAATGCGGTTCGCTAATTCTTGTCTTCATTTTATTCAAATTTGAATGAAGTTGTTAAAATATGTCCCATAGGAATTCTTGTGTCTTAAATTATACAGGCTTTATACTAAATATTTTTTTATATGATCTGTGTATGAAGTGTGTCTGGCAAAATCGTTAAACATTCAAAAATTTAATACTGAAACTTTCTTTACATCAACAGAATATTTATTTGGAAGGTGGATTTTTATTTAATTAGAGTAGTTCCAAAATAAATTTTGAAAGCTAAAAAATTTATTTGTATGCAATGGAATGCATGATTTACAAGCATTTTAAAGAAATTACTATTCATTTAAAATAATAAATTTTTACTTCATTATTTTTTTAATTTTTATCAAAAAGCATGTATTTTTTAATGATATAAATATTTTTATCTAAAATTAGAAAATTTACAGCATAATTTATAAGCTTAAACAAAAGAAGTACGAAAAGTAGGACTACTAAAATTTATCTGGTGTTTTGCTCTTGATTCCATTTTAAATGATAATTAAATAAAAAGATTTACTGAAGTTAATTTTCAGAAATAAAAATACAGTTTTGTAAAGTTTTTGTAAAGCAATAAAATTTGAAATTGAGTTTAAAAAAAAATAATAAATTAAAAATAATAATAATCTCTTTGAAAATAAAACTGTACACAGGGACTGATGAGTAAAAGTGCAATTAAAAATAAGAAAATTATTTTCAAAGCAATGTTATTTTTACTACACATTCAGATACTTTGTAAAAACGTTTTTTATTCATATGTATGGATTATTTTTTTACTTGCATCCATCTATATTTATAAATGCACATTTAAAACAGAAATTTGCGTAATTGTTAACTTATCTATTTTAGTATATACAATGCTACACAATACAAAATTTTGTTTTATTTATTACTGGCTTAATACCTTGAAAATATGATTTCTTACAATTTTAGAAATATATACATAATTGAATTTACAATTTTTACCTATTGTGAAGGTTATGTAAATAGCCGAAATATGTTAGAAAAAAGGTGCTCCTAATTGAGCCTACCATTTAAATATCATTGATTCGTCCGACTCAGTGTTAACCTACGGGAATTTCTATTTTACTCACAACGACTTTACTATTGTAGGTGTTAAAAAAATGATATGCTACGAAATGACGAGTAAAAGATTAACGCTTGCCTGCATTTATTTTCTGGAGACTCTAAAATATTTCAGATTCGTAAATTCACAACTTGGGCGTTAAAATACTTCTAAATATACTTAAAATATCTCACTTTTCTCTTTCAGATGCACATTTTCTTTTTAAATTTTAAACTGCAAGCGTAAATAGAACTGCAGTATTTAAGCCTAAAGAGAGTTTTATGGAATAATGCCTACTTCTCCCCTCCCATATCTAATGCAAAATGAAATTAAATACCTAGTTTTCTAATGAGCTTGGGATGTTGGCACGGGAGTAGCAAGATAAGTCAGATATTGCTGAATGAACAATTTCGCTGGTCCCAACTGGTCTCACTCCTTCGACATTTGGCTAATGCTCTGGTGTTTGTTACCACATTCTTAGGGTTCGAATCCTGGCGGCGGCATGGATGTTTGTGAGTGGTTCGAAATCCACATTAAACTGTAGGTCCCGGTCTAATTAGCCCAAATTGTCTTTAATAAGACCGTAGAGCGACAAACCAAACCCTCCTTCGAAACAGGAAACCATTCTGCGCGGAATATTTGTTTGTTTGAACTCTTGACAATGAACTCTTGATTTGAAATCTACCCACAACTATGTTCCTTGAAAGAATAAATCCCCTTTGTTTCTTGCTGCTACTCAAACGTTTATCATTTTTTTTTTAAAATTATTTTTCTCTACGAGGTAAAATTTCCTATTTTACTAGGTGTGGTTTGTCGCTCTATGGTTATTTTTGTACACTTTAGGGACCGGGACCTACAGATTAATGCGGATTCCGAACCACTCCCAAAACTCCATGCCTCCACTAGGATTCGAACCTAAGAATACGGTACTAAAGGCCAGAGCTCCAAGCAACTGGCCACCAGGCCACCCTGGTCTTAGAGAAAGCAAATACAGATCTTTTACAGCAGAAACTTTTCAGGAGTCTGAATGATTTGAGACTTGAAGATCCGTATTTTTTGTAGAAAGACTGAGTTTTTTCGCTCACTTCTCTGTATGTTACCTTGCTATTTGGTCTACGGTCAGTTTGTGCATACTTTAGTCTAATTAAACCGGGACGTACAGGTTAACGGGCATTCTGAACCACTAACAAATACCATATCACCCCCTAAGAATCGAACCTGAAAGAATAATTTCTCTATTTTGTTAACAAGTAAATCAATCAAATATTAATGTCATTGAAATATATGTTCCAAAAACTTAAATTCTAAATTAAATCTCTTGAGCACTTATCTAACTTTAATGATTCTATCTGGAGTTTTTGTCAAATATGTCGTGTAAATCAGAAATTTTTCACATTGTTACAGTACATGTTTATTTGTCTAGAATTGTATTAATTTGTAATTCTTTTTAATTTACAATTTCTCCTTATGAAACTTTAATATTATTTCTTTAAATTTTATTATTACCTTATTTTTATCTTTTTAATAACAATAATAGAATTTCCAATAGATATTTGTCATTGGGTTAAAAGGAAATTCTTTGAAGAAATCAGTCTGAGTGGTCTTCATTGCAATGAAAAAAAAGGCACATTTCAGCAACTGCATTTTGGATTGTTTATGGACCCAATTATTTAGTTAGCATTCGTCACTCCAATTCCTTGGCCTTAGACTTCTGGTTCAAAACCTGGCTGTGGCAGGGAAGTTTGTTAGCGGTTCGAAATCCACTTTAAGCTGTAGGTCAGGGTCTAATTCGCCTAAAGTGTGTAAAAAGTAACCCTACAGTAACAAATCAAGCTACTCTAATTCCTCTTTGTGGATAAAAAGAGACGTTTCACAATAGACGTCTATTTGGAAGAAGTAAAGTTCAGGATTGATTAATGATGTAATAGCCCAAAAATCGAATTGTATAGCCTGCCGGCCTTAAAATGGAAAAATTTACAACCCAATAGGATGGGGTGGTGTTGCTGGCGCCCGTAGCCATTCTTCAACAACACGTGCCCTCTGTGTAGTGCTAAAGGAGTAATGTCGGCGTATCCATTGCTTATGGTATAAAGATAACTGTCTCTGTCTTGTCAGCTGCATTAGAAAAACAACATCCAAATAGAACCAGACTTGAAAGACACACTCCACCTGCACCACAGAAAATACCAAGTATGAAATGAGACCTCCTCAGCAAATAGTGAACAGATAATGCAATTATTTTGATCAAATCGAAAATAGCAGAATATAATTAATGAAGTCTAATATTAGCATATTGATCAACATGTCTTAATCATAATACATTTTTAAATATATATAGAGTAAACAACCAAAAATTTAAAAGGAAAAAATACTTCATCTTTATTTTTCGTTTCTTATTTTGTAACATGTCATTTATGTAATCTTCATTTTTTAAATATAATTATAATAAAATATTATAATCTTTGTTTATTTCATTTAAACAAGCAGTTTTTAATATCTTACTTTATATATAATTTCAAGAAAATTGTTGATGAATATTACGAAAAAATTTACTATAATAATCTCTGTTGACATTAATTTTTTATGCTTGATGCATAATTATAACATATAAAATATAATAAAATAAATAAATATAAAAATATTAACAAAACATTTAAAAATACTATTACAAAATTCATTACAAATATTGTAGGATTGAAAAGTATTAATAACGTAAAGGATTTAAATTTAGAAAACAATAGTTATATTATATTGATTGGCAGAAACATATTAATTAAGAATTATGATTGGCAAATTATATAAGAAGTTGCCCGCGTTCCACCTCGATTCCAAATAACTTTAAACTTCTGGGCAATTCCACCTTCAGTGGTAATTCCTCTTTGAAATTTGTGATTTTCCCCTAAGTGTCAAGGGCAATTTTCAGTCTTTACTGGTTACCTTGGCCCCAGGGGAGGCCTTAAACTCCTGTCTGCTATGAAGTACATGATGATGAAATAAAGAAAACATAGCTTACAAGAAACAGAATATGAGCAGTTAAAGATAATGTTCCCATGAGTTAAGTAAGATAACAAAAATTAAGTAAATATTTAAATGTTGAGAGAAATAAAAGTTAAGTGATATATATATAGATACAATTAAATAAAATTAAAGTTAAGGGATAAAAAAAATAAAGTCCACAAGGGGACGGGGTAAACGCTGCTAGAAATAATGACTAAAGGAGCAGGTCAGGATCGAACCTACAACCTCACAGCCGCATGTCCCGTTTTCAAAGCACCACAGCAGGGGAAATTTTGAGGGATACTTCGATTACAAAGGGAAAAATGTGCTGTAGAAAGGTCGTTTTGAACCTCTCCTTAACCACTGCAAGACAATAGAAAGCAAGTTTTGACACACTCGAACCGTAGAGAACCAAGAAACCCAAGGAAAGAGCTTTGGAATCTTATTTGGTAGGTTTAATACGTTTCATCTGGCAACAATACTGCATATGGTATATATGATATTTTTTAGCAAGTGTTGTGTTCCACATTTACCGTCTTCCTCCTATTTTAATTTGAATCTGCAAAACTGTCGAACTTTTAAGGTTTGTAGACATTTCACTATTTATATCACAGTTTTTATTTAATAGTTTCTTTGACTTTTTTACGTAAAAAAAAAATAATAATAATATTTGTATTGTACCATTCTTAATTCTTGTAATCATAATGTCTGCAATATTTCTGAATTTCCTTTTTTAATTTATCTTGATGTGTGATTTTTGCATTTTATTCTTAGTTTTTATAAAATTTCAAAAACCTATTGGTAGTTTACATAAAAATGTGCTATTTCACCATTTTGACTCAATTTAAATTATTCTTATTCCACGTTGAATCAACATTGCAAAATTCAAACTAAAGAATTCCATAATCCCTTGGCATTCTCAAATAAATTTTTTTCTGAATTGCTTACAAAATATAACCCACATTAAAATGCATATTATTTGTACATGATACAATGAATTTACACTGTTTTTTAATTTGCTTACTTTATTTGTTAATAGAAATTGTTTAGGCTGAATGAGATTGTGTTTTAGCATCTTCAAGTAAAGATTACTTATTTCTAATTACTTTCTGAAATCCTTAATATAAGACATATCATAGTGCATAATATTTGTACCTCTTGAAAGGGTCATCAAATTTATGTAATAAGAGTAATAGATTTCATGCCCACCCTGCATGGGAAAAATTGAATTAAAAATTTAAAAAAAAAACCGAATCGTCTAATAATTAGGTAATAATTCGGGGTGTTTATATGCAATGCTAAAAATAAATTAAATAAAAAGCAATGGGGGCCAAAAAAAACATACAAATGTTTTTTGGCCTCCGCTTGGATTGTTATTCAGAAATTTGAATATTATTTCAGAAATGTTGTACTGATCAAGGCATTTCAAAATAGAATATTTTGCATTTCTACACTTTTCTTCGGAAATTTACAGACTTCTGCAGAATGAAAAAAAGAAGTATTTTTAAGCATTTTGTTAAAAGCATCCCCTTTAAGCGTCCACAACCAAACTTGGTGTCTTGAGCATCTTTGATATTTATTTAGGGCATTATATTTTATAATTGAAGGTAGTTAAAAATGCGAAGACTTTTGTGAATAAAATTGAAGAAGAGGCTCTTCCAGAATAGATGATTTAAACACTTTATGCGTCCACACCAAGACTTGGTGTATTCAGCATCTCTGAGATTCCATAGGGGCATCGCTCTTCTAGTTAACTTGAAGGATGATAAATGTTTTTGTGACCTATTTAACATTGAAGAAGAGTAGATAGAACCGATCATTTAAACACTTTTTCCACGTAATTGGGTTGCCATAAAAAATATAGATTCAGTTAGAATTACTGATCGTCTCCAAGGTGTCTAAAACCCCTTAACAAAACAGGGATGTTTGAAAATTGAATTTAATATATTTTCTGCACTTACCAAACACTTTTCATTTTTAAATGGTGTAGGTAAACAGATGAGGCATCTTTGTATCCTCTCCTCCCAGCATCTTTCATCTGTTAATAAATAAATATTAGATACCACTGAAAATATTTAGTTTTATATACATTTATATCAATAGAAAGTACAAAATTGTCTAATATATAGCTGTCAAATGCTTTTCTTCTCGATTTGCACGTTATATATGGCCACACGTATCATTCAATAACGTGGAGCAATATTATGTCATCCATTTGATGTAAAATGCTTTTATAGTCTGTCTCGCTGTCTTCCCGAAGAACAGACTCACGATTGCACTGGCGAAGGCTCCAATCTGTAGCTAAAAGACTACTTCTCCCTTTCCGCAGAATTGCAGATCGAAGTCAATGTTGACTTTCGCTTGTTATCTCTAAGATACAGATTGAAGCGTAAAAGTGGTTCGATTTGGCAAGAATACCACAAACCTTTAGTTTACTTCTGGTTCCTGTTCTTGATCGACATAATATAGTAAACTTTATAAATTTATTGAAAATTTAAAATTCATTTTCCTTTTTCTGTTTCTTTTATACTATATTCTAATAAGAAAGTTCTCTCATTTCGTATTACGTGCTTTATAATTGTTCTAGTGTTTCCTCTAAGTGTTGTTAATTTTAGTGTTTACCGTGAGAGAGAAATGTTGACTTTTTTTCATTTCAGGCTGTAAAGATTACATTTAAAAAAATGCCTCCAATTTCGCTTTACGAAACCTGCCTTGATCGAATTATCGAACTGCTAAAAGTGGACCATTGGAGTAAAGAGAAAGAGAATCCTTTCTCTCGCCTGCCACGAAAAATCGTAGAACTTTTAGTCGAAGTTTGCGGGACATCTCAAAAAATCAGGAAATTCTCTTACTTTCGAATGTTGTTAAGCAGTGGAAAGTTGCAAACGCTCAAGCTCTGTTTTCCTGTGATTTTCATAGATACATGCATCGTGCTACCGCAAATGCTAACAGAAAAAGGTTGTATGAACATCACGGTATTAGAACTGGACCGAAATTTCAAAAATTGCAGCCGATGGTTAGAAAAGTTGCTCCAGAAGCTCCCTTTATTGGAGAGCCTCTCTGTACAAACACTCTTTAACCCGCGAGCATTGAAGGATTGCAAGAGGCTTAAAAGTGTGAGAGTAATTCGCGTTTTCATTTACGACAACTTTCTAAGCGAAGCAGTTGACACTCTGTCCCACATGGAAGATCTAGAAGAATTCGACATTTTTCAATACTCATCAGAAAGAATTTCTAATGCGAATTTTCTAAAAGTAGTCAAATTTCTGAATACGCATGACAAGTTGACATCTTTAAGATTTACTGATTCATCTCGCGCCGCGCATCACATCGTGGCGAATAATGCACGAGGCAGACATCGTCGATATGGTTTACGGAAATGCTCCTGGACAATCGGTATAGGTTCCTTCGAGGATGTAACCGCATTAAAACTTTCGTTTCTTCAAAGGATCATGAGTTCCGTACTTTTATTTCCATTTGTAGAGGAACTGGAAATTTTAGTGCTTTCCGAAGATTGCTTTGAGTATCTGAAAGAGCTAAAACACCTGAGATCTTTGAAAATGTATTTTAATAGACATTCGACATATCAGTTGGACTTTTCTTTCTTGAGTGGTATAGGTGAACAGCTGAGGCATCTCTGTATTATATCATTTAAAGAGATACCTGTAAATGCCATTTCTAGGTATTGCTTCAATCTTGAATACCTCGAATGCAGTGCAACCATCTGTGATTCCATTGAATCTTCCTACAATTTTAGAATGCTAAAAAGATTGGAAATATTCAGAATCGATGCAAACTCACTTCTGTATGTCTTTCAAAATGTGAGGAACTTGAAGGAACTGCAGTTTCATGATGCCGCTGTTTTTGACGACCAGAGATTACAAGAAATACTCAACAGAAATCCCCTGGCTTTTAATCACCTAGATAAAGTATTTGTGAGAGACTGTATGCTTTCTAGGGAGGGATTGAAGATATTCCTGGAACACGCTGTAAATCTCACCACAGCATACATCAATTCAAGTCATTTGAATGAAGGTGCAGAGATAGTTTTTTCGGACGTGATAGAAGAATTGCAACGAGATGTTGTAGATGATTACTTCGCGGTGGCACACTATTTTGATAATACATCTTATTTTTCATATTAAAATGCCCTTTTTCCATAGCGAACTATAATTTTTTTTTTTATTGTAGGAAACATTTTTATTGAATTTTTAACTGCGCATTTTCTTAAATTAATGTGCACTTTTTAAATGTATTGTTATTCACTGTTTTTATTAAAATTATACAAATTAAAAATATTAAGTTAAAATAATTGGTTACAATTTTGATGTTTGTTTAAAAAGACGCTGTGTTTGTGTACGATTTTTTTCCGGTAATTTTTCCGAATTCGTGTGTTTTTCAATTTATACGAATTTCACATACAAGTTACTGAAAATATGTCTTAATAGGAATATCTTCATGTACTATCAACGGGCTTTACTAAATAAATTTTTTTTTATATATATAATGTGTGTGTGTGTTAAATGTACATATACATAAATCACCATAATAATTTTTAAATCAACCAAATATTCATTTAGAAGATGGATTTTTATTTAATTAGTATAGCCCTAAAATAAATTGGGCAAAAATAAAAAAAAAATAATTTATTACTTCATTATTATTTAAATTTTAATGGAAATATATACATTTTTTTATGATATAAATATTTTTATCTCTATTAGAAAATTTACAAGCATAGTTTATATGCTTAAACAAAAGTATGATTTCTAAAATTTTGACTAGTGCTTTGCTTTTGATTCCATTTTAAATGATAATTAAATAAAAAGATTTACTATAGGAGGAAATTAATTTTCAGAAATAAAAAAATAATGCTTTTTAAAATTTTTGTACAACGAAAAATTTCAAATTCTGGAAAAAAAAATCTCTTTAAATGTAATGCGGCACATTGGGATTCAGGAGTAAAAGGACAATTAAATAGAATAAATTTTTAAAGCGATGATATTTCTACTATACATTCAAGTATTTCGGAAAAAGTTTTTTTTTTTTCATACAGATGGACGTAAATAAATAATACCTTGCATTTATATTTATAAATGTACATTTAAAATAGAAATTTGCAGAATTATGTTAATTTATCTTTTTCATTTTATACAATGCCACAAAATCCTAAATTTTCGTTTTATTTATTACTATCTTAATACCTTGAAAATATGATTTGTGCACATTGATTCGTCCGATTCAGTACATAAGTTTAATGGGAATTTCTAATTACTCACAAACAACTTCACTATTGAACCTAGATATTCGTAAACCAAATTGCTACGAGCTCCAGCCAAAAGATTAATGTTTGCCTGCAAATTATTTTCTGGACAGCAAAAATTTCTGAAATTCACAACTTGGACGTTAAAATACTTCTAAACATGTTGATTTGAGACTTAAAAATCCGTATTTTGGCTGGAAAGACTGAGTTTTTACGTACTCACTGACAGGGGATGGAAGCAGCTTTTGTTGTGATGGAGCACCCGTAGGTAGAAGCCTGACTTTTGCTCCTTGACGCTCTTAAACCTGAGACCGGGACAGATTAAAGTGGATTCCGAACCACTGACAAACCTCCATGCCTCCACTAGGATTTGAACCTGAAGACTGTGGTACCAAAGGGTAGAGCGCTATTCAACTCGGCCATTCAGGTCCCAAATTTGCCAACGGAAGCAATTTCGCCGTTTTGTTAACAAATAGATCAATAATGAAATAATGAAATTCGGTGTTCTAAAAACCTTAAATTCAAATTAAATAACTTGAGCATAAACATAACATTAATGATTCTATAAACATTTTTCAGTTATGTCTTGCTAAACTTAGATAGAAATTTTTTAGATTTTTACAGTACATGTTTATTTGTCTAGAATTGCAATAATATGTAATACTTTTTAACTTGCAATTTATCCCTATGAGACTTTAATATTATTACTTTAAATTTGTTTTTTACCTTATTTTTATCCTTTTAATAGCAATAATATAAAGTAAAATTTCCAATAGTTATTTGTGATTGGGTTAAAAAAAAATTATTTGAACAAATCGCTCTGAGTGGTCTTCAGCGCAAAGAAAAAAAGGCACAATTCGGCAACTCCACTTTGTGGCGCCTTTATGAATCCAATTATTTAATTAGTGTTCCTCACTGTAAGCCAATTGGTTGTTCTCTGGTCAGGGGTTTCATAGGCTTAAGATTCAAATATTGGCTTGTCATGGATGGTTGTTAGTGGCTCGGAATCCACGTTAAGCTGTAGGTCAGGGGCTAATTAGCCTAAACTGTGCAAAAAATGACCGTAGAGTGCCAAACAAAGCCACTCTAATTCCTGTTTGTAGATAAAAAGAGGGATTTCACGATAAAAGCCTCTTTGAAAGTAGTAAAGTTCAGGATTGATAATTGATGTATTAGCCCTAAAACAGAATTTTAACATGCCGGTCTTAAAATGGAAAACTTTACAACCAGATAGGATGGGGTGGTGTTGCTGGCGCCCGTAGCCTATCTTCAACTACGCGTGCACTCAATGTAGTGCTAAATGAGTAACGTCGGTGCATCCATTGCTTATGGTATACAGATAACTGTCTCTGTATTGCCAGCTGCATTAGAAAAACAACATCCAAATAGGACCAGTATTGAAAGACACACTCCACCTGCACCGCAGAAAATACCAAGTATCAATTGAGACCTCCTCAGCAAATAGTAAACAGAGAATTAGAAAAAGGGCGCATGTGCAATGGAGGGGTAGTCTAATAATCCCACGTAATGATAACTTTGTATATAAAATAAATATTAGAACCACCATGGTTCAATTATTTTGATCAAATCGAATATTGTAGAATATAATTAATGAAGTCTAATATTAGCATATTGATCAACATGGCTTAATCATAATACATTTTTAAATATATAGGATAAACAATCAAAAATTTAAAAGGGAAAAAATACTTCATCTTTATCTTTTTATCATTTGTATATTTTTGTAATTGATGTCATTTATGTAATCTTTATTTTTGGAATATAATTATAATAAAAAAATTTATTTATTTATTTCATTTAAACAAATAGCTTTTTATATCTTATTTTATATATAATTTCAAGAAATTTGCTGATGAATATTACAAAAAATATTTTTTATAATAATCTCAGTTTATATCAATTTTTTATGCTTGATGCATAATTCTAACATATAAAATATAATACAATAAATAAATAAGTATTTCAGTATTTTTCTACGCCTTTTAACAAAGCATTTAAAAACACTATTACAGTATTCACGACAAATTTTGTAGGAATGAAAAGTATTTCCAAAGCACGTAAAGGATTTAAATAAACCAGAAAAATAGTTCATTATATTGTGATTGACAAGCGTCAAAAAAAATTGAAATTAATGTTTTAATTACTTACAATTAAACATAACTAGAACAAAATAAGGACTATGGGCCAACAGAAAAAGAAGATTCTGTCACTAAATATAAGGAGTTGCCCACTTTAAACTCGATTCCAGAATTCCTTTCTTACTTCCGAGGCAATTCCTCTTTGAATTTTCCCTCGTTTTTCGATAATATTTTTTCTCCAGATATCAAGAGGAATTCCTTTCTTTAACGCCCCGTTTTTAAAGCAGAACAGGAAGGGGAAATTTGAGGGATAACGTAGATTACAAAGGAAAAGCGTGCTGTAAAAAGGTCGTTTTGAGCCTCTCCTAACCACTGCAGTATAATAGAAAACAAGTTTAACACACTCGAGCCGTAAAGAACCACGGAGCCTTGGAACCTTACTTGGTAATTTAAAACGTTTCATCTGGCAACATGTCGGTATAAGCTAAGTTATATGGTTAATAGATATTTTTTTAACAAGTGTCGTCTTCCACTTATTTTAATTTGAATCTACAAAACTATTGTACTTTTAACTTTTGTTTACATTTCACTATATTTATCATTGTTTTTATTTAACAGTTAGTTTGCCTTTTGTACGTAGAAAAAAAAATTCTTTTTCTACCATTCTTACTTCTTGTAATCATTAGGTTTATAGTGCCTACTACAAGCATGAATGTTTTAAATTTATCTTGATGTTTAATTTTTGCTATTTAATCGTTTTAACTCAATTTGAATTGTTCTGCTCATTCCACTTTCAATCAGCATTGCAAAAGTCACACTAAAGAATATTGCAAATAATTTATTTCTATAATTTCGCAATGTTTTTTTATAGTTAAAATGAATTTTTATCTCCTTTTCAATTCGTCAAAATACTTTATTAGTTATTCATAATCCCTTAGCATCCTCTAATAAAAATAAATGTTCTTAATTCCTGTTGTAATACAAAATATAACCCACATTAAAATGCATATTATTTATATATGATACAAAGCATTAACACTGTTTATTTTAATTTGTTTATTTAATTTTTAACGAAAATTGCTTAGGCTAAATGAAATTATGTTTTAACATCTGCTAATACAGATAATTTATTTCTAATTATTTTCTGTAATCCTTAATATAACACATATTATAGTGCATAATATTTGTACATTTTAATGCATATCTTTTGAGGATTGAAACTTTTGAAAGGGTCATCAAATTTTTGTAAGAAGAGTAACTGATTTTATACCTTGCCTGCATGGGAAAAATTGAATTAAAAATATTAAAAATTAACCGAATTGTCTAATACTTGAGTAATAATTTGGGGTGTTTATAAACAGTGCTAAACGTAACTAAAAAAAGCAATGGGGGAAAGGGAAGAGCAAATATGTTTGTTGGCATCAGCTTGCGTTGGTATTCAATCGTTTCTCGGCCTCAAGTTGTTCAGGAATGAGAATATTATTGTCAATGTTAGTACTGATCGAGGGATTTCAGAATAGAACATTTTTCGTTCCTGGACGATTCTTTCCGCAAATGAAAAAAATCCCTGTCTCTTCCAGCATTGACATTGGCCAGGGCATCCCCTGTAAGCCTCCACCAAGACTTGGTGTGCCGAGCATCTCTGAGGTTCCATGTATGGCCTCGCTCTTCTAGTTCACTTGTAGGTAGTTAAAAGGATGCAAAACGTTTCTGAGACCTTTCTAATAATGAACAGGAATACACAGAATCTATCATTCAAATACTTCATTTAATTCCTCACGTAAATGGGCTGCCTTCAAAAGATATGGATTCAGTTGAGATTATTGATCGTCTCCATGGTGAAAAGCATTTATTTGGCAAAAGGTTCTCTGACAAATCCCTACCTGCATACTGATTAAGAATTACTTCTTTTTTATATTATTACTTAATACTCGAAATTCATTTTTGTTTATTTTGCCTTTTTAACGTTATTGTTTATGTTGCTATGCTTCACGAAGCTGGCTTCGAGCACCTAAAATCCCTAATAAAATTCAGATGTTTGAAAATTGAATATAATATATATTTTCGACCAAATACTTTTCATTTTTAAGTGGTGTAAGTCAACAGCTGAGGAATTTTGTATCTTCTCATTCTAGTGTCTGTCATCTGTTAGTAAATAAATATTAGATACCTTTGAAAATATTTAGTTTTATTTACATTTAGATCGTTAGGAAGTACAAAGTTTTCTAAATATACAGTTGTGAAATACTTTTCTTCAAGGTTTGTACATTAAATGTGGCCGCACATGTCATTTAAAATGTGGAACATTATTATGTCATATATTTGATGTAAAATGCTTTTATAATCTGTTAAATTGTTGTGTCTCTTCTTGAAGAACAAAGTTACGATTGAGCTGGCAAGTCAGACAACTCGTTGGCGCCACACTATAGCTAAAAAAAGTACTTACCCTTTTCACAGAATTGCAGATTGAAGTCAGAGTTGACTTTAGCTTGTTACAGTGTTACTTTAGCTTTACCTTGTTAATATTACACCTTTATCTTGGAGATAAGGTGAAATATTAAAAGTGGTTCGATTTGGCAGGAATACGACAAACCTTTAGCTTACTTCAGGTGCCTGCCCTTGATCGACATACTATAGTAAACGTTTATCAATTTATTCAAAATTTGAAACACATTTTATTTTTCCGTTGTTTTTATAATATATTCTAATAATAATTTGTTTTATGATCTTATTTAAGAAAGTTCTCTCATTTTATATTACCTGTTTTACAATTGATCTAGAGTTTCCTCTAAAAGTTGCTCATTTTAGTGTTTACCTTGAGAGAGAGAAATGTTGACTTTTTTTCCTTTTCAGGCTGTAAAGATTACATTTAAAAAAATGCCTCCAATTTCGCTTTACGAAACCTGCCTTGATCGAATTATCGAACTGATAAAAGTGGAGCATTGGAGTGAAGAGAGAGAGAATCCTTTCTCTCCCCTGCCACCAAGAATCGTAGAACTTTTAGTAGAAGTTTGCGGGACATCTCAAGAATTCAAGAAATTCTCTTACTTTCGAATGTTGTTAAGCAGTGGAAAGCTGCGAATCCTCAAGCTCTGTTTTCCTGTGATTTTCACAGATATATGTGTGGTGCTTCCACAAATGCTAACAGAAAAGGGTTGCTTAAACATCAAGGTATTACAAATGGACCAAAATTTCCAAAATTTTGAGAGCGAATGGTTAGAAAAGTTGCTGCAGAAACTCCCTTTATTAGAGAGCCTTTCTGTACGAACACTCTTTAACCCGCAAGCATTGAACAATTGCAAGGGGCTTAAAAGTGTGGAAGTAATTCAAATTTTCTCAAATTTAATAGAATTCAACAACTTTATAAGCAAAGCAGCTGACACTCTGGCCCACATGAAAAATCTAGAGGAATTCGACATATTTCAATATACAACAAAAAGTGCGAATTTTCTAAAAGTAGTCAAAATTCTGAATAATCATCCCAAGTTGACATCTTTAAGATTCACTGATTCATCTCGGGCCGCACATCATGTCTATGGGAATCGTAGAGGAAACGCACTTCCTGAATATGGTTTGCGGAAATGCTCCTGGACATCCTTCGAGAAGATAACCACATTGAACATCTAGTTTCTTCAAAGGATCAGAAGCTCCGTACGTTTATTTCCACTCGTAGAGGAATTGGAAATTTTAGTGATTTGCGAAGAATGCTTTGAGTATCTGAAAAAGCTGAGATCATTGAAAATGAGATTTCATATACATTCTACATATGACGCGGACTTTTCTTTCTTGAGTGGTATAGGTCAACAGCTGAGGCATCTCTGTATTGTATCACATCAAGATGTACCTTTAAATGCCATTTCTAAGTATTGCTTCAATCTTGAATACCTCAAAATTATTGGCAATACAACCATGTGTGATTCCATTGAATCTTCTTACAATTTTAAAAGGCTAAAAATGCTGGAAATAGGCTTATTCGATGCAAATTCACTTCTGTATGTCTTTCAAAGTGTGAGGAATTGGAAGGAACTGCATCTTTATATGGCTGCTGTTCTAAACGACCAAACATTACTTGAAATACTCACCATAAACCTTCTGGCTTTTTATCACCCAAATAAAGTATTTGTGAAAGACTGCATGCTTTCTAGGGTGGGTTTTAGGATATTCCTAGAAAACGCTGCAAAGCTCACCATAGCGTTCATCAAGTCAAGGCATTTCAGTGGAGGTGTACGAGCAGATTTTTCAGACGTGATAAAAGAATTGCAACGAGATGTTATACACAATTATAGAGCTGTGGAACACTATTTTAAAAATACATCTATTTTTCAGATTAAAATGCACTTTTTTTCCTTTCAACTATAAAACTTTTTTTTTAACTGTGCATTTTCTTCTTAAAGTAATATGCACTTTTTAAATGTATTGTTATTTGATATTATTCACTGTTTTTATTAAATTATGCCAAATAAAAGTATTTTGGTTAAAATATTTCGTATCAGTTTTGATTTTTGTTTCTAAAGACAGTTGTATAGGATTTTTTCTGGCATCAGTAATCTTCGTCATTCAGAAAAAATAATTAAATGCAGTTGCTAAATTATCCAAAATCGTGTATCTTCAATTTATACAAATGTCACCTACAAGTTACTGAAAATGTGTCCTGATAGGAAAATCTCCATTACAGGCTTATTATCAACTGGCTTTATCTAAAATGTGTGCGTTTGCGTTTGTGTCCGTATTATGTTTGTGCGTGTATGAATAATATATATAACGTTGTTACGTTATTATTTCATTATTCCATGCATTTTTTATGATATATATTTTTGTAGAAAATTTCATAATATGCCTTAAACTAAAAGTGTGTACTGTCTGTGTGCCTGGTGTAAATGTTTACTCTGTCTGTTTTAAAATTGGTGTAAAACGAAAAATTTGAAATTAATCTCTTTTTAATGCCGCACTGATTAGTAAAATAGCGAAAATACAAATGGATGTAAATAAATAATACCTTACATCTATATTTAAAAATGTTATAAAAAGTTTCAATTTTGAATTGTGAATTTCTAGAAAAAAAGTGAAATTTAAGTTGCATCTAATTGGGTCTAACATTCGTCCGACTTTTATTTTACTCACAACGACTTTACTATTGTAGATATTCAAAAACTGTGAATTTCCACGAAAAGACTTGTAAAAGATTAATGTTTGTCTGTAATTATTTTCTGGAGATTTAAAAATATTTTAAATTCGAATTCCAATCACTCTGCCCATAATATTCGTGTGATGATGTAGCCTCAACAAAAGATCGACTGAATTTGAAGATCCTCTAATCACTGTGCCCATAATAGTCGTGTGATGATGTAGCCTCAACAAAAGATCGACTGAATTTAAAAGATCCTCTAATCACTGTGTCCATAATAGTCGTGTGATGATGTATCTTCAACAAAAGATCGACTGAATTTAAAGATCCTCTAATCACTGTGCCCATAATAGTCGTGTGATGATGTATCCTCAACAAAAGATCGACTGAATTTGAAAATCTTCTAATCACTGTGCCCATAATAGTCGTGTGATGATGTAGCCTCAACAAAAGATCGACTGAATTTGAAGAATATCCCATGACAGTGCCCGTAATATTGTACGTTAAATGATCTCAACAAATGGGACAAAATTAAGGTGCAGCCTTTAAGTGATAAATAAAATAATGTGAGCTAGAACTTAAAGTGGTAACAATGCCTGAGTATTGGGGAGATTATACTTGTTCAGAGTTTGTGTTTATTAACCCTACATATAAAATTGTTACCAGCCCTGATTATGATTAATGCTTAATTCTTCTGATGTTAATTTTATGCTAAGAAGGTTCCTTTGCTGCTTAACAATAATATTTTTTTTTTAATTAATATTTAATTTTAACTTTTTTCTAATATACACTTTTTAATCCGTACTATCAAAATTTATCAAAACATTTAAATTAATTTATTCAATAGTTTGTAGACGTATTCTATGTTCTTTTAAAAATACATATTAATTGAATTGCAAGAATATTTAATATATTTTGTAAACTTAATCTTTTTTCATTCATTTATACAATAAATTTTCAGTCTTCTACCATCGGGATCTTCATCACTTTTCTTCACTCATCACTTAATCTTCATCACTTCAGATCTTTATATGATAAGGAATCTAAATTATCATCTGGTGTATCTATAAAGAAGAGAACGGCAATTATTAATGAAAAGCAGTAATAAAAGTCTATAAAAAAAACCCAACAATTCTTCTCTTCTTCAACAAGTATTTAAAAATGATCGAGCGTAATTTAGAGAAAAAAATAACGAAAAACTAATTTTATAGACAAAGACCTTTAATAAATATAAGACACATCAAATGTAACAATATATTTTAAATAAAGATATAATATATCCTAATAAGACATATAACGCAGCATTGCCCAACTTTAGAAAAAAAAATTATAAACTTTTATATTTTATATCAAAGAGATAATTTAATATATTTTAAATAAGGGAGAAACACCTGTATACAAAGGATGTCAGTAAAATATGTTATTATGTGAATACTCAATAATGATATAAAATATAAATATAACCCAGCAATATTAATTAAATATATCAAATAAGGTCACATTCAACATGAAATCAAAATAAGAATAAAGGAATACTTCCATAAAAAATCCCTGAATAATATAACGATAACTCTGTATATAAAATAAATATTAGAACCAACATGATTCAATTACTTTGATCAAATCGAAAATAGTAAACTATAAATAATTATGCTTCATATAAGCATATTAACCAACATAGCCTGATCATAATACATTTTTTAATATATTGTACGGAAGAATCAAAAATTTATCATTTGTATATTTTTATAATTGATGTCTTTTATGTAATGTTTTTTTTTTTCCAAATATAATTATATTGAAAAAAATTATACACTTTGTATTTGTTTCATTTGAACAAATAGTTTTTATCTTATTTTATATATAATTTCAAGAAATTTGTTGAGGAATATTACAAAAAATATATACTATAATAATCTCTGTCTACATTAATTTTTTATACTTGATGCATAATTTTAACATATATATTACAATAAACTAAATAAATAGATATAAAAATATTACAAGATTTTTCTACCCCATTTAACAAAACGTATAAAAATACTATTACAGTATTCATTAAAATATTATAAGTTAGAAGAGTATTAATAAAGCACGTAAAGGATTTAAATAAAGAAAATTCGTTAATTATTTTGTGATTGACAAATGGCCAAAAACATGAAAATTATTGTCACTCTTACATTCAAATATAATACGAACACATTAATGATTATGGGAGAAGTACAACAGAAAAAGAAGCTTCTATCACAAAATATTAGAAGTTGCCCACGTCCCACCTCGATTCTAGAATTGCTTTCCTACTTCGGGATAACTCCCACTTGAAATGAGTTAATTCCACTTTGAAATTGACCTCATTTTTCCATGGATGTCAAGGGTAATCAGTCAGTCTTTACTGGTTACCTTGGACACAGGGGGGGGGGCTAAGGGGCTTAAACTCCTGTTTTCTATGAAGTACATGATGATGAAATAAGACAACATGGCTTACAAGAAAACGAATATGAACAGTTAAGGATAATGTTTCCATGAGCTAAGTAAGATAACAAAAATTATTTAAAAGTTGAGAGAAATAAAAGTTAAACAATATAAAATAAAAGTTAACTGATATATATATACAATTAAATAAAATTAAAGTTAAGAAAGAGAACATAAAAATAAAGTCCGCAAGGGGACGCGGTAAACGCTGCTAGAAATGGTGACTAAAGGAGCAGGTCATGATCGAACCTACAACCTCGCAGATGCATGTCCCATTTTCAAAGCAGCACAGCAGGGGAAATTTTGAGGGATATTTCGATTACAAAGGGAAAAATGTGCTGCAGAAAGGTCGTTTTGAACCTCTCCTTAACCACTGCAAGATAATAGAAAGCAAGTTTTGACACACTCAAACCGTAGAGAACCAAGAAACCCAAGAAAAGAGCTTTTGAATCTGATTTGGTAGGTTTAATACGTTTCATCAGGCAACAAGATTGTATATGGTAAGATATACGGTTAATAATAAGATATACGGTTAATCCACATTTACAGTTTTCCACTTATTTTAATTTAAATCTTCAAAACTGTCGAACTTTTAAGGTAAAATAATTTCACTATTTATATTACTGTTTTTATTTAATATGCTATTCAATAGTTATAACTCAATTTGAATTGTTCTCCACAATGCACTTTCAATCAGCATTGCAAAAGTCGCACTAAAGAATATTGCAGATAATTTATTTCTATAATCTCGCAACGATTTTTTATAGTTAAAATGAATTTTTATCTCCTTTTCAATTCGTCAAAGTACTTTATTAGTTATTCATTATCCCTTAGCATCCTCTAATAAAAATAAATTTTCGTAATTTCCTGTTGTAATACAAAATATAACCTACTCTAAAATGCATATGTTTTATACATGATACAATGAATTTACAGTGTTTTTTTTTTTTAAAATTTGTTTATTTAATGTGTTAGTGGAAATTATTTAAGCTAACTGAAATTATGTTTTAACATCTGCTAATAAAGATCATTTATTTCTAATTATTTTCTGTAATCCTTAATATAACACATGTTATAATTATTATATTTGTATCTTTAATTACTAAAATGCATTTCTCTTTGGGAACTTTTTTCTGTTATTTCGTGGCTTGATCAACTCAGGACAGGACCGTCAAATTTATATGGCAAATGTAATTGATTTCATGCCCTGACCGCAAGGCAAAAATTAAAATTAAAATTAAATTTAAAAAAAACTTAATCGTCTAATAATTGGGTAATAATTCGGGGTGTTCATAAATAATGCTAAAAAATAACTAAAAAAAGCGGTGATGGCCAATAATCGCACAGATAGGCTTGTTGACCTCCCCTTGGATTAGTATTCAATCATTTCTTGAACAGAAGTTGTTCAGGAATGTGAATATTATTGTCAATTTAGTACTGATTGAGTGATTTCAGAATAGAATATTTTGCTTTTCTAAACGTTTCTTGGGAAGTTTACAGACTTGCGCAGAATGAAAAAAAAAATGTTTCTTCCAGCATTGACATTGGCCAGGGCATCCCTTATAAGCCTCCACCAAGACTTGCTGTACCGAGCATATCTGAGATTCCATGTATGGCATCGCTCTTCTAGTTCACTTGAAGGTAGTTAAAAGAATGCAAAACGTTTCTGAGGCATTTCCAACAACGAACAAGTATATATAGAATCGATCATTTATACACTGTATGTAATTTTAACCGTAATTTTGGAATGCCTTAAAAAATATGGGTTCAGTTGGAATTATTGATCGTCTGCAAAGAGAAAAACATTTATTTTTAGATGGGTCCTCTGACAATTCTTCTACCTGCATACTGCATTAAAAGTTATTTATTTTTAAAATTATTTAATAATCGAAATTCGTTTTGTTTATTTTGCTTATTTATCATTGATGTTGCTACGCTACACGAAGCTGGCTTTGAGCATCTAAAACCCTAACAAACCTCAGATGTTTTAAAATTGAATTTAATATATTTTCGGCACTTAACAAATACTTTTTATTTTTAAGTGGTGTAAGTCAACAGCTAATCTTATATCTTTTTCTATCTGTCTCAGCCTTCTTCTAGTGTCTCATTCTAGTGCTGTTAGTAAATAAATATTATAAAACCTTTGAAAATATTCAGATTTATTTACAATTAGATCATTAGGAAGCACAAAATTTTCTAAATATATAGCTGCCATTTATTATTAACTTTATTATTTTATTATTAGGAGCATTATTATTTCATCTATTTACCGAAACAATGCTTTTATAACCTTTTAAATTGTTGTCTCTCTTCTTGAGGAACAAAGTTACGATTGAGCTGGCAAGTCAGACAACTCGTTGGCGCCACACAGCTAAAAAAAGTACTTACCCTTTTCACAGAATACCAGACTGAAGTCAGAGTTGACTTTAGCTTGTTACAGTGTTACTTTAGCTTTACCTTGTTAATATTACACCTTTATCTAGGAGATAAGGTGCAATATTAAAAGTGGTTCGATTTGGCAGGAATACGACAAGCCTTTACCTCTCTTCTGGTGCCTGCCCTTAATCGATACGCTATAGTAAATCTTTTTTTATTTATTAAAAATTTGAAACTCATTTTATTTTTCCGTTGCTCTTAAAATACATTCTAAAATTAAATTGTTTTATAATCTTATTTAAGAAAGATCTCTCATTTTATATTACCTGCTTTATAATAGTTCTAGTGTTTCCTATAAGAATTCCTCATTTTAGTGTTTACCTTGAGAGAGGGAAATGTTGACTTTTTTTCTTTTCAGGCTGTAAAGATTTCATTTAAAAAAATGCCTTAAATTTCGCTTTACGATACCTGCCTTGATTGAATTATCGAACTGACAAAAGTGGAGCATTGGAGTGAAGAGAGAGAGAATCCTTTCTCTCGCCTGCCACCAAGAATCGTAGAACTTTTAGTAGAAGTTTGCGGGACACCTCAAGAAATCAAGAAATTCTCTTACTTTCGAATGTTGTTAAGCAGTGGAAAGCTGCGAATCCTCAAGCTCTGTTTTCCTGTGTTTTTTACAGATATATGTATGGTGCTTCCACAAATGCTAACAGAAAAGGGTTGCTTAAGCATTAAGGTTTTAGAACTGGACCGAAATTTCCAAAATGATGACAGCGAATGGTTAGAAAACTTGCTTCAGAATGTCAAATTTTCAGGGAGCCTCTCTGTACGAGCACTATTTAACCCGCTAGCATTGAAGAATTACAAGAGGCTTAAAAGTTTGGAGGTAATTCAAATTTTCTGGAATCAGAAAGAATTCAGCAAATTTCTAAGCGAAGCAGCTGACACTCTGTCCCACTTGGAAGATCTAGAGGAATTCGACGTATTCGAATACACAGCAAAAAGTTCGACTTTTCTAACAGTAGTCAAAATGCTCGATAATCATCCCAAGTTGGCATCTTTAAGATTTACTGATTCATCTCGTGCCGCACTTCATATCGATGAGAATCATACAGGACACGAACTTCCTAAATATGGTTTACGGAAATGCTCCTGGACATACGATACAAGTCCCTACGAGGATATAACCGCATTAAACATCTCGTTTCTTCAAAGGATCAGAAGCTCCGTACTTTTATTTCCACTTGTAGAGGAACTGGAAATTTTAGTGCATTCCGAAGATTGCTTTGAGTGTCTGAAAAAGCTGAAACACCTGAGATCTTTGAAAATGACATTTCATATAGATTCTACGTATCAGGGGAATTTTTCTTTCTTGAGTGGTATAGGTCAACAGCTGAGGCATCTCTGCATTATAACATATAAAGAGGTACTTGTAAATGCCATTTCTAAGTATTGCTTCAATCTTGAATATCTCAAAATTATTGTCAGTGCAACCATCTGGGATTCCATTGAATCTTCCTACAGTTTTAAAAGACTAAAAAGACTGGAAATATTCAAAATCGATGCAAACTCACTTTTGTATGTCTTTCAAAATGTGAGGAATTTGAAGGAACTGCAGTTTTATAATGCAACTGTTTTGGACGACCAGAGATTACTTGAAATACTCGACATAAACCCTCTGGCTTTTTATCACTTAGATATAGTATTTGTGAGGAACTGCATGCTTTCTAGGGAGGGTTTTAGGATATTTCTGGAACACGCTGTAAAGCTCACCAAAGCATACATCAAGTCAAGGCATTTCAGTGAAGATGAAGAAGTAGATTTTTCGGACGTGATAAAAGAATGGCATCGACAAAAAGTATGGATACTTAAATTGGATTCCTTCATCACACCTAACCATCTGGGAATTTTTATATTTTTGAAGTATTTCAATTGTTTTATCCATTTTAGAAATTGTTTCTTAATTTCATTGTTTACTTCATCATCCCATGATTCTTTTGGTCTTCCAAGTGGGCTTGCAACAAAATCTTAGGTTGAATCATAACAGGTGCAAGGAAACCTATGGGATCAAACACTGACTAACCAGTGAAAGTATTTTTCTTTTAGTTATCTTTTTCTCTTTCATCAAATTCCAAAGATTCTGAGTCTATTTCTAAGGTATCTAAATTTTTGTCCCAAATCAGTCCTAATACTGGTGATCTTGTACTTTCTGAAGATGCAGAGATGGCAGAACTTTCCCATCCTCTGAGATCAAACATTCCTTCTTTCATTACATTAGTTGCAGATTCTATGAATATTTCTAGTTCTGCATTATTTTGTACACTAGTTACACAGTTATCGACATAAAAACTTTCTTGTAATTTTTTAAGAAATTCTTCATAGTAACGTTCTTTTATTGATTATTTTGATAAATGATAATTAATGACAGCCATTAACAGAAAAGGGCTGCTGGTGACCAAAGACAACTCGAGCATGACGGTAAGTTCGTATATTACCCTCATTGTCATACCAAAGAAATCTTACGAAATCTCGATCTTTCTCATGTAAATATATTTGTAGAAAAGCCCTTCTGATGTCGGAGATTACACCGATTGGTTTCAGTCTAAATCTCGCCAAAATAGAAGGAATTGATTCAATTAAATTATTTCCAGTCTCCAAACAGTCGTTTAATGACGGATGGTTATGGATCTTAGCAGAGGCATCAAAGACCGGTCTTATCTTCATTGAAGATGTTGTGGATGTTTCTTTGATGACGGGTCGGTGTGGAAGGTAATGACTACCAACAGATAACTCCTTTACAGGAACTTCCTCAATAACTCCTTCTTCTAACCATTCTCTAAAGACTTCATGATACTTTTCTCTAAAACCAATTTTTCCAACTTCCTGGTAGCACATTCAAGTCTTTTCAAACACAACTCGTAATTGTCTGTTAGAAATTCACGATCCACTTTCCAAGGCATATGGACCTCGTATCTTCCATCTTCCTTTTGTCGAACTGTTTCTATAAAGTGAAACATAACAGCTTTTTCCGTTTCCTCTCTTGAATTTTTGCTCAATGGGATCCCGTATACCAAGTAGTTCCAGATCCCACAGGGAAGAAACAGGAACATCTGCTTGAGATAACATGGTTACGATATTCATACTTGCATCTTTTTTGTCAATATATCGGGGTACTTTACCCATCAAAGTCCAACCTAACTTGGTTTCTAATGCTACTAAGCCTGTCTCTAATTCTTCTCGTCGACCAGTAATTAATTTACCGGCAACGTCTGCACCCAAAAGTACCTCAATGGGACCTGCGTTTTCTTGAATATCGGTTAAGAATATCTTTTTAGTTCTTAATTCTTGTATCCAAGAACCATTTTTTACACTAGATATGTCATTACAAATGACATCATGATCTAAAGCATCTAATTTACAAGTATAGTTACCATCAAGACTACTCAAATAAATTTTGTAACACTTGTGTTTATACATCCTTGTTTTCGTTCCGCCAAATAAGGAATGGCAAAATTCTTCTTCCCTCTGCAAATTAAAACCTAATTCTTCAGCAGTAGATCTCAAAATATACGATTTTTGCGATCCGGTATCGATGATAGCCCTAGCTTTACGCTCTCTCTTGACGCCATGTACATTTACAACAAGAGTTTGCAATATAACTTCATTCGTTGCACGAGAATGTAAAGAATCAACTGTTTTTTCATTAATGTTTTTGTCATTTACATCTTGTTTGGGTGAATCAGACTTATTACATCCAATGTTTGGACACATGAACTTTAAATGTCTTTTAGAACACAATTGACACGTTATTTGAGAGCGACATTGATAGGCAATATGACCTTTAGCCAAACAGACTCTACACAATCCTTTCTTTTTTTATTATGGCGATCTTTTCTTCTAATGGCATAAAAACGCCCTTTTACAAACGCGACTTGCATGGTTCTTTAGACAAAACACACACATTTCGTTTGAGTCCTGTATAAACAACTCATTAGCAGATGGAAGAAACGAGCGTTGGCTCTGTGCCAAGTGTTGGCTCTCTGCCAAATGTTTACATTCGCGCTCCGATGGAATTATGTCCGATCTACTTAATTTTATTTTTCTTCTGATTGCACTTCGCTCTTTAGAAACGAAACTATAGCATCAAGTGCTGATATACTCTGTTCAGACTCAATATTTTTTTCTTTGCCTTTCAAATGATCGCAATATATGGATCGGTAACGAACTTTCGACTAATGGATATAATATTATGCCGCACTGATCTGTAGTTACACCTAAACTACTTAGAGCTCGAAGTTGAGTAGAAAGCTTATTATATAAACCACTTAAAGAATCTTGTTTCTTTTTAGTGGCGTTATTTAAAACAAGTTTTAACAATTCTCGCACATAAAAATCAATTAATAGTTCTTTTCGTCCATATCTTTCAGTTAAGCTTTCTATCGCCAAAGGGTAGTTTTCATCAGTAATGGGAAAAGATCCAATAAGCTCTCTCGCTTCTGACTTAATTTTTGTCGACTGTACTAAGTAATGAAATTTATCACAATTAGTTAGATTTTCATTTTCGTGTATGTTTTTAAACTGATTCCAGAAGGTTAACCAGTCTCTTAATTCACCGCCAAATTTGTACAGTTCTATTTCAGGAAGTCGTGAAGAAATCACTTTATACGGATTATCGCACATCGCCAAATGAGAATTATCGCCAAAATTACTACTTCCATTATTATTTTGTTTGCTCTTAATATTCTCTAATACTCGTTTAGACTTAAATTCCATGCTCAAGGCCTTTTCTCTATATTCTTCCACAATATTAAATTCAGTTTTGAATTCTGTTTCATCGGTTAAAGTATCCAAATACTCATTATGTGTTAATTCTAATGAGTCCGTTTTTTGCTTAAGCAAATGTAAACACAGTTCAATTTCTTCTGCGTTAGCATTTTCATTTATCAACACACTCTCTAATTTGGTGTAAGCTTTTGTAAATGCAGCTCGCTTTGCTGTTTTATTTCGTTTAATAATTTCCATCTTTACTATCTTCATGCATTCAATGATAAATATATAACAATATCAATGACTTCAAAATGGAAATTCCAGTTTCTTACCGTTATCACACTCCGAAACAAAACTCGCCCACCCGGGGGCGCCAGAAATGTTGTTTCTATAAAGATTGTTTGTGAATTAAATGTAGGGAGTTTTGTTCATTGAGGACAACCTGAAGAAAAACACCAATACGATATATTTAGGCAAAACCGCACATCACAAATAAACATATTACAAGATTTTTCTTTCGCCATTTACATTGAACACAACTGCGTCACCCATTTTCTTTTCCTCATCTACCTGTTGCCACTCCAGCACAGAGAAACTTACCTCTCATTACAGCTACAGTTTGATCGTGCGCGCGACACCCAGTTCGCTCTCCGTTCTCTTAGTTTTTTCTTTTTTAATCAATGTTTCTCTTTTTTACTTTTCGCTCTTGAATGTTATTTCCCTATTAATAATTTTAATGACAATAAAAAAAATGAATTAATTTTTAAAAAAAAAACTCTCCCCTCTTTTAATTCTTTTTTTATTTTTTTATTGGGCAAGCTCTCCATTTAGTCTTACCATTTGCTACTCAGCAATGTCTTCTTTATTCTTCAAGGACTATGGCCAGATCGGAGCTAACGGCTGCTTCGCAGCCAAGGAGCTCCACGAAATACAAATCGTCGTCAAAAAACGAATTTAATTATCTTTTATTTTTTATTAACTCGAAGGGCATGAGACTACTGCTATGTTTCAACATCTAATAATGATGATGTAGAGGCCAAGGATCTCTGTACAGTAAGATTTCACGGCTAAATGCAGGGAATAAAAAAAAAACTTTAAAAGGCCTGACTATAGCTATTAACTAATTTGTTTAATAAGTAGATGAAATTTTCTGTTATCGCTTATTTAAAAATATCAGTGTTCAGGCAAAGGATAGTTATAAAAAATATTGTGTACTGTGAATTCCTTTTGTTTTTCACGACATTGTTGTTACAGGATATTTTCCTTCTTTCGTACTCCTCAACCCGTCTACTCTCGTCCTCATACGCTTGTGTTATTTCATCAGCAAACCTACGAACGAAATTCAGTGTTCTGCGTTGCTAGAACGAGCGCAGTAAGCTGATCTTCTTGAGTAGATTAAAATATAATGAATGAGATTTGTTTTTAAAAATCAAATTGATGTTGTTTAGATTTTTTATCTTTGCCATTTGAAGTTGTTCTCTCAAATAAATAAATGAATATCTTAATAATTTTCTCATAAATCATATACTTATGTGATGTCAGCCATTTTGAAATTATTAAATTCCGTTTAGTATCTAAACTTCCAAGGTAATTATGAACATTTTTTGTTATTAACAAATAATTATTTAATGATCACATCAAAATAATTGTTGTTAAATAAAAGAAGGTTTATGTACAAATTTTATCGTATTTTGTTTTATTCAATTTGTAACGAGTAAGCGGAATATTAACACACATTATATCTGCAAGTTATATCATGGTGTTTCTTTTCTTCTAATATTCTGGACAATTTAGTCTGTGTAATTTAAGTAGACAAAATAATTCTCATTTCATTAAGTGCATATGTTTTTAAATAATTTACTTATAATCACAAATTGATCTGAATATATAAATAAACCTCATGAATTATTCTGATGTTTTCAAGTGTTTGTCAGTAAGCAAATAACTCAAAAAGATTTGTGTAATGTAAATTTTGTGAATTTATTTGATATTATGCAACATTATATAACAAATATAAGCAAATGGGAAAAAAAATCCAAATCTTCTATAGATATAATCTAAATTTTTTAATACAGTGATTTCATAACAATGAGATATAATAGTTAAAAAAAGGAAAATCTACTGTGACCATTAATAATGAAAAAATCATTTTCATTTTTTAAGTTTTGAATGAATTTGTAAACAATTTTTTTATACTATATTTAGTTGTTAATTATTTTATTTTTGTTTGTATATTAAAAGCATTGATAATTATTATGTTTAAAGTATTAAACAATTATTTAGAATTTATTCAGTGTTTTTAAAAACAATTTAATTCATTATATTGTTGAAATGTTAGTAATAAGCAAGGCTAAGGTGATGTGGATGTGAAAGATGAACTCTACATCAGATCACTTTTTATCATCATATAAATATATTTATTATGCAATACTAAATCAAAAATAAAACATCCCATAATGGAAATGCCTTGAATTCTTTTTTTGTTGAGTTCACCCTTCATATACACAATGTTCCATATCATCTGAGCTTTGAGAAAAGTTGCAAAGCAAATGAAGAAATTTTGGTAGAACCTTCTCATTATATAATATCCAAATCGCTATTAGAATTTTTGTCTATATGCTGCTAAGATGTAGTTATATAACTTAGGATTAAGTTTCAAAGCATTGTGTGTCATGAAAATGGTTGTAAATCATCACTACAAAATATTGATTACTTTACTCAGCAGTTGGTAAATAGAGAGTATATTTATAAATCAAATGAATACAATTAAAGTTCTATATCAATTCATTTATTCTATAAAAATCATATCAATTTTGTTATGTGATAAATCTTTTGTTTTTTATATTTTTTTCTTCAATTAAATTATTTGTCCCATGTGGGAATCCAGTTTTATAGTGTTTCATTAATTAATACATTTGTATTCATTGCCTTGGAATAAAATGGTTTTTGTGGACAACAGCTGAAATGTGAATAAATTTAATTTTCAATTAACGAAAGAAGAACAAACTGAAATTTTCAATTAACTTGTTTGAGTAGTTGAGTTTATAGAACACATATATATATATATTATGAATATACTTCTATTTACATAATTTAAATAGTGAAGATAGAACAACCATTTGAATTTAAATTACCTTTATTGAAAAATATTTCATCCATATTAATTGATGAATGGTCATCAGATGACAAAATAATCCTCATTTGTCCTAAGAATGCAAAATCGATTTCAATAATATAAAAAACACATTAAAAACTTTAAAGAGAGAAAAATTCTGTTAGGTTTTTATTTTTTAAATCTAAAATATCTTTTTTTTTCCCCCTTTATCTAGATGTCTATGATCATAACAACAGACTCTAAAGCTCCCTTACGGGAGGTGAAGAAAGTTCAGTTTGGCATTTTGAGTCCGGATGAAGTTCGCCGTATGTCTGTTACAGAAGGTGGTATCAAATATCCTGAAATCTATGAAGGAGGTCGACCAAAACTTGGTGGCCTTATGGATCCACGTCAAGGAGTCATTGACAAAACATCTCGTTGTCAAACTTGTGCAGGAAACATGGCTACCTGCCCTGGGCATTTTGGCCATGTTGAACTTGCAAAACCTGTGTTCCATGTCGGATTTCTGAAGAAGAGTATCAAAGTGTTGAGATGTGTTTGCTTTTACTGTTCCAAACTTTTGGTATCGCCTAATAACCCAAAGATAAAAGAGATAATTGCTAAGTCAAAAGGTCAACCAAGAAAAAGATTAGCTCATGTGTATGATCTTTGCAAAGGTAAAAATATCTGTGAAGGTGGTGATGAAATTGATGCCAAGCTTGGTCAAGAAAGTACCATGCATGATGATGGTACAAAAAAATCTGGACATGGTGGTTGTGGACGATACCAACCATCTATTCGGCAAAGTGGTTTGGATTTAACTGCAGAATGGAAGCATATAAATGAAGACTCTCAAGAAAGAAAAATTGCTCTAAGTGCCGAGAGGGTATTTGAGATTTTCAAACATATAACAGATGAAGAATGTGTTGTTCTTGGTATGGATCCTAAATATGCAAGACCAGATTGGATGCTGGTAACTGTCTTGCCAGTACCACCATTACCTGTCAGACCTGCTGTGGTTATGTTTGGATCAGCTAGAAATCAAGATGATCTTACCCATAAACTTTCAGATATTGTTAAAGCTAACAATGAATTAATCCGTAATGAACAAAGTGGAGCAGCAGCTCATATCATTGCAGAAAACATCAAAATGTTGCAGTTTCATGTTGCTACAATTGTAGATAATGAATTACCTGGATTACCCAGAGCAATGCAAAAGAGTGGCCGACCATTAAAATCTATCAAACAACGTCTAAAAAGTAAGGAAGGACGAATTCGTGGTAATTTGATGGGAAAGCGAGTTGATTTTTCAGCTCGTACTGTTATCACACCAGATCCTAACCTTTGCATCTGGGAAGTTGGAGTTCCAAGATCCATTGCCCAAAACCTGACATTTCCTGAAATTGTAACACCTTTTAATATAGACAAGATGCATGAATTGGTTCAAAGAGGAAACAATCAATATCCTGGTGCAAAATATATTGTACGTGACAGTGGAGAGAGAATAGATTTAAGATTTCATCCCAAAGCTAGTGACCTACATTTACAGTGTGGTTATAGAGTAGAGCGACATGTCAGAAATGGAGATGTTATTGTTTTCAACCGACAACCTACATTGCACAAAATGTCTATGATGGGACATCGTATCCGAGTTTTGCCCTGGTCTACATTTCGCATGAACTTAAGTGTCACAACACCCTACAATGCTGATTTTGATGGAGATGAAATGAATCTTCATGTTCCACAGTCCTTAGAAACTCGAGCTGAAGTTCAAGAATTGGCTCTTGTACCCAGAAACATTATTACTCCTCAATCAAACAAACCTGTCATGGGTATTGTGCAGGACACTTTAACTGCTGTGCGCAAGATGACTAAACGTGATGTTTTTCTAGAAAAGGATCAAATGATGACTCTTTTAATGTTTCTTCCCATTTGGGATGGCAAAGTACCAATGCCTGCTATACTAAAACCTAAACCTCTTTGGACTGGGAAGCAATTGTTTTCTTTGATTATTCCAGGAAACGTCAATTTAATACGTACTCATAGCACTCACCCTGATGAAGAAGATGATGGTCCTTTCAAATGGATTTCTCCAGGAGATACTAAAGTTCTCATTGAGCATGGAGAGTTGATCAGTGGAATCGTGTGTAAGAAAACTGTTGGAGCATCTAGTGGTTCTTTGATGCATGTACTGTTTGTAGAATTAGGGCATGAAGTTGCAGGTGCTTTTTATGGCCATATCCAAACTGTGGTCAACAACTGGCTGCTATTGGAAGGTCACAGCATTGGTATTGGTGATACCATTGCTGATCCTCAGACTTACATAGATATCCAGAATACAATCAAAAAAGCAAAAATGGATGTGATAGAGGTTATTGAAAAAGCTCATAATGATGATCTTGAACCAACCCCCGGTAATACCTTGCGACAAACTTTTGAAAACCAAGTAAATCGTATCCTTAATGATGCCAGAGACAAAACAGGTGCCAGCGCTCAGAAATCTTTGTCTGAATTCAATAACTTCAAAGCTATGGTCGTGTCTGGTGCAAAAGGATCCAAAATCAACATATCCCAAGTTATTGCTTGTGTAGGACAACAGAATGTTGAAGGTAAACGAATACCATTTGGATTTAGAAAACGTACCTTGCCTCATTTTATTAAAGATGATTATGGTCCTGAGAGTAGAGGATTTGTTGAGAACTCTTACCTTGCTGGCTTAACACCTTCTGAATTTTTTTTCCATGCCATGGGAGGTAGAGAAGGTCTTATTGATACTGCTGTCAAAACTGCAGAAACTGGATACATTCAGCGTCGTTTAATAAAGGCTATGGAAAGTGTGATGGCTACTTATGATGGAACTGTTCGAAACAGCACTGGTCAAGTTATTCAGTTTCGTTATGGTGAAGATGGATTAGAAGGAACAACAGTAGAATTTCAGTCATTGCCCACATTGAAACCATCCAATAAAGCATTTGAAAAACGCTTCAAATTTGATGCCACTAATGAAAGATACCTTCGTCGAATCTTTATGGAAGAAGTAGTAAGAGAAATTTTGGGGGATCCAAAAGCAATTGGTGAATTTGAAAAAGAATGGGAAACTCTGAAAGCTGAAAGAGAAGTTTTGCGCAGCATATTTCCAACTGGTGATAGTAAAGTGGTTTTGCCTTGTAATCTTCAGAGGATGATTTGGAATGCTCAAAAGATCTTTCACGTTAACACCAGATCACCCACTGATTTGAGTCCAATAAGAGTAATGCAGGGAGTTGAGACTCTGGTGAAAAAATTGATTATTGTACCAGGAGAAGACAGACTAAGTGTGCAAGCCAACGATAATGCTACTATTTTGTTTAGAGCTCTGCTTCATTCAACTCTCTGCACTAAGCGTGTTGCTGAAGAATTCCGCTTATCGACTGAAGCTTTTGATTGGCTTGTTGGAGAGATCGAAACTCGTTTCCAACAAGCTCAAGTCCAACCTGGAGAAATGGTAGGTGCTTTAGCTGCTCAGTCTCTTGGAGAACCTGCAACCCAGATGACACTTAACACTTTCCATTATGCTGGTGTGTCTGCTAAAAATGTAACTCTTGGTGTACCAAGATTAAAAGAAATTATTAACATATCTAAGAAACCCAAAAACACCTTCTCTGACTGTTTTCTTGACTGGTGCTGCTGCAAGGGATGCTGAAAAAGCAAA
This sequence comes from Caerostris darwini, assembly GCA_021605075.1. Lineage (NCBI taxonomy): Eukaryota > Metazoa > Arthropoda > Arachnida > Araneae > Araneidae > Caerostris > Caerostris darwini. The sequence continues at coordinate 116,689 of BPLQ01010209.1, forward strand.
AGATGTACTTTGTCGTTTAGAACACACTACTCTCAGAAAAGTCACTGCAAATACTGCTATTTATTATGACCCAGATCCACAAAATACTGTTATAGCTGAAGATCAGGAATTTGTGAATGTTTACTATGAAATGCCAGATTTTGACCCCTCACGAATTTCACCTTGGTTACTTCGTATTGAATTAGATAGAAAAAGAATGACTGATAAAAAACTTACTATGGAACAGATTGCTGAAAAAATTAATGCTGGTTTTGGCGATGATTTGAATTGTATATTCAATGATGATAATGCTGAGAAACTTGTCCTAAGGATTCGTATCATGAATAATGATGATAACAAACTACAGGAAGAAGAAGAACAAGTAGACAAAATGGAGGATGATGTTTTCTTAAGGTGTATTGAAGCTAACATGCTGAGTGATATGACATTACAAGGCATTGAAGCTATTGCTAAAGTATATATGCACTTGCCCACTACAGATAATAAGAAAAGAATTGTCATTACAGAGACTGGAGAGTTTAAATCCATTGCTGAATGGCTCTTAGAAACAGATGGAACAAGTTTGATGCGAGTGTTAAGTGAAAAAGATGTTGATCCTGTCAGAACATATTCAAATGATATTTGTGAAATATTTGCTGTGATGGGTATTGAAGCTGTCCGTAAAGCCATTGAAAAAGAAATGAATCATGTAATTTCTTTTGATGGTTCATATGTTAATTATCGACATTTAGCTTTGTTGTGTGATGTAATGACAGCCAAAGGACATTTGATGGCTATAACCCGTCATGGTATAAATCGTCAAGATACAGGAGCCCTCATGAGGTGCTCTTTTGAAGAAACTGTTGACATATTATTAGATGCTGCATCTCATGCAGAATTAGATCCTCTCAAAGGAGTGTCAGAAAACATAATTATGGGCCAACTTCCAAGAATGGGTACAGGAGCTTTTGATTTGCTTTTAGATGCTGAAAAATGTAAATATGGTATTGAGATTCCTCTGACTGGAGCAATGGGGGGCCCTGGTGTCTTTTTTGGGAGTGCAGCTAGCCCTACTGCTGGCATGTCACCTCAAATGACTCCATGGAATCAAGGAGGAACACCTGCTTATGCAAATGCTTGGTCTCCTGGTCTAGGTAGTGGAATGACTCCAGGCGCAGCTGGTTTCTCGCCATCTGCTGCAAGTGATGCCAGTGGTTACAGCCCAGGCTATAGCCCAGCATGGTCACCACAACCAGGATCACCAGCATCTCCGGCTTCTCCGTACATTCCAAGTCCTGTGGGAGCCATGTCTCCAAATTATTCACCATCATCGCCTTCATTTGCTCCAACGTCACCATCCTTGACTCCACAGAGTCCTAGTTATTCACCTACTTCACCATCTTATTCTCCAGCAAGTCCAAGTTATTCTCCAACATCTCCCAATTATAGTCCTACAAGTCCCAGCTATTCTCCTTCGAGTCCTAGTTATTCGCCCACCAGTCCTAGTTACTCGCCTACCAGTCCCAGCTATTCTCCAACGAGTCCTAGTTATTCACCTACCAGTCCTAGTTATTCACCTACCAGTCCTAGTTATTCACGTACTAGCCCAAGTTATTCCCCTACAAGCCCCAGTTACAGTCCGACTAGCCCAAGCTACTCGCCAACTAGTCCCAGTTACAGTCCGACTAGCCCAAGTTATTCACCAACTAGCCCCAGTTACAGCCCAACTAGCCCAAGTTATTCTCCTAGTTCTCCTAATTACACTCCAACATCTCCTTCTTATTCACCGACTAGTCCTAGTTACAGCCCTACAAGCCCAAGCTATTCACCAAGTTCTCCAAGCTACTCTCCTCAGAGTCCAAGTTACAGTCCAGGAAGCCCGAATTATTCATTGACAAGTCCAAAATATTCCCCAACTTCGCCTTCGTATAGCCCTACAAGTCCAAGCTATTCGCCTGGTTCACCACAGTATACTCCTACATCGCCCAAGTACAGCCCTACTTCTCCGACGTATTCTCCAACTTCTCCTTCGTATTCACCATCCAGTCCTAAATATTCACCTTCAAGCCCACAGTACTCTCCTACCAGTCCGTCATATACACCTACTTCTCCCAAGTACTCTCCTCCATCACCTCAATACAGTCCATCATCTCCAAAGTATTCCCCTACTTCTCCATCATATTCGCCTACATCACCGCAATACAGCCCTACAAGTCCTACTTATTCTGTCACAAGTCCCAAGGGCTCTTCTTATTCACCAAGTAGTCCTGGCTACTCGCCCTCTTCACCATCTTACAGTCCAGAAGATGATGATGATTTGATAAAATAAACAAGCATATAAATTTAGTATGCTTATTGGACTATGAACATTTAATGTTATTTGGACTGTATTGTATATTGTCGCTGTTTATTATTTTTTCTCTTTTATTTTGAAAATAATTTTTTAATTCATATAACTAATTTACTTCAATTTTATTGAAAATGTTATGTAATAAAACACATTTTTTTCTGTGTAATACATGTTTCAAATTTTATTATTAAATACAGGCTAATGTGATACTGCTGTTAATGAGTAAAATTATGTAATAGTGAAACAGTTTTAATTCTATTGATTCTTACAGATATAACAAATAATATAATTGAGCGATGAGAAAAGTTGTATTTAATTTGAAGTCAATTAAAATAAAGATAATGAATTTATCATTATTTCTTTATTTAGTATTTTACAGAAAAGGTTATTGAAATTAAAAAACTATTAATTGAAAGAAATTAAAAATATTAATTGATTTTGTCAATAAAAAAAAGAACACTGTAAATTAATCTTATAATTAAATGGAATAATCAAAATCAAGGTCACAGTTTTTTAAAAAAGAAATTCATTCATTGTCATATTAATTTTTAAAAATATCTCAACTTAAATAAAGTATCTGGTTTTCAAACAAAGACACTTGTTATTTATATTATGACTTGAGAGATTTTGTTCAAAACTGGACTCGATGGGTTAGTAATACACTTACAATTACCACAGAGCAATGGCTAACCAATTCTAAGATAAAAAAAGTCTTTTTCAGTTTCAAGAGCAGCATATACTAGCACAGTTTTTATCTTTGGGAAGCAATAGTATAATTACAGTAATAGCACACTCTGCCATATGCAGTCAATTTGATCTTGCCTTCCAGTAATTTTTTTTTTTAGTTTTTTATTATTAATAAAACAATAATTCAAGCTGTTGACTTGAGTTTTTTCATAAATACCCATCAATGTTTTCCAGGAAGGTGACATTTGAAACGATTTCTGTTAAATTCTCTAGAGGTGAGGATAAGTAGCAAATGTATGTCATAACCATCCAAACAAAAATGACCATAAAATTCATATCACAAAGTTGCACATTTATAACAGCAATGATATTTTTTAAAAAAACAGTAGGTCTTCATTAAAATAAAGTTAATTTAGAAATAAATTTTTAAATGCATGATGCTTTTTTCAATGAAAATATAAGTGCAAATAATGTTGAAAGAACAAAAAGTTCAAGTAAGCAAGTTCCAAACATTTGATGAGAAAAAGTTATTAAATTATATTTACAATAATCTTAAAAAAATAAGGAAAGGCAAGTATAATCAAATGACTATGTTTGAATAAATATTATTGGAATACATAAATGTTTTAATAACAGTTTAAAATTGTGTAGTAGGACCTCAGAGGATACATCATAGCAGATAAAATTTAATTACCTTAAATTAATAGATAAATTAAATGTGGTAAGCTTTTTGCTGCATATGTATATAGTGAGAGAGAGTTTAATTTTCTTTTAGCTCAGAACACCATTGTACTTAATTGCTTTTTACTTTAATTGCGAAGAGAAATCTCAGTTCCAGATTGAGCATTTCTGAAGAGCTGAAAGCATTAACAATACCTACCAACATATCAATTTTAAAAAATTTATAATTGTGCAAGTCTAGAACAAATTGAATACATATTGGGAAATGTGTCTAAATTTCATTTAAATGTCTTATTTATATGCAAGTTAGTGATAAACATTGAAAAGAAAAAAAAATTTTAGGAGTTACTCTGTTTAATAGAATTTAATTCCTTCAACACTGAAGTACTTTCCTTAAAAGATGACCCTAGAGTTGCTAAATATTTATTTTAATCCAAAAAAATTTTAGGCAATTCTAAGTCCAAAATTACATTATGGTTCATCAAAAACTTGGAAATATACATAGTGATCCAAAACTTGCCCAAATCTAAATTTTCAAAAATTATGAAAATTTCAAAATAAAACATTAATGGAAAATTATTTTGATAGATGACACAAATTGTAGTGTTACTTAAAATTTCAGTTGCAGTTTATGTTGTTGGCTCTAGAACTAGTTTGTTTATTGCATGATTTAGGTGAGTTTTTTCTAAGTAGATTAGATTTTTATGATTAAATAATACACTATGCAATTATGAAAAAGTTGTCAAAGCATTTAAAGAACCTTCCCAAATGAGCCAGACAGGACAATTGTTTGCTTGGTAACCTGATTTTTAAAAAATTGAATGCATTAAAGTGGTTAACTGAGCCATTTCAAGTCCTGGCGAAATAAATAAAAAGAAGAAGAAATTGCAAATCATCAACAATGAGTGTGAGAAAACTGGGTTTGTGATCAAGTATGCTATGTAGTAATAAACAAAAAGAATTGAAATTACATTTTCACCCTTATTGCATTTATGTTGCTTAAGAACTGAAAAGTTGGTGGTTCAGACCATTTGTTGACAGTTTAAACTGATGTTGCCATTTGTTACAGTTGAAACGTCATTTAAGTAGATATGTTAACAACCAATCGCATGAATATGAAGCATAGTAAATAAGTAAGTCTCTCACAAGTTTTGTACACAATCAAAAATTAGGGTTTGCTGCTCTGTGGAAGAAGGGTAGTAGCTCTTTCTTAATTAGAAAATAAATAAAGCTGTATGTACCATCAACATCAAGCAATTAATATAATGATGATATATTAACTTGAAGAGGATGAGGATTTTTCTGATTTGAGCAGTTGTTTTACCCACATTTTTTTTTTTTTTTTTTTTTTTTTTGTGGAGATCTCATTTCGACTTTGGTCATCTGATTTCTTTTTATGGGATCATCTAAAAGTATATTTTTATGAAATTAATACCTCTTCTATAAAACAAACATTGAAAAGTAGATTTAAGAAAATAAGTATCCGTACATTGAGAAAAATGGCCTCAAATTTGGGAAAAACATATTAATGCATGCATTAATTTAAAAACAAATAATATGCTTTATTTATATTAGATGACAAAAACATTATTTCTTTTTGTGTTATGTGGCAGGTAGTTTCAGACTCATATAGTACAACAGCCATGAAGCAAATTAACTTAACTGCCTTTGACTTTGGTAGTTGTTCTTAGGTGCATAAAGTCTCCCTTTTTTATTCTTTTTAATAAACCATTTATGTTTTTAAAGACATAATATATATATATATATTGAAATCATATTGATTTTCTTAATACCTTTTAAGGGAGTACAGTAAATTTCCAGGGAAGAAAATTTATTACTGCTATATGATTATTTAATTAGATTTTTAAAAATTAACAAAAAGTAGGTTTCATTATTCTAGCAATTGTTTAAGTTGTCTGCTTAATAATGCACATGTTTCAAATCATACAATAAATTTTCTTTGATGTTATCTTTTTGAACCCTTTTGTAATTAATAAAATTTACCTATTAAAATATCAGCTGCTACAGGGAGAAAGTTGGCTACTTTTTCAGCAATTAAATGTATGGGGTAACAAAAGTGGTCCCTCACAATAAACAATAAGTTTTATTTTTCAAAGAGAGGAGAGAGAAAGAAAGAAATATTGATTACATTGAAAATTTTCCATAATCAAAACATGCAAAAATAGATGAAATTTATTTATCATATTTAAAAAACAAATCAAAAGGAAATTAATGACAAATTTATTTATAAAAAAAGAAAGAAATAGAGCAAAAGCAAATAAAAATAATATTTTTGAATTAAAATTTTCTTTTAATGATTCTGCTCTGATACAATACATAACTTAATTGAATCCCAAGGTAGTTTTATAGCAAAACTATTTTGATCAGTGGAGTAAAAATAAGGGCAGAAAATTGTAAGGAAAATGAAAAATGAAGTGAAAATATCCATAAATAGAAGAAAAAAAAGAAACAAGAATTAAGTAACTCCGAATTTACATAAATCAGAGTATTACTATAATATCATCTTTACACAAATTACAAAATGAACTTCTTTTAGATGATGAGATACCATAATTAGATACAGCAATAGAAATGATTTTTTAATAGAAAAAAAAGTACAAATTTTGAAAGACCAAATTATTTTGTCAAATATGAAAAACAAATATTTCAGAAAGTCAAAATATAGATAATAACAAAAGCAATAATTATACTGGTACATACGGTGGTTATCTTGCGATTTTTTATTTTTAGGTATTTTCGAATGACTAATTCATATTAGCTTCCCATAATTGCTAAAAGATGCATGAGTATATTATTTAAAAATTTTAGTGGTGATCCTAATGGTAGTTGTTTGTTCATACAAGAAAATTTACATTACTTTGGTAGCAAGGTAAAACACTAGAAGAATAGTGCATCTCGTTTTAAGTCTTATATTTGTAATATACATATATATATGCAAGACTTCTAACAAATGATTTAGGCATATACACTTCATAGTTTCTATGGTATATAAAGAACAAAAAATCATTCTTTTAATTGTTCTGTTTGTTGCGTAGTAGAATGAATAATTTTGGAGGGTTACCATTATTTATTTTTAAAAAACAGTAATTCTTTTTTTAATTAACCAGAAAATATTTCCATAATTATATATAAAAATATCTTTCCAGCAAAAGTTTATTTTATGCATCTTTCAGTTGTTTACAGGCTTCTGTAATTATCTTTTCTGCTAATTTGCTATAAACAGTTTGAAATTATTAATAACATACATTATAACACAACGCTTCATAATATAAAATAATATAATAATGAAAAAAAAAAAAAAAAAAAACGTACACATCAAATAAGAAAACAATGATGATGATATAACGAATTCAAATAAGTACAAATAATACTTCTAATTATGTGTATAATAAATAGGATTGTTAAAAAAGAATTTCTTCAAAACCATTAGAATAATATTTCATCTCTGTATGGCAAATCTTCAAATATGGTAACTTGTACATTTCAATAAATCAATTTGAGGATTTCTCAAAGCATTTTTTTTTTTTTCTTTTCATGGGTTAATTTGTGTAGTTATACTTCTAACTTCCATAATATAGTCCAAACATTATCTTCATATTTTAACTCTTTTTTTGCATAAAATGTATTCACACTATTACAAACAAAATTTATGTATTAGACAAAAAATATATTTCTAAATTACATATAAATTAATTTGTACTTTAAATTATTACTAAAACATTAATGATAAAACAGTTAAATTTATAATTTTTTGAAAATTAAGAATACAGAATTAGATTAGAAGAATTAAAATTAAATCGACAGAATTTTTGGATAATTGTATCAAAGTTTTCAAATGCAAGTCTTAAACTTTGTTGAAAGAAAAAACTTGTAAGAATATTGATGATTAACCATGGAATTGATAGCTATTTTTTGTTTAATGATTGAATTGCAATAGTTATAAAAAATTTCAACGGCTATTGAAAGTTTCAAATTTGATAGAATATTAAAATTTATAATAATATGCATAAGAAATGTCTTATTGTTCATTTGTTCAAGCTTAAAAAATAATAAATTATTAGTTTTCCTAAAATTCTTCAGTGTTTTCTTTTTCACTTTGCTTAAGCATTTTATTTTTATTTTATGATAAAATTGTTCGTGAATCTTTGGAGTTTAAAATTGCCTATTTTAAGTGGTTTATGTCACCAAAGACCTCCTTTATAACCATTTATATTGACATACATAATATTAGGCAAGGCAATATTATTCATACAAGTGATTTCTATTTAGTTATTATACAAATCTTTATGCTTGTTGCCAAGAGGCATACCTCAAATTGAAAGTGCAGAAAAATTGTTCTTCAATTTAAAAATTATTTAGATAAAAGTATAGTTTTTAAATGTTATTAATTATATATAATGTACCATTATATTAATGATATGTTACATATAATAATTTATCATTAATGCATATGTGTGTGTGTACAGATATATTACCATAACTTTCTTAGATAAGACATTAAATGAAATCAAAGAACTTTTTTTCATTAAAAGATGTATCATTTAAATTTTCACATTTCATACATTCAGAAGCATGTATAAATGAGATAAAACTAATTTTGCAACAAGACTATTATAGAACATTTAGCAATAACACTAATCAGCACTTGGATCCTCCTTCTCCATATCAGTACTTTTGCAAATCAATCTAAATTATAGCTTTGGATAACAGGAATCACATCAAGCTTTCTTAATAATAATCCCAATGCAGACCTATATCCCAAATGAGATTAGTTACTTACTTGACTACCAGCAACCTTACTCTTTTATAAAAATATCTCGGATTCATAAAGCTTCCAATTTATTTTCCTGAAACAACCTTTACTGATGAAGGAGTTTCTATATCCCATTCTGATGGACATTGCAAAAGAAAGGCAGCCACGAATTACTGCTTGTTATGGCACAAATTAAAAATTTCAAAAGGCAATGACTAAAAATTTCATGTTCCAATTCCAATGATGATTCCTTACACTGAACTCATGCTTAGAATTGAAGATAGACTTGGTTCGAAAGAACTAGATTTTTGACTGATACAATTCCCACTGAAAATCTAAGGCAGCATACAAATCAATTGAAGTTCAAGTGTTTTTTATATGGCATATATTATGATTTTATGACTATATTAATATATATATATACATAATATTATGAGTTTCCTATTTGTAATTATAAAATTTTGACCATGAAGATAACCCACAAGTATTTCAGAATAATTACTTTGAAAAACTATAGTTCCTTAAATAAAATTGTACAGAAATCTAATTCTTGATAATCAAATTTAGTCAAAATTTTAACTAATAAATATATATTTAAGCAAAACAAACAGCAAGAAATGCTCAAAACAATTGCATTAATTTCATTAAGAAATAGAATAAAAAAATTACAGAAAGTAAATCAAGGTGAATCCATTGCATTTCTCAACTCCTACAACTAAAGTTGTGGAAGACTTTTTCAAATTGAACTTTCAAAATAACGTATAACTTTCATTTTTTCCAAGCCCTTCATCTTCTTTATATCATTCACCTAAATAGACAGCTTTAATCTTTTGCTTATATAGTGAGTTTGTGACATATTTTTAAAAAACAAAATATTTATAACTATGAACTAACAAAAAATAATAATAATTTACCTATTTATTTTTAAAGCAATTTTGAATAAAGAAAATAAGGAGTAATTTAATATATAGCAATTTGAACTATTTTTACTGAACGTATAACAGAAAGCAGAGTTATTTTAGTTATTCTAATTCTTTTTTTTGACAAATCATATATCATTTTCAATAAACTTTTTCACTTAAACAACTGCTAATCCATTGTTATTGTAATTTCTGACTAAAATAAGCAATCACAATTTTCTGTAATAAAAAGAAAATAATCTAGGATAATTTGTAGGAAATTTAGGTTTTTGCAGTTATTTACTTGGCTTTCCTAATGTGTAAAAAGTTCTATTTTATATCCAGAGTAGAGATCCTAAAGTAGCATAATAATTTTCCAAATTCAAAATAACTGTTTATGCTAAAATAAAATGCCATGCTTTAATGATGGTGAAAACTATATACAAAAAAATATGAAAGCATCATAACAAAAGAAAAGTAACATTTACCAGATATATTCTATAGAAATGCAAACAAATGAAGCTCTTAAAAATAAATGAAGATCTTTATTATATAATTTGCTCATTAGAGATGAAATTACTGATTAATATCACAACCATTCAATAAATATAAAAGTTCATTTATCTGATTAGAAAAAAATACTTAAGGATATATTCTGTTAAAATTTTGATTAATACTTCAGGGAGATAAAAATTAAAATTTTAGATTTTATCTAGTAGTCTATGATTTTTACTGAGAAATTCTATTTTTTATAATGTATAGCTGATTACAGGTAAGAAATAAGGTAGTTCATCTTTATTCTGTTAAATAAATATACAAATAGCAAATTAAATTACATAAAATTGCATTTATTTTCTGTATAAAAAAAGATTCAAAATGTTAAGCACAAAATACAAAAATATAAATGACATCAATAAAAAAAAGTTGGATAGGCAAGACAAGTCATCATAAAAAACATGTTGCTGGACAAACCAGTAAAGAACAGTTGAAATGATTATTGCCCCTTGGCACCAAAAAAATACTTGGCAAAATTAGAACCAAATTATGAAAAATGTCCATAATATTTATAAATGCATAATATCAAACTGAAATATGCAAGCTAAATATTTCATATAAGCTGAAATATACAATTGTTTTTAATAACATTGTACCTTAATAGCTATGTTTTAAAATGCACAGCTGAGAAAAGAAATAAATAAAATTGAAAATGAACCATTTAACACCAGCATTTTGTATATCAGATTTTGTCAATTATCCTAAAATTATTGAACAATTCCAAATAAATGCATACTTTTCTTTCATCTATATAGAAAAGCATTCTAAACAAATGATTCATCAGGATTAATTCATGAACATAATAAATAAAAAGACACTATTGAGCTAATGTTTTTTTTTTATTTTTATTTTTAGAATTCAATTTTTAAATAATAAATTTCTTTATTTTATATTTATGAATGTGTCATTATATATTATTAATAATTCATATGTATAATTTTTTTTTAAAAATTAAGAACTACTGCACAAAAATGATAACTAATTCCTTGATTTTTTTTAAAGTTAAATTTTTATCACCGGAATTTAAGAGTAAATCATCCATTTTCACACAAGCTTTGTAACTAATTTAAAATAAAATAAACGAAATGAAATTTCTATGCAATTTTAAACAGATTTATTTTGCTTCCAAATAACATACAAAATATAAGCCTTTTAACAACGGCAAATAATTTTATATAACTGAGGCAATAACTATCATAATTATTTAAATAATTAACATAAACTTGTAAATAATTATATCTCATAGAATAAATTAATTAAACAAAAATAAGGAGGATGCAATATAATTAAGCACATAAGAATTAACATTTATTTCTCATAGAATGTTAAAATGATCTGTTGCAAGCTTTTAAAAGACATTTTGAAACTGAGTATGAAGAAATCAAGCAATAACTACACAGAATAATATTAAAGCACTTTATTTAAGTTAAAAGAAATAGTTACAATTGATTTTTAGGAGCAACTTTTATACCAGTAAGCAAGAAACCACCAGTACCAGACATATAGTAACAAGGATGAGTTCTCTCAGGCAGAACTTGATATTTACGAAGCCATGTTTCGCTGATGTTCAGAGAAATTATATCCCCTCGAGACTTGAGCTTTACATAGCAATCTACCAATGGTTCTTGATACATGGAAAATATTGCAAATGGTCTTGAAAAGGACAGTAAATCTAACAGTTGTAGAACATTGGCAGGATGGTGTTTTACAGCTACTAACAAGCTGTCCATATTCTTAGGACGGAGGATTTCTTTTACTTTTTGAATGTGATCTTTTTTTTCCTCTGCTTTGGTATTATGTTCCTTTGCATGAGAATCTGCAACTGAAGGATCGATTACCATGGGTACTTCTTCCATGCCTCGTAACAGTGGTACAACATTCTTCAAGTCAATATTATGAAGAAGTGATTGCAAAATTGTTCGAGGTAAATTGAGGGCTTTAATAATATGTTGGTAAGTGTTCAGAGAGAAATGTCCCAAATGCAATTGAACAGCACAACCCTCAGTGCCTAATCGTTCCAGCACTGCAGCTGTTAACAATCCATTAACAGTATCCATAATTATATATTTCCCTCCAGACGTAATATTGCAGAAAGCAAGCATTTGTGATAAAGAATCAATTCGTAAGTTGCCTATTTTTAAAGGTCCTTGTATGTAATACATTTCGGCAAGGAGACGGACATTAGGTTTCAATATCTGTACAACACTCATATATTTCCGTTGCTTCTTCCGCAGGTATTTTTCTTTCGCAAAAGCTGTTTTTTCCTGAAACGAACGACTATTTTCAACAATCTTCTTTACCATCTCTTTACCAGACAATCCTTGTTTCTTGAATGCTTCGATATCACTAGTAGTCAACTTTTGAGATTCGCCAGTATCTGTCAATGATCGATTATCTTTGACTTGGTCACAGCCATCCACTTTCAGAGGTAATTTCTCTAAGTCATCCGGTTTTTCTACTTTAATTAAGGAGCCATCAGACAGCATTTCAAAAAAAGATCCATAAGGATGGCCTATAGTACTAAAAAGCCGTGCTCTGCGCTTGCCAAAATATTGCGGTTTATTACTTTTAAGTTCAGCTAACCTTAAAACTGAGGCTATTTTAACAATAATAAAATCTCCCTCTTTAACAATATCTACAGAAGACATCATGCACACTCATATATATTTCTTACACAACAGTAAATTTTCAGCACACACGAACTTAATGGCGACTTACTTCATTATATAGAATCTTAGGAAGCGTAACACACCGGAAGCTTCGCCTCCAAATTTTAGGGATAAACGAGGGAATTCTTTCTGGAAGGATTTTTAATAATATGATTATGTGGAAGTTTTAGGGATATATTTACCCCACAGGTATTCCGCAACAGGTACGTCAATATCTGTATCCAAAACGACGAATTCTCCCAGAAAGATCTTTAAATAAGAATGTAGATTTCAAAATAAAATCCCTGTAATGTAACATAAGGTGGATTCTATGTTATAACATTGAAATTTTATATTCCTACGAAATTTATGTCATAATATATATATGCGCTGAATGATATTTCAAGATATTTGAGTTTAAAAACATTGTCGATGAAATTAAAATTAAAGGTAAAATAATTATAATTGTTAAATAACAATTATAATTATTTTACCTTACCTTTTTTTTATAATTTTTATGCGATTATAATTAATATTTAAAAAGAATTGCAAGCTTTTTAATTTCTATATTTTTACACAGTGATGCCCTTTACAGAATAATATATTTATGAATAATTTAAAATCCCTTTTTAATTCATTATACTTTTCTATTCTATTTTTAATTTCTTTCCCTTCATCCAATATTGATAATTAATTATGATTAAATTTATTACTATGATGATCTTTAAAGGCATACGAGAATTTATTAATCATCATGATAACAAACTGTATGTGTACTGACTTTAAAAAATATTGTGTCAGTCGCATTTTGCTTAAATTTCGTATTTTTAAACTTTTATTCTTTTTCTTCATCATCTATATTCTAAAATATTTTTTATATAAAGCAAGGTATCAAAAATCATTTGTGTTGTTGTTGTTGTTTCTTATCCCACTTGGCTGGCCAAGCCCACGAGCCCATATGGACTCATGATTGAAGGGGAAGGAAGCAGCTTCTGTTGTGATGGAGCACCCCGTAGGTAGAAGCCTGACTTTTGCTCCGTGACGCTCTTACAATCATAGAAGACCGGAACCTACGGCTTAAAGTGGATTCCGAATCACTACAAACATCCATGGCACCGCCGGGATTCGAACCCGAAACCTGTGACACCGAGCGCCAGAGCGCTAGACACTCGGCCATTCAGGTCCCAAATTTGCCAACGGCAAGCAGTGTTCCCAGGTGGTCACCCACCCAAGTACTGACCGCGCCCAATGATGCTTAACTTCGGTGATCTAACGAGAACCGGTATATTCAGCATGGTACGGCCGTTGGCTAAAAAATTCAATTAATCATTTGTTCACAAGAAATAGAGTTGATTCTGCAGAATTTAGAGATCGGTGATTTTTTTTTTGGAGTTCAATGATTGTTTCTATTATATTTACATTAGCTGATTTATATATGTGGGTGTGTGAGTGCGTTTGTGTGTGTGTATTTTGTCAATTCACATTATTGTATTTTCATGCCAAACTTAATAATTTTCAATAATATTAAAAATTTGGGGAAAAAAACATAACATCTTGTTTAATGCTTCAAATGCAAAGAAATCCTTAAAAAAAAGTATGAAAAAGAAAATAATGGGCTTATTATTTTAGATTTCATATAGTATTGAAGATTTAGAAAAGAGAAATAAACTGAAATTGTTTCCCTTATTGGAAAACTTATTAAAAATTTAGATTTCTAGCAGGCCATAAATTGATAATTATTTTTAGATTAGTTTTATTACAAATTTGATTATTTCAGAAGAAATATTTCTAAAAGAAAATATATATATATTCTTAATGACAAGATAATGAATATGTAACATTTTAAATGTTTTCATTACACAAAAGTAAAACAAAAATATAGTCATAAGTTTTATTAAAAATATCCCCAATAGCAATTTATTGCTGTTAACAATTATAAATTAATATAATTCTGTTTTCGCTCCCCCTCACTGTTGCCTGCGATTAACCTGAAGTAGAGAGCATGCATCGTGGACACCGCAAGAGTGGTCTGGTGTGATGTTTTCCGACGAGTCCAGGTTTAGTTTGCAGTCTGATTTTCGCTGGACTTTCATATGGAGAGCGCCAGGTACCCGTTACCACCAAGAGAATATCATTGAACGACACCGTTACGGTGGTGCAGGATGGCTCGTTTGGGGAAGAATTATTCTTGGTTCCAGAACTGACCTGCATGTTCAGAGTGTAACGATGACAGGCCACATCTATCGGGATGTCATTCTGGAACAACATGTACGTTTGTTTCGGGGCGCCATGGGTGCTGAATTTCTGTTTATGGATGACAACGTCCGTCCTCACCGTGCAAACATTGTAGATGAATGCCTTCAATTGGAGGATATCACCCGTATGGATTGGACAGCATACTCACCGGACATGAATCCAATAGAGCTTGGCCGACGAATTGCAGCCCGTCAACCCCCTCCCGCCTGTCAACCGGAACTTCGGAGGGCATTGCTTGATGAGTGGTGTAATATTCCCCAAGATCAGATTGATAATTTGATACTCAGCATGCCTAGGCGTTGTAAGGCCTGTATTGCAGTGTCCGGGAGACATACTCCATATTAACCATCATACTAACCATGTTATACTGTTTTTTGTAAGTAGGTTCTTTTTTGAAATTTGCTCCAGGGAGTAAAAATCGCAATTTTTATTAATTATGTCAAACATATACCATCTTTTTTGCTCTTTACCTTTTGTTTAATAAATAGACTTTACAAATAAGTCAAATTTGTTTTGCTTCTGTCTTCTTTGCCTGAACTTCATTATCCTTAATTTATGGACATGAGCGTATAAAAAGAAATTTCGCACAAAACATTCTGAACAACAACAAAATAAAAAGCACTGCCATTTCCATTGGGGATCTATGATACATAAATATTTGATATAGTGTATATTGTCTAAGGAAAATCTCAGGGGACTCATAAAGGAATTATAGATCTATCTTTATAGAATATTGCATTAATAGGTGCACTTTCAGAAATTTTTCCCATTTATTATTTCAGTTTCTATTATTTTTATTTGTCTCTATTATTATGCTTATTTATTCATTTAATTTTGCTACATTATATTTAATGTATTAAGATGCTTCTTTTATCATTTTGATTGTTTTTATTTCATAATTGATGCTTTTTAATTTTATAATTATTATGATGCTTTGATATTTTTTTTTTAATAGTTAATGATTCGACAAATAATTTGTTCCTAATATTTTGAGATAGTGTTGGTCACTGATTTGCTTTATTGTATATTGATCTTTTGTTATATTTTATAATGAATTCAAAAGAAGAATAAACAATTGAGGAGAAGTTCAATGGAAGAAAAACATTTATAATTATAATTTTCATTTATTTATATTGTAATATCTATTATGAAAAAGTTTAGAACATTTTAAAAATATTTATGATATTTTATTTATACTAAAAAAATATAACTTGCGGTCCCAGTGAGATTCATTGATTGTTTTCTGTTGAAGACTTGAATTAGAACTGCTTTATTTCGTGGGAATTCGAAGTTGAACTGTTTTCTCTCGTTCTACATTGCCCGGCCTATATTAGATTTCGATAACTTTTAAAGAAATAAAATCGCTATTTCAAAATTAAAATATGAATACATGTATATATATGTATAGAAATCTTTAAAAAAAAATTTTTTTTAATCAAGGTGAAATCACAGAATAGGGGCCTCTGGGTTTTGACAACAAACATCTTTTTGCCAAAGTGCACCAAAAAAAGGTTTGCGATTGTAAGTGAAGTGATTTGGAAACAGTACAAGAAACCTGGGTTATCACATTTTTGCCACTTATCGCTCAGTTGGTGCAACCAAAAAATCGTCAAATCCCATCGGCCCCCTATTTTGCTATTTGGCGAAATTCTCTTTCTTCTAGTATATTGTGGAAATTTTGTGATCAGAATTGAATGCCTTTGTACACATATATTAACAAGAGTTTACCAGTTTTGGAAGCTTTCAAAAGTCTCTTCTAAGACATTTTTAAAAGGCAGTCCTTAACCATCCATTTACTTAAAAATTTAATTCAGTCTTTTTAATTTCTTTTTAATACGTGTTCTATTTCAGAATTTAAAAACATAAACATAAAAAAAGTTCATTTTTATCAAGCAATTCAGTACTAATAGCGTTATAAAATAAGTTATAAAACGTTGTTATAAAAATAAATTGTTACAAATCCTTGACATTTCTATTTACTTTTTTAATGTATTATCCATAGACAAGAGCCTTACTTCATGCAATAGGCGCTGCTTAATTTAGTACCATAGCTCTGCCGGATTATTGCTTGTCGATAAAGTTTTAGCGGGGATACCAAAGATAAATTACTCTTGATAAAAATTTAAACGATTAAACGCATGTACAAATTCAATGTGTTTAGGCACATTCCGAATTATTAAGGGAAAACAAAGGGAGAATTACAAAGGGAAAATAAATGTACAATAATAGTTAAAACAATGCTGCAACAGGCTATTTTAGGGCAAGAAAAATACTCGTGAGTCTGCCCTATTATTTTAAGAAATATTTGATATTGCGTTCCTTTCTTGATCCGGACGTCTTCAAAAAATCGTTGCAAATAACACACAAATTTATAAGTTCTAAGCTGAAATGAAAACTGATACATATCATATCATTAGTAATGGATGACTTATTTGAAAGTTCGCGACAGTTAATTATGGAAGCTTCTAACGCTACTGTCGGTTTTGATATTTTATCAAATGTCAGGATTTTGGACTGCAAAATCTGCTCTTGAATAGAATTATCACGAATATCACTTACGAATTGTACCCGTAGAAAGATATCGGCTATTGACGTCTTACATTCACTAGAAGAAACGAATTCAACATCTACATAATATACCGTCTACTGTTTCAATATAATTAATAATTGCTTAATTTTCAGTTTGATGTTGATAAGAATTTATGTTCAGACACAAGGATATCTTTTTTTGGACAAAGATGAGATTCAAATGCAATCGTTCTGATAAATACAAATATTTCGGCCGTTAGACAGCCGTCATTATATGTCAATTCGATTGGTTAGTTTGGCGTAAACAATGCAGCTAAGAAATTATAATTTATTGCACCAATTGCGTTAAGAAGAATATGAGCATATTATTATTTATTTGCAAACAGTTTTTACATCCCTAAGAAATTTCGAAACATTACAATAATACTTTAAAGATTCTTTCTTAGAGTCGAAACAAACGAAAGATTGAAGTGATATTGAATTTTCTGGCCTTTCATTAGAATTTGAACTCTTTGTAATTTCCAATATTTCAGCTGGCAGCAATTTTATAAGAAACTGCCGTTGATGCATTTGAAAAGTAGCCCTAAACTGTTCGACGTCCTTATTGAGAATATGTGGAAAATTACTGTTTGAAATAAAAAGTCAAAGTCCAAACTAATTCGCATAACATGTTATACTCAGTAAACAACTGTTTATTTTAAGTTACTATTTTGAAACCGTAATAAATTTTTTTTTATCTCGCTGTTAATTAAAATAGTTGAAAATGAATCAAAATTAAGATTCCATTTTAGATCTTATCCTTTATTATTTCAAAAGAAGGATTGATTTTTTGCAGTATTTACAATTAAAATAATGATGGTGTAGTCACCGGATATCACAAATGTACAAATACAACAAGACATTTATTACAATTGATATTACATTGAAAAATGTTTTTAAATTTTGATTTGCATATAAAATTTCTGGTGTATTATGCAATAAAGTTCAATTAGAGAATATCTACAATTTTCTTTAAGCTACTGAATAAAATCGATGTTTTTCTCCATTTTATTAGGTGTATCGTCTGTTGCTACAGAAACATTTTTCTATAGATTAATATCCATTTCTTTAAATGTATTAAAAATTTCCTTAAAAATATAAAAACTAATATTATTAGTTTCGTTAACTTTTCTTTCATTATATTGTCTTATTTATATTGAACAAAAACTCCTAGTTGGGCATAACTGTTTACATCGTTACTGTCATCTAAACAATTGAATAGATTTTTACATACTTTAAGTCGTTATACATTTGCGAAAGAATTCTTATTTCTAATTTTATTACACAATCCTTAACTATATTGCGACTTATTAGTAATTCATTTATAGCTTAATAATCGAAAGCAAGCAATGTAATGCCTTTCTTGAAGCAGCATGTAATGCTATTTTTTAAAATCAAAAAAGTTTTAAGAAACAGGTTTGTGAATGATTTTTTTTTTCCTTTTGCAAAAAAAATATTTTCTATTTTCATCGTTTGGGGAGAAGCCGAGATTTGAATACAACTTTTCAAAATATTTTTTTATATTTTATGGCGTGAAGTGACTTTTTCGTTAGACGTTACACGCACAGTGGTTTTATTATTTTCAATCACACTATTTTTATCGAAATAATCTGTTTGATATGATCTGGAACATGCATTGTTTGTTTTTATTTTTTTAGGCAGCGAAAATATATATAGGGCTACAAGTAAAAAAATTATATTTAGAATGCATTGATTTTAGCATTATCATGAGCCATACACAGGTGCTTTGATTTGTTACTCTACGATACATTTTGCACACTTTGAACTAATTAGAACAGGATCTACAGCTTAAAATGGATACCGAATTACTAACAAACATCCATGCCATCTCCAGAATCCGCACTTGAAGTTTGTGTTAAAAAAGGCCACAGGGCTGGTCACTTGGCCATAAAGCCGTCATTCAGTGATACGATAGAAATCAAGATTTACCTTTTCAATTAGAAATATTTTTATATACATTCGACATTAGATATTTATACTTTAGTTTTATAATTTTTTCGATTGTCTGTTTCTCTTTTATGATATAAAAATAAGTTTATAAAAATCAACGCATGGGTCATTTAAAAAGCCTTCATGGATCATAGGTTCGCCACCGTTCCAGATAGAAGCTAACGGCTGCTACGAAGTCAAGGTGCTTCGTAAATGTCAAATCGTAGGTTCGCCACCCCTGGCATACCCCACGATAATGCTTTTAGATTTTCCAAATTATGTATAGTTTTAAAGTTAGGATTTCAAACTGGACATGAAAACCTAACGCTCCAATCGTAAACTGACTACTCATGCCTATTTTATTGAAGTTTTCACTACAAAAGGAATAAGTCAAGATAATTAAACAATTAATATTTAATTGTTTGAAATTTTTTATTTTACACTCTCCCTAGAATTATAACAAAAACAAATAAACTTACTATAGCCACCGTCTATTTATTATTCAATGTATTACTATAAATAATACAAAAAAATTATTTTGTCTTGAGTCACTATTTTGCAATTGGTAGTGGCATTGTGACAAAAAAAGCTTTCTTTTCACTTTCCTTTTAAAATAATTCCTGCAGTGCAAGAGTGTAATTCTGTTTGAAACAGTTTATTCACTGATCATTGTATTGAAATTTGGGTGTCGTTAAACTATTACAATTTATAAATTTAATAATTTATTTGCAATGTAAGTATTAAATGATTATATATTGATTCATGTTAGATTCACACCCTCGTTCAAACTCTATCATGAAGAATATAAATAAATTTTTATTAATTTAGAAATTAAATACGTTATTGACATTAATAATATGTATTGGTAGAATTCTATTGCAAACGAAGTTACATTTAACATGCTGCATTCTTAATGTGAAAATATTGTTGCAATTAAATATATGTTATGTATTTTCCGGTTAAAACATGTATTATATTTATGCACGGGCTAGATAATTAAAAATGATAGGAGGAATTTCCATAAATTTTTAGAAAGTAAATAAAAGATTTAAAGTAGGGTTTTGTTTTGTTTTTCATTCATTATACTTCTATTTTCCTTGGAAGTTAGTTTTCCAAATAAAAATACTGTCATGAAAGCCATATAGGGAAAATGTCTCAGTTATGGTTAGTTTAAATGAAAAATCGGGAAGATAATTTTATTATAACAAAATTTTAGACTTCTGCTTAGAATCTTGGTATGATCTTTAGTATTTACTTTGGAACAATTTGTAAACGGACAATGCAAAATACCTTTTATTGAACTTATATAAAAACATTTTTTGCATAAGAAAAATTTATTTTTTTACAACAAGACATCCTTGTACTCTAAATTTGCTTATAAAAGTATGTCTTATGAAAGTAACAATACTAAATTAACATAGAGTATAATTAACCAAAGTATTATTGAATTATTTTAAGAAACCACCAAAAGAAAATTTTGAATCTTAATCACAAAAATGTTATATTCATAATGCATTAAATCTTTTTTCTTAATAAAATAAAGTATATATATGAACTTTAATTATTGATAACAAGATAGCAATTTATAGGTCTCAGTGCTGAAAATTTTTTTGCAGTACTTGGTTTGCTGCAGAAACGGGAAACTATGCTACTGGTTGTATTATTAAAGGATGTAATTGAATTTTCTCTTGAACATTTAATTTTATAAATTGAAATTATATTTTTAAAAATGTTCCTGGTGAACAAAATGAAAAAATACATCAATATACTAAACATATCAAAGAAATTAGCATTATAATATTATTAATATATAGGTACATTATTTTTATTCATTTTTATATGTACTGCTAATTAATATCTTTGAAATACAGAATTTTTCTCTCATAATTATAAAATAATTCTTCTAATTTAATTGAACTGCATTTCAATACCTATTCGTTAATTGCTCTAAATAATATACTTTGTGAATATTCATCATAACCTTTCTGTAAAAAATACGTAATTATAATTTTCAATGATTGATCCAATTAACCAACAATAATACACTCGATTTTTTTTTTTTTTTTTTTTTTTTTTTTTATGTTCTGAAATTTCTTTTCATATTAGTTTCATTGAGTAATTTAAAATAGGTAGTAAAAAAGTAGTAAGAAATAAATTAAAATATTCTAGTTCTTCAGGCAAATTAATTTTAATTTGGAAAAAAAAAATTAAGTTTTCTATCTGAGGATTTTTTTTTCATAATGTATTAACTTTATTTGAATTGAAATAACATATTTTGGTTCATATGTTAATTAAAAATAGTGAACATAAAAATAAAACCTTTATAAATGTATTGCTAAAGCTAGAAATAGTATATATTGCACAATATCCTGAAAATAAACTCCGAAAACATATTTCTGTGAAAAATTATCAAATGGAGTTGTTGAAAGAAATGGGAAACATTATAGTATAAGTTCTTTTCTATAAATTCATTTCTTATATTTGATATGATTTTACTAACAGATAACCTTAGGGCAAACCTTTATCAACTTGTCTAATAAATTGCTTAAGTTTAATCTTTGTATTTATAATATACAGTGGTGGAAAAGATTGTATATTAGGGAATATTTTTTCCAGTTCTGCCTTAAGATGAGTTTACAGTGGACATTGGTTGCAGGTTTCCTGTATGCAGAAATAGGTGTTGTACTTTTGCTAATGTTGCCTTTTATATCTGCTACCATGTAAGTATGATTTTTTTTTTAATACTTTTATACTTTTACACAATGAAAATTTGGATAATTTGGGAATTTTTTTTGAGGCATTCTAAAAATGTCTGCTGTTGTCAATTGTTTATTCTAGTTTTTGTTCATTCATAGAATTTTCCATACTGGTTGTTTAAAGGAATTTGATTAACTTTTCTTATTGGCTTTCATCAAGAACTAAGGATAGCTTTTTGCTTGCCTAAAGAAGGAATATTCTTCTTTATAAAGAAATTTTGGGAAGTGGAATTATTCTAAAATTTATTCAATTTGATAAATTGAAAAGTAATTTGTGAAAAACTTGCAAATTATTTTCGATGTTATGCAGTCTTTGTTTTGCATCTGTTGCATAGAAATATAAGAATATGGTTAAAATGACTAATATCTATTAGATAATATAAGAAAAAGTTTTTAATGGAGACCACTTTAACTTGTAATCTTTCATCTCTGATATAATAGAACTGTAATAAATTCAGCATTATGTTTTGGAAAGAATTCTTAGTGTTACAACCGAGACAAACATTTATGGCATTTATCCATCGCCTTCCTCCTTGAATCAAGAGGGACTTTAAAATTTATCATGTTATCAGAGGAATAGAGATTAGAAGACATAAGGTATAATATAATTTAAAATGAAATAAAAAGACTAAAAAAAAAAAAAAAAAAAATGAAGCAATCTATTTTTAAATATTTTGAGCGTTTTGTTTGATATTTTGATTTGTCTGATTAATTTGTTTGCAAATTTATCAATCATTTTTTACTTTCAGTACTGTATGGATATATTATTTTGCAATAATATATGCAAGACATTTTTGTTGTAGAATTTTTATCATTTTCGTCTTTAAAACATTTAAAGTTTTATAAAAATTTGAATTTGCTGTTAAAAAATTGCAATTTTTTAAAAAAATTTTACTGTTTCAGGTGGCAAAAACTTTTCAAATCAAGGTTTATTAGAAGTTTAGCTGCCTATTCCAATTTCTACTTTTCTGCATTCTTTGTGATATTGTTGTTGCTGTTTTTAGGTAAGATTAATATTTTTATAGATTATGAATAAATAAATAAATTATATTAATTTTTTTTCTTTTTAGAAGTTTACCTGAAATATATATGAATTTTTTTAAAATTTAATGTAATATGATTTCACAAAATCGTGTATGTTGTGGACCTGGCAATTACAATGCTTTAAATATCTAAATTAATTTTTTTATGATAGCATTTACATAACATTTCAGATTGTGTGTTAATTATTTCATTAAAATGTCTTTACATTTTTAAAAAGGTGAATCTTGGAATAAAATATTTTGGATGATACTCTATTAAGTAGTTATTTGTATCATTACAACATGGAATTGATACAAAAGACATTAGTAGGTCATAAAGATTGAGTGTGTTAAGCATTTTGAAAACTGCAAGTTCTGCATGATACAGTATTCATAATAAGCAATAGATAATGTGTCTAAAGTGATTGCAAAAAATTGAAACATCCAGCCAATGTCAAATTGATCAGCCATTAATGGAAAATTGGCAGAAAGAGAAAGTTTATGAATGAACTGACGAATCTATTTGCATTTCATTGTAGGTTATACATACAATGAAACACAGTCCACAACATTTCCTGTGTAAAATTTTGAATAATAAATACAAGCATCAGCATTGCAACTAATAAATTTCCTCTTTTAAAAATCATTTGCTTTATAATAACTACCCATAATTTTTAATTTGAGACATCAGTGTTGAGGCTGTCTTATATTCTGAAGGAGAATTTATACTTATTTGACAAATGATTTTTAATATTTTTGTTGTTTAATGCATATATGCATATTGTGTTATTTATTATTTACTGTTTTGTGGTTAACTGACACTTTGAATCTTTTAAATATATACTATTGGTAAGTATGAAGAATATAAAGTATTATGTGCTAATGAAGAATAAAATTAAAAGAAATAAATGGGCATTTAATTTCTTTTTCTTTGGGTATTGTGCTCTGTATGAGATTTCCTACTATTTGTTCCAATTTAGATTTGGTTGGTTTGGTTATGTTGAAATATAATTGAAATATATAAAATGTTAATAAAGGCGTTTTTTTTTTTTCTTCTTCACTAATACAGACTCTATCAGGCAAATGCAAAAATATTCGATTGCTAGGGACCAAGAGCAGGACCATGGTCATCTTGATGCAGAACTCCAACAAAGCATGAAAATGTTCAGAGCCCAAAGAAATTGTTACATTGCTGGTTTTGCTCTTTTTCTTGCTCCGTAAGATACCTCTAAATTATTTATTGAATTATTTTTGAATTCAATTTGTAAGAAATTATGTTTATATACATATAAAATTTGGTTAATATATTTTTAGTGTGTACCTCCGTTTTTTAACTTTTAAAGTAAAAGATTACATAAATTAAATTTTTTTTTAAGTTAAATATTGTGTAATTTTGAGATTGAACACATGTGAGAATTTTTTCTATTGTTCACAATGTTTAATTAATATTGTGTAAGAAATTAAATCTTTGCAATGCATGTATAACTAATCCTTTTATCTATGATTTAAATGTGTGAATGCTTGGATACAAAAATTTTCGTCTATTTTAACTAGTTGTTTTTCAAATTCAGTAATTAAATTTACTTTAAAATTTTTAATTGAATGCTTATTTAGAAAATTGCATCTTTATTCAGTATTGATACTTTTAATATTGTTTATTTATATCCTTATAATGTTTTAGCATTATTATAACAACGATAAAGATATAAGCAGGTTTGACTCAGAACTCATAGATTGAGATTGTATTCAAGCAAATTTATCTATATATAAAAAAAAAAACTTGCTAATAATTTATGATAATTACTTACATGATCAAAATTCTTCTATTAATTTTTTTTCCTATGTGTGAAAACCTTTTCATATATGGCAATATTTCCTAATGCTGTTTACGTGCAGTCTGTGTTCAATATAAACATGGTACTTTTGTTCTGATAGATTCTTCTTGATTACTCTCAAGTAACAGTTCATCACAATACTAAGAAATATAAATAATAGTGCCTAATTCCTTCTTACATTTAGTTGTATTTTTAAGTTTTATTATTCTTATAAAAGTAAATTCTTGAATCTTAAAAAAAGAGATTTACCTTTATTTGTGCTTTTTTTTATAGCTGTATGCCTTAAAATTATTTTATGTTGCATTGTTCTTTATGTATGTGTTAAAGCTCTTGTACAATTACAGTGAATATACTTCTTAACATTCATAAGTATCCCAGCCTTTTTAAAGATTTTCAAACTGAATTCTTTAAAGGGTTAATGCTTACAGCTTGATTTAATGTTCTTATAAAATCCTAACGGAGTAGCTCATTTCTGTCTTAAATGTTTTTTTCTTATTTAAAATATTTTTCTTTGTTACTGAATCTTTTATCAAAGATGTTATTGTTCTGCCATTCAGTTAATTTTTAATTTTTAAATTAAATTTTTTTAAAAGTTCAATAAACAGTTTGATTCACAGTAATTCTGCATGTTTCTATCATATAATTGTTATGAAAGAAATGTTTTCAAAAATTACTCTCTGTACAAAACTTATTTAATTCTATAACATCTAAAGCATGCATAGTTAGTAGTGAAAGGAAAATATTATGGACATATTAACAATTTTTCCTGTTAAGTCATTCATAATTTATTGAAGTTTTACTTTTTTTGTATATTGTTCTACTAGAATATGAATCATTGTTCTTTTCAGTTTTGATTAATTTGTGAAGCATAAGGAAATTTAAAAATATATTATATTAATATCTATTGTTGAAATTAATTTATTATACATTGAGTGATTTATATTAATATTTAGTTAAATAGAAAGGTAGTTGTTTAAATACAAGAAGAAAAACATTTATTTGATTTTAGGCATGCAAAATTATAATTTATTTAAAGCTGTTTATGTTGCCAATATATGAGTACATAATTCTTTTTTAGTGTGATTCGTCGACTGGCATCTCTGTTATCAAAGCAGGCAGAATTGATTGCCAGGGAAGTGGCTTCGTTGAAGCAGGCACAGAATGCCTCTGAAACTGCAAAGAATCTTATGAAAGAAAGGGACCAGGTAAATATTTTAATTGCCAATAAAAAATGTTAAAGTTAGCAGTAGGAAATGTAAACATTACCTATAATTCTTGAATTTAATTTGTAGTAACTAATATTTCATAGAAAATTTTAAATTTGTGGAAAAACAATTAATGCACAAAAAACTCATAATAATCAAGTTGGTATTTGGATATTTAGAAAATGTTATGGAAATAAATATGATTCTTTTAAAAAGGGGGGTACTCCCAAAATAGTACTTTTCTGATTTCCAAAGATCAAGAAAAACCTTTAAATTATTTTTCCTTAACAAATTTGCAGATCTAATAAATTGATTTGTATGTTATACATATGAGTATCTGTTTATGAAATTTGACTTTTGCTTTATAAAATAAATCTTCAACTCTATTTAAATTTATAGAAGGAATTTTAATCATTATTATTAAATAAGATTATGAATGAGCACATTTTCATATAGTTTTATTTGTAGCGTCTAGAATTTTAAAATCATTATTTGATATTTTTTACTGTTTAAAATTCAGAGTGATGTTATTAAATTTCTTATTGTATTTTGTTGTAAATTATAAAAGCATTTGATATTGCTTTTATAATTTACAACAATTATAAAAGTATAATTAATTTATCTTATTTTCATTAATCAGCAGGTAGTGGGAATAGGAAAAAAATATTAGAATAATTGGTAATGATAATGGGCTTTTTTTGCATTATATTAATTTAAATGTTAATGAATACTGTTTCTGAAAGTTGTGTGTTATGAATTAAAAAAAATTATGAAAACTATTTACTGAAGCTTGCGTGCATAAAAGATTTTTTCGTAAATTTGTTAATTATACAATATTAAATATTGAATTATATAAATAAGGAATGCTCAACTTTGTTATATAATCTGAGGCTTATCAAGTGTAATTATGTGTTACAGAAGGATCAGCAGGAGAGCAAGGACAACAAGCAAAATGAAGAATTTGAAAGTAAAATTCAAGCTCTAAAAACACAACTGCAAGAAAAAGAAACAGGTAAATATATGTGTATATATATATTATTTTAAAACTTGTAAATTATGCAAATTATTTACTCTTTCTGTAACAAAATTTTATTTTTAATAGCATTGTCAAAAGTAAAGAAAGATTTGGAATGTTTACGCACCCAAGCTGAAGGCACAAATAAAGAGTATGACAGGTTAATGGAAGAGCATCGCAAATTGCAGGCAAGATTTTTTTTTTTAGTAAATAAAAATCTAGAGCTAAATCTAGATTTTGTCTATAATTTTAAGCATTAATTTGTCTCACTGCATTATAGTATAAATCACCTAAAAAATAAATCTCTTGTAAGAAAGCAGTTAGTTATCATTGAGTAGGTCATAAATTCATTGGTACAATACATAAAAACATCCCTAAGCAGAATAACATTTCACTTACCCCTATTCTTGAGGTACTATAAAATATCCTTTTCACGTTGTGCCCATTTTGTAATTTTTTTTTTATGGTTTGCTTACTTCTTAATAAAAGATACAAAGTAATTAAAAATGTTGAATATGAATTTCGCATGTGGGAATTGTTTTTAAATTTACTTTATTTATTAATTTTTTTAAAATCGAGAATGTCTTTAAGTAAATTTGAATGGAAAGCATAGATGATGAAAAGTTTTAGTTAAGGAAAATTATTGTTTGTCGTCTGGAAGTTAGAGATTGATTTTAAAAAAACCTTTACAGATTTTGATTTAAAATATGCATAATTTTTTAAACACATCCATGTTCCTTTACTTTGAATAGGATAGCTTTAGCTACATGTAACTAAATGTTATTTAGTTCTGTGTATACTTAGCTTGTTAACATTTTATCTCAATTTTTGATATATATTTATTTGCATAGACAATTTCTGATTGGTTGATAAAACGAATTGTGACAAAAAATTGTACAACTCACAATGTCAAAATTAACTGTGGCAATGACTTGTATAAATAGTTGTAAGAATTTATATTTACAAAACAATTGCAATTTTCTCATCTTGCTAATTAACAGACACAGATTACATAGTAAGTAATAAATATTCCTAGTTGAATATTACACAAATAGTTTTTAACAGACAGTAATTCTATTTAGATTGTAGTTGGTTAATCAATCACTCGCTTAATTTCCATATTTTTATAAACAATCATTTAGCTCACTTTTTGCCTTATTAAACTGTTTAGTACTGTTAATTCATTTTCAATTCTATGCCTTGGCAGATGTAAACAGGTTATTTGGTCTACTTTATTTTATCGGAATACATTCCTAGATGTGTTTGTTTTGGATCTGGTCATCTAATAAGCAGAAATAACATGGTTCATAATATCCTGAGGGTAGGTATTCCTTGGTAAAGCTATTGACTCAGGAATTTCCTGTACATGTACTAACATCGTCATATATTTATTAAAATTTTTGTTCTTTTTTATCTGCCAACATTGAACATAAGACACTTTAGGATTTTTACATTGCAAATGCTATGTTTTTGTTATACATTTTGTATGTAGAGTATACCTTTGGTAGCTTTTCTCGTGCAAAATGGCCATGTTTCTAATTCATTCGTTCTCAGTTCACCTTTGGTTTTTACATTCATATGTTGAGTTCCTTATATGTCAAGTGTGATTAGTGTAGCTGTTGTTAGCACTTGCACACATGTTTTGAATATTTTTTTTACTGTTTCTTCAAATTATTTTTAATTTTTCTTTGGTGATTTTGCTTGTATTTGATATATAATGAATATTTCAGTATTAGTTTTCATGTTCATGTCTTGTATTCTTTAATTGAGATCTTTTAATTAAATTCTCTATTCTTGTAAAATGTTACATTTAACATGAATATTCAATTAAATTTAATAGAATAAATATTTTATTATTTTTATAGATATTAAAATATTTATAATTTTTTTTTTCAGCAAAAAGTGGAGCAAGGGCAAGGGGATGAAGAAGGTAAAAAAAATGAATGAATTGATTAGTTTGTTGGAAACAGCTTTTTCTTTTCTTTTTTCCTCTCTAAAGACGGCATGCCTTTTTGGAAATAAATTGGGCTCCCCGCTTCAATGAATTTTGAAAAAAGCTTGCTTCTTCCATTGTCATGTTTATCAAAATGTTATTTCTTATTCATGTACTTAATACTAATATTTTTGCTCTATTTCTTTTTTTTAATTTGTTGTATACTATAAGTTTAGAAATATTTTAGAATGGATTGTTTGTGTTCTTGCTAATTGTTTTTTGGAAAATTTGTATTATGTAAATTAGCATATAAAATATATTGTATCATATGAATGCTTTATTTTAATAAATGTTTTGTTTAAAAATAAATGGTAATTTACATATAGCTCCTCTATCATGTATGAATCTGTATGTAGGCAGATGTAGAGTGCACCAATATATTTTATATCTTTACAATTGAAGAATTTCTATTTGTTCTTTAATTCAGTAAATTACTTTAAAATTCGGTTATTAATTTATGAAATTCATTAAGAAACATTTTTTTTTTTTATTAAGACCTAATATAAACAGTAAAGTAACATGTAGTATTGCATTAAAAGTTTTGTGTTGAATATTAAAAATTTTGTAACATATTTCCATTTTTTTTCCTCTGACTGTGAATTTACATTTTCAGAACTTCTAATTTCTTCATTAAAATATATTCCGTTAGGACTGAAGTTAATTGTTGCTGTAAATAATTTACTAAGATTCTTCTGTTAAATCATCACAAAGGTGGAAAAGGATACATTAAGTCATTTAAAAGATAATTATAAAATGTTCTACATGCTTGTAGAAAGATCTTAAAAGTTGCTTAATTTTTTTTTACCTCAAAATTCATTCGACTGTCATAATTAAACAATTAGCTGATTTGAGAAGACAAGTTTTAATTCAACTAGATTAACTTATTTTTAAATTTTCTGTAGATATATTTTAAATTAAAATTATTTAATATCTTCAATAAATTGTATGAAGAATCTAAAAAAAAACTTAATATGGCATGCATAGTTATATAAATCTATCTGCACTTTTTTTTGAAAATAGGATGTAATCTAGTAATTTACAATTAAGTTTTTTAATGTATATCTGCAAATATAAGCTGATCTGTGTATAAGTGGAGTGCATATTTTTTTCAAAATAAAAATTATTTTGTGTATAAAGAGGATATGAATTCTAGTATGGAAAGCATTTTTTAATATACATTCAGACATTCCTAAGAGTGAAAATGAAGTCTTGACTGATGTAAATTTGATTTGCAATTTGACAAACTATTGAAAAAATGTGAATTCCAAAGGATTTAGAACTTCTTTTTGCTTTCAAAAAACTAAATTAAGAGATTAAAATGTTCTATTTCCATTGTTATTTTTATATGCTGTATTCTATTATTTGTGGTGTTTGGTACCTCTTTGTTAGTCGAGCTCACATTTGAATAAGAACCAGATCCATGAATTTCATCATTACTGACAAAGACCATTTTAATTGAAAGGCCAGTAACATTTAAACAACTTTTATTTATTCATATAACTGTATGTATGACAACTGATGTTTTTATTTCAGTATCTATGCTACTTAGAACCATTAAACCTCCACATAACTAAGTAATTATAATATAATATATTATTGATAAATTTTTAAAAAAAAATGTAGCTGGAGAGCAATTGCTCTGGAAGTATACAGTGCCTGCGTAATGGGAAGAGTTAACCTCTACCCCTCAGAGTTTCAATAGGTGGCAAGAAAGTAGGTTCAAAGATCTGCTTTTAAAACTAATGCATTAATGAAATCCACCTAGAATTTCAACAGGTGAAATATATCCTGTTTTCAAATGGAATAACAAATAAAACAAAGTCAATGCATAACTACAACCAAAAAGTGCATTTATGAAAAAAAATTAGAGATAATCCCTTTTCAAATTAAAGTGCGCATTTAAAGATCTTCAGTTTAAAAAAGCAAGCAGATAGACAAGAGAGATAATAAACACTTTGAAAATACAACTTGGGCCCTGACAAAACTGGAAACAAAACTTAAATTAATGCTAGACTGTATTAATCTTGAGGACAAAAAATCGGATTTACAATGTTTTAGTTTCTATTCAAGATCCTAGAATGCTTTTGATCATTTTATGAACTTCTTACTCCTGGATGTTAAATAGGAAAATCTTGTATCAGCTCCAAATGGATTTCAGAGCATTTATCAAAAAATATTTTGTCAAACTTTCAAAGGTTGTTTAAAATGAGATCAATGTAAAAATCATTTTAGATGTTGCATTTCTGGACAAGCTACAGGATGGTATATTTTATGTATTATAGAAAATAGCTGATCATAATTTTTTTTTTTAGAGACGAGTGAAATTTTTAACACTTAAGAAGTTGGGTACGAGTTAATAATTTAGATTAGTTAAGCTGAAAACACATTGGCATAAGTGCAAGCCAATTTCACTTAAGAAATTATCAATTTCATGCAAATAATTAAGTAATCTAAAGACTTGGGTATATTTTTCTAATTAATATTCCTCCAATGTATTTTTATTACTCTTTTCTGAATTTTAACTTCCTAGGTTTTCCATTTTAAAATCTTTTATTACTATGTTTAGAAAAAAAAAGATTTTCCTTCTGTCTGAATGGTACTAGATTGATACTATTAGGTATTAAAAAAAAAAAACATTATAATTTTTAGAAATCTGAATAAGTCCATGAAAACTCTTAACAAAAGTACATATTTTGTTTATGTAAAGTATATATATATATATAAATAAAGTGAAAGAAATTCTGAAGCAAAATTCTTGGTGAGGTATAGTAATAAAAAATGCCATTGTAATTTATTTAAACATAAATTATACACATTGTACTAAATTGCACTGTCTTCATATACAACATACATACATAAATACAAATTTAACAACCTTCAAATCACAAAACATTTCAGACATTAAATATATAATTTATTAATTTGACTCGCATTTGAAGCCAGATTACTTGCTCCAAGCTTTATAGAACATAAAGCCTTTTCAACATCTAAACAAAATGTTAATATAAATTTAGTCTATTGTAATTGACTCTTTTGACACAAGTACAAATATATACATTCCGATACTGAGTTTTTCATAAATAATTAACAGAAGCAAAGTTTATACCAATTTTTTCAAAAAAAATTGATACGGAATATTTTATAGTTAGTTAATTGCCATATAAGGCATCTAGTAATTGTTCACATCCTTCAATTCATTTTAAATATTTTTTGATAATTATTTATAGCTACATACAACAATAATTACAAACTTTTTTTTTATGAAATTAAATTATTTTGTAATTTTACATATTTATATGGATACTTCTGATAAAATAAAATTCAATTTTTCAGAAGCAATCAAAGTAAAACTAGTATATAATGTAAACTATTTTAGAATATAATCTTCAAAAAAAAAAAAAAAAAAAATTTTGCTCAACCCAGTCAAAAGTTACATCTATTTTATTAGATGAATAAAATCAAACTTAAACTCCTTTTAGTTAATGATTTTTTTTTTTTAAATTATCAATTTATTCCCTTAAATTATAGAATAGAATTAAAATTTCACAATTTTTTTATAGATTCAAAAATTTACTTTTAATAGTGAATTTTAGTTGCTTCACAGCAACTAATTTATTAATATTAGGGTACATCAAAGTAACTGACGTTAAAATTTTTTTAAATAGTTCATCTGATATTATACATGTAATCCTAATTTTTTTTCTTCTCTTGAAAATAACTGCTTGCAAAAGTAAATGTTTCCAAAAAATGATGGCAAGCAATATTTGTTCCCAGTAATTTTTATATAAAGAATTGGAATAAAATAATTAAACAGGTCAGGAAGATCATAGAATTCATGTAACAATAATACTGTAATATTATTGAATAGTTATTTATTACATGAAATAGAGAATAAATCCCACAAACAGAATTTAGATTTTTAAACATTTATGAACAAGGTTTAAAATAATAATTTTACATTTTAGATTAAAAATATAACAATGCTATATGAAATTTACAATTTTTACCTCAGGCTGTATGTCGGATAGCATTGCACACATTATTTTTTCTATAAAAAATGAAAATTTATTTTCAATAGAGAGTTCCTTCAAGTAAAAAGCGATAAAATATGTCATTTTTTCAGTTGAAAGAAAATATTCATAAAATAAAATAGAAATCAATGACAGAATTAACTAAAAATATGTAATGGATTTAATAATTAAAAAAAAACAATTATAATGAAATTCATAGTTATTGTGTTGTACACAGGTAATATTAATGTACAGTAAACAAAGATAGTAAATTGAAACTGGAAAAAGAAATATTCATTATTTATGCCCAGAATATTTAGAAGTAATTTTTGACATAAAACATACTTTATTTCTTCAATATATATCCACTAATCTGCTTTACAATAAAAATAACTAACAGAAGATTTATAGTTATAAAAACAGCAAATTTCTTTTTCTGAACAAATTTAAAAAACAAAAACAACCAAATTTCTATTTAAAATTATTCAGCAATTTGAATGTAAGCCCAAAAAATGCATTTTAATTTATTTTCAGAGTTGGAATGATATATTCAAACCATCTAAAATAAAAGAAGAAAGCTGATTATGATAACAATATAGTTATATGCATCACAAAGCATTGTCCAAAATGGAATTTCAACATACACAATAATGAATTAACAAAGAATAAATAACATACTTTACAAAACTTAACATACTCAAGCAATTTTCTTCTAATAATAGACTACAACAAAATAAGAATGTTGAAATTTTTTTACAATTGTGCTCATACAAATATCTTTCCAAGTTTTCATAGCATTTTAAAATATTATACAGCTATATTTCATACATTTTGTTCTTTGAGAGAGATAAAACCATGAAAGACTTAACAGAGCCATTCTTTAATCTTTGGCAAAAGCAAAATAAGATAAATTATTAGGAATAACGTAAAAAAATATTGTCTACAAACACATCACATGAATAGTATGTACAATCTATGACTGAAATAAATAACACAGCTTCATATTGCAAAAAAAAAGTTCCATCTATTCAGGTTTGTGGGAGCACATCACTGTAATAGTTCCTAAGGAGAGAGAAAAAACATTTGATTAAAAATATATGGAAAGAAAATAAATCTCTTGATACTTTTTATCTAATATAATTGTACAATATAAAAAATATCTTTTTTAAGAATAAATGTCAGAAAGCAAATTAACATAATTTCCTATCACCCATCCATATATTGTAACATTGAAAAGCTTCTGAATTTCGTTTGTATATATTCAGACAAGTGCTTAAAATGTATGGATTCTTTTAATTCAACAATTTTGGTTAGAATTAAATTTTTAAAAATTGTGTATTTTCAAAATTTTTTTACAGTAAAAAATACTATGGAATTTCTGTAGATAAAAAAAAAGGCAAGGCAAGTGTTATATATGAATGAGCAACTGAACATGTATAAGATATAAAGAGACCTGTTGAGAAGTTAGATAAGACATGAAAATCCTTTTTGGAAAGCTGCATTTATCTTCTTACCTTCGGCTGCTTTCACCTCCTATAAACAGCAGAAGGTAGAAGCATGAAAACTATAAATTGTTAAAAATTTTTTATCTAAGCAAAATTTATTCCTGCACCCATATAGATGAAGCTACTAAAGCATTTATATATGTGTGTGTGTTGTCTTTTCAATTTTCATTATTTTAAATGCATAATACATTGAATTTTATATTATAATTATTCACAAAAACACTAATCATAAAATTTAAAATTAAATAAACACTCTTAGAAA
Organism: Caerostris darwini; assembly: GCA_021605075.1. NCBI lineage: Eukaryota > Metazoa > Arthropoda > Arachnida > Araneae > Araneidae > Caerostris > Caerostris darwini. The sequence goes on from BPLQ01010209.1 coordinate 151,639, forward strand.
TTGAATGTCAAATAAAAAATATCTTTTTTTAAATAAAAATACTTTTTTTCTTCCATTTTTAGTAAAATAATTATTACTATTGGATACATAGTTTGCCAACAATGTATTAAAAATAATATATGTAAAGATGACAAAATATATAAATATGTGTATAATTAAAAGTGCAAAATTAATTACACAGCAAACTTTTTAGCAGTATTTTGCATTTATAATGATTCTGGAAACAATTATGAAAATACAAAAATAAACACCTGTAAGGAATTATTTCTCAATGCCAGGATTTAAGGAAGAAAAAAAGTAAGATTTACTTTTACAACCAATTACATTTTTAAATAGACATCACAAAACAGAAATTCGATCCTTAATTCATGTTGAGTTTTATAACTATGTTTGTTATTTAAAAGAGTAAAATGAACATCCCTTTTATTAAAAAACATAAATTTGTCTTTCTAAACTAGAAATAAAAATTTAATTTATAAAAAAGTAACACAACATGCAATGCAGTACTTACATCATCAGAATCTACAGAGGAATCTCCACTCTTGAGAAGGGAAGGAGGGGTGACACCATTTAAGCCCTTATTGGACATCACAGTCTGGGATCGCACCAACAGGGTTGGAGGGCTCACCTCCTGTTCACAAAAGTCATTTTTAAAAAATTAAAACTGAATGTGAAAACTTTATTTGAATGTATGATTAATCTTTAAGCCTCAAAAATCTGTAGACAAGTGAGCTGTTATTTTTAGCTGGAATTTGGGAAAATTTTAAGTAATTTTTTATGCTTGCAAGTATTTTTTTAATGCTTGAATTATAAAATACAAAATGAGTGACTCATAAAAACAGTTGAAGTCTAATGTCTTGAAATATACAATTATTGATATGCTTCTATCAAATCGAATGGACTCTTTTAACAATGTTATATTTTGGAAATTATTAGCCTACATATATTAAAAAATAAATAAAGGAAATTTTTTTATGGAAATTTCTTTTCCTTTTTTTAACATAATTATATACAAGTAATCTTACACAGCTATATACATTTTGCTGAAGGCATTGTATTAATAAGTGATAATTCATTTGAAGAAATTTATTTTATTATATTTAAATTATTCCCTTTAAAAGAAGGGGAGATGCACCCATGAAAATGTTTTTATTTAAACCTAATTTCAAAAAGAAAATTATAAAACTAAACAATTTACCACATCTTGCTCTTCCTCATCATAATCGTCTTCTTCTTCGGTAGAAACACTCACTAAAGCTTGCGATTCATTTTTGTCATCAGGACCATAGCCATTTATTTCAGTTTTTAAGGAAGAATATCTATATGTTGGTAAACTGCAAATAAAGAATATAAATAAGACAGTAAAATGGAACCAGTATATGCTTATACTGAATTGTTATTAATTTTTAAATATTTACTTAGCTTTACATTTTAACTTAATAAGCATTTGAGGAATTAATGAATATTCATAATTAATACACATATACATCTGAGTCATTAATTATTAAATTATGTACTACTCCTATAATAATAAAAGATACAACACCATTTTCAATAAACTCATGTGAAATGTCTGTTTTATTACTTATTTATACAAAATTAAATATTAGAAATTAAGTTAGTATTCCAGAATTTGAATAATTCTCTTCTAAAAATAATCTCTACATTCCGATATGCAACACTTTTTCATAAATTTTGATGAAATTTCCATTAATTATTTTTTTAATGCTATGATTTTTTTTAAAATAACCTTTAAATTACAAATTTTTTTGTAATTGAGTATAATTTATTATCATTTAAGTTAGCAAATTTAATTTAAATAAATTTGTTTTTATTTAGAATTATTGAAACAAAATTAAATTTTTATAAAGGAAAACAAGTTGTTTTAAAAATGTAAGTAATTATAAATATTTTATTGTTAAATATAGATATGGAAAATGCTTTCAAGAATTTCACAAAATACGAAAATATTTCATAATTTAAAATGAATATAGATTTAGTATTTTGATATTGAATACTTTATGCAGAAGAAACCTGTTTATATATCATAAAAAAACTTTTTTTAGATATATAAACAAAAACACTTAAAACAATCAAACAAAACTATATTAAACAGAAACATTTTACAATTCATTACATGCAATATAATTTAATAAATGAAGGTACCTAGTTTGTATAATTTGCAGATTAAAAAATTATACATATGAATTAAAATTATGGCAGCATTGAAGCAAAAGATATACACAAAATGAATTAGCATTTATCAGTAGATATGATAGTTAAAAAGAAGGGGTAAAAATAATTTATCAGTGATTTTGAAGAAATTAAAATTATATAGCTTTTTGCTCTCAAATACTACAGTTTTAGTCACAAATGCTCAATACTATAATTTAATAAAATTAACTAGAAAATTTTAAAAATTTTATATTTTAGCTGAAGTTGTGAGTAGTCAAAATATATGAGAACTAATAAAGACATTATGAAAGCAAAGTGAAGCAGAAAATTATTAAGTTCAATGACAACATATTATTTAAATTAATGATTATATTTTTATTAATTTAAATAATATTACTATTATTATTTAAAATAATAATAATAATAAATGGAAAAAAATATTTGTTCTCAATTTTGAACTCTTTAGTAAGTTAACTATCATATTTATAATAAATAACAAAAAAATTTTATCTTTCTGCTTCTCGATTTTAAATCATTCTAATTTCTAAATTTATGGATCATTGTTTTAAGAAAAAAAATTTCACAACTGTATTTTTCATTATTATAAAATTTAGAAAAAATATGCATATGACACCCGAAATTCAGAAGAAAAAGAACCTGTACCAAAAGACATGAAATTTTAGATAAAATTATGAATTACAGAATTCCTGCCTATAACCTGTCCTGTAAAACACAATTTTAATTTTCAGATGGAAAAAAGGCATTATTTAATATAATCTATAAAAAGTATTTTGAATTTCATAATAATATTAATATTTCAGAGAGTCACTAGGAAAAAAAAATGAGCTTAAAGTAATTTCAACATCAACGAAGAAAAGAAAGTATTTAATTTACATATACTAAAGAAATTTCTTGAATAAAACCATCAAACTATTCAAACATTTGTAACAGCAAAATTTTATATTTCAAAGAAATATTTATTGTAAGTTTGTTAATTGCTATTTTGTTCTTAATCAGATCATAATAAATATTTCGGTTTAAATACAATGAAAGAAATAAGGCATCTTTAAGAAATTTAAAAAGAAATAAATTAATAAAAATGCATATAATATATTCTTAAAACTGAGCAAATACCAACCTTCGATTCAACTGGTCAAATTTGCGTATGAAATAGATCACCATACCAATCACAGATAAAACAACTATGACTACAATGAACAAAACTGCTGCTTCTGCTCCAGCCTATTATGAACAAACAGTTAATTAGCAATACAGAAGACTATGCAAGATAGGAAGAGTAATAAGAAAAACAAGCAATTGTATTACCACCGAATCATTATCTTTCAGAGGACTTGGAGATATTTTTGCTTCTCTCTATGACAGAGTTGATAGATTAGTAAAATTATATCATATCTGAGTTAAAAAAAATAACAAATATTTAACATATTATGATTTTAAAAGATATTCAATAATAATTAAATTAAATAACTAAATTACATTTGCATTTATTTATTGATATGAAAAGAAAAGTTAACAAATAAAAAAAAAAAAGAAAATGGGAAAAAAAAATAATATAATTCAACAAGCATTATATTACAGGTGAAAACGATTAGAAAAAAGACTTTATTTTTATATATAGAGCAGATTCAACATAATTTTGTTCTAAATTATATTAAAATATTAATGCTGTTTTATAGTCAGTTGCATATTGCAAAAAAAAAAAAAAAAAAAAAAAAAAAACATGTATGTGTCTTAAAAAAATAGAATAGTATCTTTCATTAATGGTTTAATTACAAAAAATATCTAAATGTACACCATATTCTGTACTAAATTAAGTGTTTAACTTTGTTATAACAGCAAGATAATAAAAATATTTTCACATGTTCACAATGCAAAATCTTCCTTAGTTGTATTTCTTATTAAAAAACATTTTTTCATTATATTGCTGAATGGCCAAAAATAATAAGTTTTTCCAATATTTAATGTTTTTATAGAAGAAAATTTACTCTAGATAAAACTATATATATTGTAACTATGTCAACTACTCTAGCATTCAATAATAAAATGTACTTCTATTCCAGGCAAGAAAAAGTTCTACAGAAATTTTATATTTTTCATAATACTTAAAAAATATATTTTAATGTTATACATTTCGATGATATAAGAATATAAGATATGTTTTATTAATAGTTATCAAAACATTAGAATATTTAAAAATAATAACATATTTACAACTAACTATATGAAGGTGCAAGGAATAATGTATTATTAAATACATAATAAATAACACATAAAACATTCCTTTTATTCAGCATTCAGAAAATTTTACTTAACACTAGATTAGAAATAAAGAATATAAAAATTATATTTACGGAATTGTTGTGTGTGCGATTTGAGTGCTTGCTATCAGCCAGAAGATTTCTCAATTTTCCAGAAACAAAATTTTCATGGTTCACAATAAAACCTGAAAACAGCATAAAATATATTTTTAGCAAATTAAACATGAATGCAAAGTAATATAACTAATATTTTGCCTATTAAAGTTATACAATATAGAGTGCATCATAAATATCTGGCAAATTTTAAAAGGTGATAAAGATTTTCGAAGAATATGCAGCATTTAATCATTGATTAAAATTTTAAAAAAAATATAAATAAGTAAAATTCAAATGAAGCAAATCTTTTAATAAGCTTTGTTTTTAAAATAGGTACTTACAACTGTTAGCAATGGAAGACTTTCTTACAAATTATTTAAAATTGGTGTTTTAGAAGTTTTTTTAAACAATTTAAAAGCTATATTTCATTGGAAATCTTGATTTGTACAAATATTGAGAAGCTTTCCTAATTCCATTTGCAACTCCACATATCAGATACGTGGAGAGATATTATATTAGACACATCTTAGATATATCTGTGCATTCCATTTTAGTATAATGATGCATATTCAAAAAGAATTTAAATTATTCAAAAAAATCCGAATTTAGGCCACAGAAAAAATGTCCTCAAATGATCTAGCATTTCTGAACATATATTCTGTGACAAAAAAAAAAAAAATAACAATAATTATTATTATTTATTTTGGCCCTCTATACGATTTTTATAAAATTCAATGTTATCTTTTAAACATGCTGTTCAAACATAGAAAATAAATGCGTAAATCAAGTAATATTTTATTAGAAAAACATTTGTTTTATTTCAATTCCAATTATGATAGAATCCTTTAAAAAAAATAATTATACAATTGTCCGATTCACAATAATGAATGATGGTATGAAGAAAAATAAGACAATTAGAAATTTCTCTTTTATTTAGACATTCCCATTTATTAATCCTCCTTACAAAATATGTTTTAGTTGTCCATGACAATCTGAGACTGTAAATGAGATTAAAAACATAAACCTTAATTAAAAAAAAAAAAAAAAAATGTAATGCAATCATCTGATTGCAAGCAGAAAACAGATATATATTTATTTGACAATTTCCTCATTTCTTGTTTAAGAAAATTAATAAACAAGCTACATAATATTTATGATTGTTTTATTTACTGGTGATATCACTACTCATTCATATCATTGAAACCGTTAAATATTTCCTTTTTATCTACATGTTTTGTTTTTTTAATGCAACATAGGTCTACCTCCTCGTGGTGCATTCTGTACAACATCTGATACAGCAAAAGGATCTACAAATACAGCTTTCAGTCTGGCTCTCAGTATCTCTACAAGCACCTCCACAGAATTAAACTGCCTCTTGATTATCTCTTTTTTCTAAGTGATAACCAGGAAGAAATGGTGTCTCACCTTGCTTCCTGTTACTTTAAGGAAGTGTTATGGGATTGCCAGACTTAATTTGATGGTTTAACTGATGTCATTTGTTTTTATCCTGTTCTTTGTATTTATTTTTCTTATGATATCTGTTGTGCTGTAAACTTGCCATTGGAATTTTAAAAAAAGGGTTTTTAAATTTTAAAGTTAAATGATTAATGAATGTTAAACTAACTAAAAACGATGAATGCAAATATGTATTACATTCAATTCATCATAAAAAAAAAGAACATTCAGTTTTTGATGATTACTTCTCAGTTTAGATTTGAAGAACAAACAGATAAGTAATCTCAAGTTCTCATGAGTATTCCATGAATCATTGGAATGTAAACTTAAATTGACTTTTCTGTGTCACTGGCCTTCTGTCTTACATATAATAATTGATTGACTAAAATGATGGCTTTGGCACTGTTAGTAATTAAAAATCAAATAGTTCAATCAAAATTTGCTGCACAACACAAAAAGCTCTTTTCTAATCCTCTGTATACATATCAAAGAAGATATGCATATATAAGGAAAACATAGATTTATTAGAAAATGTAAATAAGAATCAATATTTCTGAAAATAACAATATATTTTATGCAAGCAGAAGTTACAAGCAATATAAAAATAAAAGATATCTTTAATCAGGATTTAAATATAACTCGAATTCATAAAATAAAATGGATTTTAAATACATTTAATAACTATTTATACAGAGAACATAAAACCCCCACTATTTTCAATTTCGAATTGAATTTATTTGACTACTAGTAATGTATATGCTTTGTAATAGGGAAAGAAATTCATTAGCATGTCGAAAAAAATAGTATATGACTTATGTAGAATTTGATTCACAAAAATATTTTCGGTAAGAAATTAAGAGATATGGTTCTGTACTAAAATGAACTACGTAAATAATGCTATAAAATTTAAATGAGAATGATTCAAAAAATATTTGTTTTATTCCAATTCTAAAGATCCTTTCAAGAAAAATAATGCAATCACCTGATTCACAATAAGGAGCGATGGTATAAAGAAAAATAAACATGAAGATTAAAAAATTTGCCATTTTGAGATTATTTATTCTTAATAACAATCATGTTCCACAAAATTGGGTACCACACGGAAACTAATCCTCCAAAATAAACAAATTCCCTATTTGAAGTATTGCCAAACGTTAAAAGCTATTCAGTTAAATTTCCGGCACAGCCATTCTCAATTTTAACAATAAAGAGTGATTACATGATAAGATGCTCAAAACAGCCTTTTTGCACCTCGGTTTTCCCTAACTAAACTATGTTTTCCCTTTTCATATGTATTAAAAGGCGACTTTGCATCAGTGTTGCCATACTGGGCGACATGTAGCATCACCTAGATGTGTAATGGACCGGACGTTTTTTAAAGTGCCCTCGTTACAAATTTCTAATTGGGTAACACGCTATTTTTTTGGCGACCTCCGATTTTTACAGGATATAAATATTAAAAATACGTTACTTTTTTATTATCATGTATAAAATCTGCCCTAAAATACTAATTTTGTATTATACAATACAAATTTTGATAGTTGAATATGTAGATCGGGCAATTCAGATGTAACAATACTAAATTGTATTAAATGTTTCAGGTTCAGGTCGCCAAATTTCTTGGAGCTCACAAGCTGATAAGGAATTTCATGTTGGAGAGGATTCAAAAATTTTTTTCAGGTATAAAAATATTGAATGCTGTATTCGTGCCGTTATATTATTACTTATCTTGCAGCTCTTCATTCTTACAGTAAATTTACTGTGAGGATGGAAAGTTGCATTAAATCCTTATCTATTTTATCATTTCGTGGTTTAACGTATGTGCATTATAGAGAAAAGTACAGAAATTATTGATAAGGTTGATCTTAACGATGGAAAGGCTTAAGATAACCCCTTTGCACCTCCCAACTCTGAAAAATCCATCCCTTTTATATGTTCTTTGGTAACGTCCTCTATGGATTATATTTAAAAATATTCTAAACGAATTTTTAAAGAAATCTAATTTAATTTAAATTAGTTTTATTTTATTTTCAAGACAATTCATTTAATTTTAATTTAAATGAATTGTCTCAAAAATAAAACAAGAGAAATATTTCTCTTGTTTTAATCTTTTACAAAAATTGCATATGTATATTTTGATAGAATGTTTAAATAATTATGACGCGGTGCTAAATTAATTACTGTACATTGCGGTTAGTAAGTTGCTTTAGTCCAGGACATATATAATGCTCCTTTCGAGTGTTTCCTACTAAGTTGAATAAAGATATCGAGTGCTTGAACGCGAAGCGTTAATCTACTCAATGGTATGTGATGGCAGTAGGAAAGAAAAGTCATGATAAATAGATAATAGTAATTGTATGAATTGAGAGAAAAAAAGAAGAAAGTAAGAAAAATGTAAATCATCAGTGATGAAAACGTAAAAAGAAATTTATGATCAGTAAAGAGCACAGATCAATGGAGCAAAAAGCAGAAAAATATAAATCAAACAGCAAGGGAGTGTATATAAAAAAAAAATCATCTGCAATGACCGAAGAACTCAAAAAGAGATAGGGAGAAAAAACAAATTGGATTAGAATGAAATAAATTATAACGATCAAAAGGCTCATTAAGAAGCCAAGTTCAAATGGGAGAAAGTACGTTGGAGAAGAACGAACTGTTACTGTCAGTTTGTTTAGGTAATAAGACTTACAGAGCAGTAAAGAATATGCGTTGAAGTAAAATATATAAAAAGCGATAAGTGAGCAAGAAATTATGGTGGTTTGAGGCTTCGATTCCATTTAGAAGTAGAGAAAGGATACTTGTATTTTCCATTCAATTGCGTAAATATAGTTTGTGCCTTGATGAGAGGGTTTTCGTGAGTAGCAATCGTATTGAAGAAATTTCAAGAATGTTTTGTAATATAGTTGTCAATAGAATCAATTTTTAAATCTTGATGAATTGTAGAGTTGCGGACAAACCAGGGTGCACCAGTGATGATACGAAGAAGTTTGTTTTGAATAATTTGTACAGATTTCTTGTTAGATTGTACAGCTAGACCCCAGATTGAGGCAGCATAGGTAAGGATAGGCTTAAGAACTTGTTTGTAGAGAAGAAGTTTGTTTGACAAAGTTAATTTAGAAAATTTATTAATGAGTGGTAGAGTGAGATAAAAAATTTCCAACATTATTCTTTGATTTTTTTTTAATATGAGGTCGAAACGTAAGTTTATTGTCTATAATTAAGCCTAGATATTTAATATTAGTTGTCCATTCAATTTGTTGATCAAAAAGGAAGAGATTAATATATGGTTGTCTGGCGCATCCTTTTTGGAAAATGATGGCTTGAGATTTAGAGACATTAACTGCTATGCGCCATTTAGTTAGCCAATCCTCTAGAATATTCAGAAAATTTTGAGGAGTATTGATGACATAAATAACAGAAGCACTTTGGGCAAGAGCAGCAGAATCGTCAGCAAATAGGCATTGCGAAATGTTAGTGCATTGAGGAAAGTCGTAGGTAAAGATATTGTAGAGAATAGGACTGAGCACGCTTCCTAGAGGTGTACCAGCACTCGAGTGTTTCCCTTCTATGAAGATACACCCAGATTATACCATCATAAATGATATTATTCGAAAAAAATATATCTTGTTCACAACCCATAATAATTTATTATTTGCGAACCAGATTTTGGATTTACTTTTAAAGTCTTTACTAACAGTTGACCCGGTGCAGTGGTTCACAATGACGCCGTAACGATGGGATTGGATCTGGGAATGATCCTTGACAGATGACTTGTGCAGAAAAAAGAGAGGGAAAAAAAATTATGGTTGTGTGAAAGTGCGTTTTTAACTTAGCAAATTTTTTTTATCCACCTTAAAAAGTATCTATGTGAAATTTTAAAATTTAATTTTAATTTTTTTTTTTTAAACAATTCATTAGGAAAATTTTTATATCCACCTTAACAAGCATCTGTGTCAAATTTTAAAACTTAATTTAAAGTTTTTTTCTTTTAAGAATTTATTTTTTTTATTTTTACCTACAGTTTTTAAACTTTTATTTTTTATGCAATTTTATTTTACTAGTCTACAAACAGTAATCATATAACCATAAAAATTAAGTATTAGATATAAAATCTGATCATGCGCCCAGTTAGTTGCCCATTCAATTGGTCGCCATGGATTCCTAATTCGTGATTCAAGTTTATTGCCCCTTGAATTCCAGCTTCGAATCCTAATCAAAGCAAATGTTTTTTGTCCTTTGATTTTTTCCAAGTTTTTTTGGTAGAAATTATTACTATATATTATTTTAGTATTAATAATAAAAGTTCATTTTTAACATGAAATAAATTTGTAGATATCTTTAATTTGTGTTAATTAATAAACATTTAATTTTTATAGTTTTATTATTTTTAGTTATAAATTTCTTGCTTATATTTATCGGAAATAAAAATCGATGGAAGTACTACAGCACACAAAAGAAAGTAATGATTCAGCCACATGCTGGAGAAAAATGATGTGACTACAAATGCTTTCAACTACAACCTTTTGAACCAAGAAGGAAAAAATGCAGGGGAAATCTCAGATTTGATAAAAATAAATAAATAAATAAAGGGGCTGTCTTGAGCCTCTTAACGATATGCAAAAACAATAATTCCTTAAATATTATATGATTAAATCATTTTGCAATATGTGAACATATTATTGGATTAGATAAAAAAAAGAATTAAGATAATGTTTACATTGTTAATCTTTTTTTCAAGAGAATTAATCGTGCATTCATTAAATTCATATTTTATTAATCGAAACTTACATACTTGACCTACATACATGTGTGCGAGATTTAGATTACTATTACTAAATTGAGTAAAGAGGTCAAGTGCCATTATTATTATTATTATTTTTTGTACAACTGAAAATGATTTTTTTTAAGAATATTTTTTGAAGACTTTGAAAATTCCAACAATCTTCTGAACATAAGTGTTTAAAAACGATGTTTTTTTCTGACCTCAACATTTTACAGTAAATGTTTATATCTTGTATAAATAAATTGATGTAATCGAAAATTTAAATAGAGTTAATTAATTAAAAAGTTTAAAAACGATAGATTCTTTGTTTTGTTAATAGATAGCAGTGCAGAACACAGAATTGCCACATGGAATAACAAAACTTTTTGTAAATAATTACTTCTTAAATTAATTAAAATAAACATATTCAAAATTATACTCACTAGAGGTGCACTAAGTTAAGATTCCTCTGTTACTTAACCTCGATCGTTTAACATTCTATTTATGCAAAAATGATGCCATACAAGAAGCATCCCCGTGAAAAATGTGCAATCAAAAATTTTTTTATTAAGTTACATTGTTTATATAGTTAGTATTAAGAAAATTAATTTCAATAATTTTGAAAACTATTAATGACAATATTTTGCAAAAAATTACTTTGAATCATAAAACCAGGCTATCAAAGCAGAGAGTTTTCAAAATTAATACTGTAAAATGAATTTTTAATTTTCTGAAATTCATGTGATGTTAAATGTTTTATTTTTATTTTAAAAGAACGTTTTAATATTTTTACAATACAAAACTATGAAATTATTTAAGCAATTGCACAACTTGACTTTGAGATATATACTCACTTATAAGCTATCATGCTTAATTACTTTTTTATCTCTATATATTATAAAACAAGATGTGTATGTATATCTTATGACTTAGAAACTATATGATTGTGCTTTTTAATCAAATGTAATTTGCTTATCCCGTGTTCAGTCAAAAATGCTGCAAATTTTTTTTTTAATTTTAAATCCGAATTTAATATTTATTTTAAAGAAGAATTTACCAAATTAAGAAAATATAAAATATGTATAAAGGCAGGTTACTTTTTAATTGAATAAGAGGCTAACATTTACAAATGTATTTTTGGATGTAGGGCACTAACTTTAGTACATCTACTACTAGAATAGCAGATGTGTAACTGCTTCAGTGTTTTGTAAGATGAATCATGAGGGTCAATTACATTGTACCTGCATTTCGCCACTATAATTTTAAACAAACACTTTCAGGGAAGGCAACTGGAAAATCCGTTTCCTCCTTTCTTCCTCATTGAAGACTTTCCAGCCTACAAATTCATTGTGCTTAGAGGTATATTTTGGCATCGATCGGAAATTCAATACCCACTTCACTTTGCCGCTCCACAATATGGAAAATAATATAGCACTTTTAAAATATTTAGTTCAAGAACTATCAGCAAAATAATTACAAATGGGATATGATATTGTACTCTTTAGTAGCTCCTCAAATACTTAATAAAACATTATAAAATGTCTTTTTAAGAAATAAAATATCTATAATGAATTTAAATAAAATACATAATCAATCTTTTCAGAAAATTGTTATTTCTAAGTGTGAAAAACAAAATGTTTTATCAGTACTGGTAAAAGAGAATATTGCAAAGAACACATTTTTAATAATATTTTCTTCAAAAAAAAAAAAAAAAAAAAAAAAAAAAAAACCCAACTTGCTTTGCCAGAACAGTAGAAATATTCACCCCTATTAAAAAATCTAGGTCATCAGTTTTACAGTACTAAATATATGCATATATATATTAATTTGCATAAAAGTTTACTATAAGCAAATTTAAATTAATAATTCATTTATCTATTAAACAAAACCATTTTAGATGTGTTTTCACATATTTATTCTTTTTTTTTTTTTTTTTGACATAAAAATGTTTATCTAAATCTATATGAAAATAGTTATAGAAATCATGCTACATAACATGACCAAACTACAATAGTAGCCATTACCTGCAAAAAATTTATTCTACTTAATGTAAGAGTATGAACCCATAATTAGGATATGCTCTAGCAAATAAACTAGTTACAGGACAGTAGAATTGAATTAAAAGAAAAAAATTCAGTAAAAGATTCAACATTGATATAACTCATTACATTAATATGATTAGAAATATGAATCTCCCCTTTTTCTTAAGTCAGAAAAAAAAAAATACTTCTTTGATGTCAAGGTTGTTTATTTATTTTTCCGTTTCACACATCTAATGTTAACCCAACACAAGCACATGTCTGTGTGTAAACATGCGACAGCACCATTACTGAATATTTATTTTCAGAATTTGTGAATTACAAATAACAAATTCTTATTAAGAGTAACATGAAACCTATAAGATGTAGATTATTAAAAACTAAGAACTATTTCTATTTAAAAGAGGAAAATACAGCTGAATTTAAAACAGGAGGAATAAAACTTAACAATTAGAACATTTGGAGATTTTTCTCTTGATGCCTTCAATAAGAAAAGTGTTTAAAAAACTAGAATTCTTCCAGATCAAAGGATAACATTGAAATGCATGTGTACGATCTCATTGGTCAACATGTCATAGTTTTTTGATTAAATATTTCGCTTTCTTTTACTAGAATTTTTTCTGTAAGTAATTAAAAGTTCTGTGGAAAATAAATGTTTAAGCTTTCATCATAATCTTAAGTCACAAGTATCAGAATAATATTTTATTATATGATTTAAATCTGATAAAAGCAAACAATAAGCTATACTTTTATTTTGTTACAGAATAAACAAAATAAAATATTGTTTCATATTTTCTAGCTATTAGAAAAAAAAAAATTAAAAATCACCTAATGATTTGATGCAGCTTAAAAATGTTGCTGAGAAGTATTAAGCCATAAATTCAAATTCAAATAAAGTTTACAAGTTTTAAAATATAGACATATGAGAAATAATGTTTGATAAGTATGGATGCAAAGCCCAGTCATTTCTTTTAAGATTATTTAATATTTTTGCAAATGGTTATAACTCTATAATAAATTTTGAAAATGCTTAAAGTACATTAAAGTGTGATTAAAATAAAGTGCCCCCAAAAAAGGATTGTTAGTTAACATTTTTTTAATTAAATTCAAAAATAATTTTTATCAATAATTTATTTTTATTCACAAAAATAAATCAAATAATAGACAAATTAAATGATTATATCAAAAATCAATATCATTTAATTTTTGCCATTTTTAAATTAGCATGATTATAAAATTTTATAAGTAAGCATATTACATACACATTTATTGTGAAAAACAGTAGACTTGATAACCAAATAAAAATAAATGTATTTTCTCCCAAGAATTCCAAATGGTAAGCAGACGCAAGCCATATAATTTGCCCTGATATCCAGAGTAAAGAGGGAAGAAAGAAATTCTTTAAACTAATACCTAGCAATGGGTAACTCAATGGTAGTAGGCAAAGATACCATAAAAAGTACTGCGATGTGCACACTTTGTTGAAAGTGACAAATACAAAGGTTTGCAGGAACATAGCAAATGGTAAATTTTGTGGAGAGACAAATACCCAAGAAATTAATGTTATAAGAAACCCTTGTAAAATGAATGCAGTTGATGAAAGAACCCCAGATAACGATGGATCTAGCAATTCAGAGAGATATAGAAGATAAAAATAGGGAGAGAAATTGTGGCGGATGTCTTTTCTTATTAAGTGATATAGAAATGCTTCCTTCACATAATCATACTTGTACAAATAGAAAGATATTAATGTGGGCAAAGCAAAACCAAATAGAGCTGAAATCATAAAAGTTATTCTTTGTCTATTAGGATACAACAAAGAAGCAAGCTTTTTCCAACCACACAAAGGAACATTTGTTGAATTGAGAGCAAAATAAAATGAAAGAGCATATATGCAGGGATATATTTTGAAATGAACAGATAAACCATAAACAATGCCACATATACTGACTACTTTTATTTGATGAAAGTAAATTGAAAGCATTATCAAAAATGTCAGGACTGATTCTGCATTTCCTCTAGCTGATATCACAGTAACAATAGGATTGTAAAGCCACATAAATGTACAGAGACGACATTTATCAATACTAAAACCAGTCTTCTTTTGGATATTATATATTAGCAGACTAGTAAGTATATCCAATATATTAAACAGAACTTTGCCATAGGCATCATGAATTGTTATATTGGGAAGAAGTAGGTATGCTAGGATGGGGGTGTATCTGTAAGTGTGGCGCTCATAAGGTGAAGAACCCTTTGAAATATACCTAGCAGCATCTGTAAACACAATATAATCGACATCTGTAAATTTCACATCCAAAAATGCATCCTGGATATACCCAATAGCCACAACAATTAGTCGCAGGATCAATGCAAAGACAAAATGAAGTTTCAGGTTCATTGTTGACAAATAATTACAGGATCTATAATAAACATAAGGGTAAATGTTTTTAATTTTTTATAAAACCTTCACAACATTTTGATTTATTTCTCCACTTTTCACAGCAATCTAACAGAGACTTCATCGCAAGAGTGCATGCTTCTTCTTTATAGTTGTTAGCTGAAAAGAAACAGTTTCATGAGAAAAAAAGTGTCACAGGTCAACAAATCGCTTTTCTAAATATGCCTACATTTATTTATAAATCTGCTAGACATAATGAAATTCAGTAGGGAATTAATGTGTGCAAAATACAATTAGTTATAGAAGCATTATAAAAATTTACACAATTATAAAATTTTAATCTATGTTGAATACATAAATGAAAAAATATAAATACAAAAAAAACTATAAAATGTACTGAAGAACAATATTAAACCTAGAATATATCTATATATGAATAAATAAGTCAATAATAATAACAACACTGAAATATAAGGTACTTTTCCATTAGCTAAGTTCATTTATAACAAAAAAATTTTAAATTTTATAATAACGCATGCAGCATGTTGTGTGGTTTTTAACATGAGAGAATAAAATATATTAATACATTTAAAATTAATGGAATGGGTAACAGTTTAAAATCCACTAGTAAGGACAGTATTGTATTTTCTGCCACAGTGGAGTTTGGGCAATTTATGTAGAAAAACACAAGATGTTCCTTTATACTGCTAATAATAAGCAGATGAAAGTTGGTTTTTAGATTACAAGAAAGCATACACGATAGGCCAATCATTATGATGACAAACATTTAATTGCTCCTCTCATAATGCAATCTATCGTGTAAGAAACCAAATGTCATGTACAAATATCTGAACATTAATATGGAATGATATAGATAGCAACAGGATACTGATCATCAGCATTTAAATTTGTACTTGATCTAGTATGAGAGGTTTTTATACTCCAAATTGGGAATATATTCAGCAATTCAAAAAGAAACTTGTAATGTCATGCCTGTTTAGATTTTTTGAAATATTATTTTGATATGTTTCTCTTATTATTACTATCAGTTGGAGACAGACTGAGCACAAAGGAGCTTGTGATAATATAATTTCTCAATATTACAAAAAATCATGTCAGATGGGGCACTATAGGACATATTTGAATGATGTATTGATTTTGACACATATGAAGTAATTTTTCTTACTTCTATGAACATTTAATTTAATAGAAAAAATAATTCTTTTAAAAGTACCACATATTTATTAACAATTAGTTTTATTTTTAATATGAATTATAGTTTCATATGCTCTAGAACATTAGTCATTCTGAAAAGATCTAAAGGGGTAAGTTGGGACAATCCCACTATACACAATTCTCTTTTATGAGCTATATTTTTCTACAAATGTTACTAATCAATTGAGATAATAAGTCTGAGAGAAGTATGAATCTTTATTTGAATACAGTTACTGAATTAGAGTTATATACCATTGTTGTATACCACAAACTGAATGTGTTTTGAGCCATAAATGGATGCTTGCACAATATAACGATTTCATCTTACTATTTTTATGTGTAAAATTTTGTTGCATCAAAGCCTATGCATTATATTGAGAAAATTATGATGTCCCTTCTTAAAAGAAAACAAAACACAGTACTTTATTTTCCCAGAATTTGAAGATGTCAGTGGAGTTGCTGTTTAAAAAAAATCATTGAATTAAAACTTTCACCATTAATGTTAGGTCAGGTAATATTAACATAATCCTCTGTAATATTAAAATTTTGCACAAAAACTTATGTAGTTAAGATGTCTGTAAAATGTAAATGCTAATATAATAAGAATAATTACTTTAATAACTATTTTATTAATAAATTATTTTGTAAATATAGCTTTGTTCACTAGCAAATTTTATCACTATGCTATTTCAAAAATTTTAAAGGTTAAATACCAATGAATATAAATGAAAAGCTGGTTTCTCCAAAGTGTATCCAATGTTCAATGTGTTATGCCTACTTGTCATTTCAGTACTATTATAATATATTCATAGCATTTTTACATAAGTTTCAATTTAATGATTTTTGTTTTTAAAGTCATTGCAGTGTTCTCATAAAATATTACCTTTTGATTAGAATGAATGAACTCTTAAAATAATAATATAAAATAAATAAATAAATAAAAGAAAATCTGATTGAAAAAAATAATAATTTTGTAAAAAGTATCCCAATGTGTCGTTCTGCCTTTGTTATTGTCATTCATTAAAATATTTTTCATTTTATTCAGAGTTTTATATAATTTTTAATATACTAAAATATGTGCTTTATAATTTTACTTGATTCAGATAAACAACACTTTGATTTCCTGATTGGCAAGATTTGTATTTAGAAGAAGAAAAAGATCCAGTTAACAGAAAAAGAATGAAACTTATTTCATGTATAGAATTCAATAATATTCATTTAACAACATTTAATATTGTTTACTATTAACTTTTTTTAATAATGCAAAAGAAAAAGCCCAACACAATTATTTTTATGCTAAGCTTATTTTTTTCGTACTATTTTTAAAAATTTATTTGAATAAAATATAACAAGCTATTTTTGTATTCCTTGAATATAATGTTATCAACATAATTATAAGAAGAGCATAAACGTTTATTAAATGAATTTAATTATAAATATATGTTAGTGAAGTATCTATAGATATTCATGAGTGATGTGTTTACATGTTTAAACTCACTAATGGAATAAAAACAATAAAATTTTACCATAAAACTTTTCCTGAATATATATTTCAATATTAATTATGCAATAAGATTTTACTTAAATTCAATATTCACTTATAGCATTAGATAACGAAACCTGACCATTTACGAATTATAGGTGAAAAAAAACATTCAACTTAAATTTTAGACTTATAATATTAATTTACATTGATGGTTAATAAAAAATAATAATAATGTGTGATATATAATAATAATAATTGGATAGAAAAAAATACCACAAACGAGATCAATTATTAAACTAATACTACTGAACCTTTAAGACATTTCTGCAAATCACAAGCATAAAATTGACAAGGATCTTTCATATTTGAAAAATATGCTTAGTAATGTGAATTACGATGTGTTTCTAAATATTTATTTTCTTTAAAATGACACATTTCGTAACATGGTCAAAGTTTGAAATTTTACATCATAGGTCATTAGCGAAAGACATTAGATCTCAGCGAGCTCTCAAGGAGCATCCAATCACAACTCTGCTTTCGGTGTCGTAAACTAAGCAACCCTATCAATTTCGCTGACTTTCTTTATTGGCAAGGGCAGAACTGAGCCAAACTCATTTGGCGATATAGTATCGGGTCATGCATCAAATGTTAGGGGGAGATCTTTTAGACTCCTTTAGGTTTATCGCTCTATGGTCCTTTTGTGTACGCTTTGGGCTAATTAGACCGGTGCCTAGAGTTTAACTGGGATTCCGAATCACTAACAAACATCCATACCGCCGCCAATACTCGAACCCGAAGCCTGTGGTACCAAAGGCCATCAGGCACCTAGATACCTTTAGGAGACATGGAATTGCATCGAGATCGCATATTCTCCAAGGAACAAATATTGTATTTTTCTTTAGCATCATTTCTAAAAGTTTACTTTAAAAATAAGTTTATAATTGTTCATATATATATATATATATATATATAATAATGTGAAAAGTTTTATTTTAATTAGTTTGTGCTTATTCATTATTATTTTCTGAGTTTGTATTACAGATTTGAAGATTACTTTGCTTCTGATTAATATTATGCTATGCTATATTAAAAAAAAATTATATAAGTTAACAAATTTGAGAAGAAATAAAGAGACGTATACATTTAAATGAAGTTTGTACCAATTTTTTTTGAAGTAGTGATTTCAAAGAGAGGATGTATCTAAGCTAAAAATAAGTTTGTACCTAAAAAAGTACAAAATACTATGTATTCGAAAATATTTAAAATTGAAGAATTTAAAAAATATGCTTGAAAATGTTTTAAATCTTAATGCATGGATTTTTAAATTATTTCAAATGAATGAAAACTAAATTAAGTTTATCATGGAAAGAGCTTAAAATTTAAAATAAAATAGTATCAAATTATAGAGAAAAGATAAAGTATTGTTACTGAAAAATGTTTTGCATTGAATTAGTAATTTTCTTGTATTTGCATGCTTAAAAATAGACATTTTCTAATTTTCTCTATATGTTTCTGAAAGTTTGTGGGCGTGTGTTCGCCTAAATCCGGCCACGATTTACATCGAAATTTTACTAAAATTGGCAGGAATACTTTTAATACAAAGCTTAGATCGACTGAATAACAACAACAAAAAAATTTTTAACTGAACTAAAATTCGTTCAAAAATAACCCAATTAAGTTTTACACCAATTTGGCAATAATTTCTTTCCGAGTTTCTTTTCTGCAAAATCGCGAATAACTTCTTTCAGATCTCATCTCGTCTAAATTTTCATGTGAAAAATTTTGTTTTGTATTCCCGAATAAGATGATGTGGTGTAGTGAATTCAAAGGGGTTTTTTTACGTCGCATTCATTGGCTAAATTTTCAGTCTAAGATAATGTTATCAAAGAATTCATCCGCTCTGAATTCTTAAAAAAAAATTATTGAGCTATTTAATAAATCAACGATTTGAGATGATTCAAAATCTTTGGATTTAAATAATTTGCTTGTCGGATTAATATCATTCAATATTTATACCAAATGACGATTAAACATAAACTAAACAATGAACTGTCACTCCTTGCTATATTTGATTTTATTATGTATTTATATTATAGATTCAAGTAAACAAAATATATTTTGGTGGGTTGTGTTTATTTATTACTATTATTATTTGCAATCTAGTTCACACAGATTTGCTGCCATAGGCAATCATCTTCCTTGCTTATCGCTTACTTTGCCTTCCTTTACGATATTTTGTCCACCTTCACAATAGAAATGCAATGATAGGTGATTCGCATCATTTCTATGATTCGTATCGTTCGAATTAATTTCAAAAAAGATTCCTATTGAATGATTCATTTCATAGAAAATTACGATATTGGCATGCCATTTATGAACTACAGGATAATTAATGGGATAAAATTTTTGTTAGTGGGTAGGAAAAATTTTTCTTAACTTTGTAACAAAATTTTTTCATGTAACATTTTTAACAAAATTTATAAGTCCGATAAATAAATAATTCTATGTTTTATTTTATTATTTGTAATAAATATAAATAAATATATTTTAGTATTATAAAAATATTTGCCATTTGTAAATTTATCACCAGTATACTTTCACCATTTCTTTGCTCATTTTTTTTCCCGTAATTTCTAAAAAATTGCTGCATTGTATTCCTCAACTATTGTATATTTTATTTCTCAGCCTGTATTTATTGAAGTCAAATTTTAAAATAATAATCATTTCATATAGTTCTAATACCTGTGTTCTGTGCGTGATTTCTCCCTGTAGTCTGTGATTCGTCTTCTCCTGTGACTAAAAGAACTGAAACTATCTTCTATTTCAGACGCATTGCTTTAACTGGATTTTACAATCTTTGATTGATTCTTGTGTATTTTAGTTCTTTTCTACAAATATGATTTGACAAACAATATTTATTAAAAACATGTTTATTCATGATTCTTATATTTTTCATTCTTTTTATACAGCGTTTTTATTTTTATGCATGTAACAGCTTTTCCCTTTTTCCATAATTGATACATTTAATATAAAAAAAAAATCTAAATGCCTTATTTTAGGCAAAATTAAAAAATACTCATCAAGTTGTTTTTTGGAAAAGGAGAATCTTAATATATTATATCACTACATTGTTCAATGTTTAAATATTTTTCTTTTTCTTTTTTTTTATTCATAAAATTATGAGAATTGTTTTGAAGAGCTGGTTTTTTTTTTGTGTGTCCTGGACGACTTTCAATTATTCTTACTAGTTATTTTTTTAATTTTTTTTCCATGCCAATAATTATATAATTAAATTATTTAAAATTATTCTAAAAAAACGTCTGGTTAAAGCAAAGACAATATTTGTTAAGACAAGTGAAGTTAAAATTTTTCAAAAAAAAAAAAAAAAAAAAAAAAACCCCTTTATGAATAAATATATGTGAAACGATTCATCGTTCCTTGGTCGCGAAGCGACCAAACCTCCTATTAGCAAGAAATAATTAAACAGTGGTAGTCGGTCACTGCCCATTGATAACGAAAAACAATTTGCACAATATATAGAAAAAGTAAAAATATAAAAAGAAAACATATACAAGAAAATACAAAGCACAACTACTAAAAAAAAAAAAAAAAAAAGAGAAAAAGCCCGGAGAGAACCTAAAGCCGAAGCACAACATAGCACCCACAGGAGTATTTAAAAGAACAAACAAAAATATACGCGGAGCGCGAACTTAACCTGAAGTTACCAGGACCATAGAAAAATGCAAGAGAAGAAATGCAGTCTACTGATTGATGTTTATAACACATCTAGGTCTTTTACGAGACGAGTGCAGAGAAATATCATATTCAAATTGATTTGATGCTTGGATGACAGAGTTACTAGATCTATTGAGTGATGAATAAAAGTTTTTTGCAATTTTAGCCACATATTCCCTAAAGCTAGGCATGGAAAGTGCATATTTAATTTCGGCGTTTCTAAAATACCATGGGGCATCAACAATCATGCGGATAACCTTGTTTTCAAGCCGTTCTAAAATAATAAAATTGCTTTTGGCTGTAGAGCCCCAGACTGGACTCGCATATGCTATTATCAGACAAAGATAAGCTAAATAGATTAGTGTTTTTAGTTCAATTGTTAGTTTAGAATGTCTGCCCATGACAGAGTAAAATTTACGCAAAACATTATTAAATTTATCGCGCAAGTAGTTAATATGAGCCTTAAACGTTTGGAACTTTATAATTGTTTAAGATTGCTGTTATGCGTTTTGTTCTAATATATAATTCTAAATTTTATTGTTAACGCCTGTATATCGGCCCATTAGATTACATTAGTGGATATTTATTCAACAGACCAGAACGATATATATTTATTACTTGCTTATTATTCCATTCATATGAAAAATTTTAAATATTTTTTACTGCGCGCTCAATTTGATAATGTGTATAAGCTTAACTGTAACTACAGAAATATTTATTTACCTTTTTATCGACTTGTGAGTCAAGTCATTTAATTCAAAATTCATTTTAATAACCTAAAATTTAATTAAAACTGAATTAGAAAAAAGGTTAGAGAAAAATTACACTAAAAAACAACAACCTGGTCATGCTTGGACGAACACGTTTTCTTTCAACTAGATTAGCCAGAGTTTTCAAGTAAAATTACTTTTTTATCGGGGCATTTAAGCAATAAGTTGCTTTAATATTGCAAATTTGCTACTTCATATGTTATTCTTTAAAACTTTCATACCAAGAATGTGAATTAAACGGCATACCAATCAACGTTATTCTTTCATTTCATTGTTTTTAACTAAGTACTTTTGAAGTAATTGTGAAATTTACTTCACAAAAAAAAAAAAAAACGATTATTGTAAGCTTTATTTTGTTACACTTTACTTTTGATTCTTTTTTTTAAATTCTTACATGATTTGCGATGATTGATTTCTTTGTTTAAATTTTCTGTTTAAAATTCAATTCATTTTAGAAGGCTTTATTGCATTTTAAACTTTTCTGTTCATTTTCATCAATTTTCGATAATTCCATGCTTATACGCAGTTCTCCTAAGAAAACAAAGCATATATTTCTAATCGTCAACATTTATGTGCTTAGAATTAAAAAAAAAGATGGTCAACAAAATACCATGATCTAGGGGTTTCCCTGAAAAATGAATTAACTTAGAATGAGCCTGAAATGCAGATTTACCCCCACGTATGGCGACGAAATATTTTGGGCTCGTATTGAGCCAAACTTGTCTGACTTGGCTGATGTCTTGACTTGACTTGGTGATTTGAAATGTATGCCCGCTGATAAAAATTTAGTACTTTCAATTTATGTGCATTCTAAAATAGGAAGAAAATTGACTATACTAAATTATTTTAGTTCCTTTTGTTTTTAATTTTTTTATTTCTGCATCCTAAAAAATTTTCGTTTATTCTTTCAAATAATAGAGGTAAATGCAGTTTAATCCACATCCTTGGCGTTATTTCGAAAATAGCCTTACATATTTAGATATTAGAAGCTTCAACTTCAACAATAAATATTTCAGCTTGAAAATATGCATAAGTTGAGTGGTAACAGATTTACTGTATTGTCTTCTGGCCGTCAAAAGTGTGCGGGTTCAACTGCATTCCAACCCAAACAATATAACTTTGGATACAGAATGAGATCCTAACTTATTGTTTGTTGTTTTATGGCAAAAAAAGCCGGAAATTTAATTTTCTTTATTACTGTAGTGTGCAAATTCAGAGAGAATTGAGTGGTTGTTTCTAATTTTACTGCAATTCAGAGATTGTCGAGTGATTGAGAAGTGAGGAAATCGCCATTGTTATAACCCGTAATATAGGCCAATCTCTTTAGGATTATGTATATAAATTAATACAGTAACACAGTACCCAATTCAATTAGTACAGTAATTACAGTAATTTAACATGAATAGTGACATAAAACTATTGCCAATGGAACATTATATGGAACCTGTTCTTTTTTTTGTATAAAACACATTGGAAAGTTCAATACCTCTTTGCATGACTAACGGAAAAATCTAGTATATATATCAAATGGTGTTCTCGAAAGTCCTAGTGATGATCAGAGAATTTAATTCTAATTCGAATTTGAATCCGATTTCATCCCAAATGACTGAAATAGTTGAGTGGTTGATTGTGGTTTGATCCAACTAAGGGGGATAATTTTATTAATATTTTAATAAATATTTTTTGATTCATTCATTTCCTAAGCCAATTCTAGAAAGAAGATGAATAAAATGTGAATGTAGCGATGAATATTTGGATCACAAGGTTAAAAAATTGATACTTTATGAAACATCATCATTTGATGTTCAAATATTTCTTTTCCCTTAATCCGAACTTTAACAATGAGGTTTAATGGCGGAAACAGCTGCTTGATGTAATTTTGCAATGTCCGGCAGATTTGACCTATCATTTGCCACAGCAATGACAGACATTTAGAAGATTCAGCGTTACTCAGTGATGATATGCAAAAAATTTCAATTTCTTTATAGAGTGATTATTTATTTTTAGAATGAAAGACAGTTCCTGTTTTGTTCAAAAATAGATTATATTTAACCATACGTTATTTGTATTTCATTATTTTCAACTGAATAAGAAAGAAGGAAATTTTTTCTAATTTTATAAAAAGTAATGAAATAATTCATAATTTTTTTCATGTTCCAGTCAAGCTCATTTTAACTCAGGTGACTGGGGCAGTGGTGCTGGAAAAGTAAGTATGAAAATTTGGTATTTAACTTATTAACGCCACGGCAGCTACAGATTTGGCGGTTTTTAAGTGGCGCCAATCTACTTTCGGTGGAAAAAGGGCCGATATAGAGTTTAACATAGATTCAAAACAGTCTCTATTTTGGTGCATTGGCAGCTCTTTATTGGCGCATTAGCGCAACTTCTGCTGCGGTGGCGTTAATACGTAAGTACCGAAAATTTTAATGCATTTTATCATAATTAAAAAATATTACACAATTTTTTTGTTTATTTTATTAGTTGTCGCATAGAAATTTAATCGCACTTCTCATAGCCTTCATTCGGTGAATAAAGGCGTTAATACGCCATTTGGTACTGGTTATAACTAGATCGACGATTTTATTTGGTGATATTACGAACAGCTCATTCAATTGGTAATAACCATAGATTGGCGATTTTTTTATTTGATTATTTGAAACTGGTCATTATGTATTTTATTCTTTATTTTCAATTGGCTATTATTGCTCATTATTTATTTGCAACTGGTCATTATTTATTTTATTGGCGCCATTTGAAAGTGATTATAGCCCCTAAATTGATGATTTTATTCGACCATTTGCAACTGGTCATTGTATATATTTTTTTCTTTATTTGCAACTGGCTATAATTATTTATTAGCAATTGTCCTTTAATTTTATTTTATGGGCGCAATTTGAAACTGGTTATAAGCCATAGAATGTTGATATATTTGGCGATGGTATAAAACACCGCATTCATGTAAAAAGTAATAACACATGCTTTCTCAAAGAAAAAAAAAACCCTACAATTTCATTTTACGTTTATTTTACTGTTTAAGAAAGCTCCGTCGTTTTTAAGCCTTAATAAAACAACGCAAAACATTACTATTGCATTATTAATAACTTACTTTCCAAGTTTTAAGATAGCTAGACGAAGATGTAAGGGGTGCCAGTTTCATCCTAACGTATTGCATCTAATATAATTTTGTTTTTGTAAAACAAAAGCAGTTTTTTAAAGATAATTGCTTAAAGTAGAATTAAATTTTAACTTAATGAAAAAGTATACATTTAAATATTGGAAAATATTTCGGGCAATGTTTTCTAATTTACTCCAAATTAGGGGATTCCCTTTGTCAATTGATAACGTATCATCAATGTTCCGTTTTTTTTCTTTTCCTCTGCTAAAAATATGTACATAGAACAATAAAAACGATAGTTTGAAATAGAACACATTTTTACCAAAAAATATGTTCTATTTCAAAACTACAAACGAGATTGGGATGCTGCTAGATAATATATTAAATCTTTCAAACCTACTTCGATGAAATTAGGAACAATCACATTTTGACATGAACATAAACAAGTAATATAAAAAAATTTTTTTAAAGCCAATTCCTGTTTTTTTTCACTATATTGCAGAAAGTCCTTTATAAATAGTTTTCATTCATTTTTTTAAGTTATCTTGCGCCATCTATTGATAGATATATGCAACTTAAATCTAAAAAAAACTAAAATTAATTAGTTAAATTTAATTACTGAATTAATAGTTGAAAAAACTGTATTAACATCCAGTTTCATCCACTAAAAGTTCAAAAAAATGTATTTGAACTTGAGTGGATGAATAAAAAGTATTTTATGGACTATTGAAAATTTGAATAAGATATATATAGGGAGAGTGTGAGCTAATAGAAGGAATTGAAAAAAAATAGTCTCCAAGCCTGTTTGATTCCTCAGTTTGCACTTGAGGACTACAAAAATGGAACAAACTAGTTTATTGATGTAATATCACACATCCAATTTTGTATGAGCATACAATTTTATTTTTTCTCATATATATATGTAGACAATAAAAAAATAAATAGATAATAAATAGACAATACTTAGTTTTTAATTTCTGTGCAGCCAACTGTTTTATCCCTAGTATCCTCCAGTCAGTAATATTATCAATGGAAAACTCAAAAGAGAATTTCTAAGTGGCTTTTTTTAGAATTTATTTTCATATATTTTTACATTATATCTTATTGAACACACGGGTTACTTCCAAAGAAAAACAATGTGTTTGGCAAAGTTCAAGTTAGGAAAGTATATACTCTCTCTGTTCCATAATAATAGTAGCAGTTGATGAATTTAATTTGTCTCGTAAACAATAATAGCAATATAAGATGAACATTGAACTCCACATTTATTGTAAAAAAATCTAGATTAAATTAAAAACATTTCTTCTAATTTTCAATATAAATGTTCAGATAATTTCTGGATTTTTCAATGTTTTCGTTGTTACATTTTAAGTTGTAAGCAGGATCCCTTGGCCACAAAGCTTTGCTTTCCCTATAATGCGTGAGATTAAAAAAGACATTTTAATGAACATTAAATCCTCGTTTTATGGATTTTCCTTTTTACGAAATTCAGAATAATGTAGATTTGAAAACATCAATGGCGTGATTTTATGGTGAATTTTATGTCTAAGTTTTCTTCCATAATGTTTACATTTATATTCACATTTTTTTTTTTCAAAAAATCCGTATTAGCATAAGATTTACCTTGACAAATATTTTCACATTCAAATATATATTTACCTAACTGATTATTTCCATTTGTCAATAACTGATTAATGTTTTGTCAGCTTGATAGAGTAAGACTCATGAGTGAGGGAGGAAAATAAAAGAAATAAATATAATGACATATATAGTGATTCTGCATCTGGTTGATAGGTGATTGATAAAAGATTTTATCTCTTAATTTGTAAAAAACTAAAAAAAACATGAGATAAAATATGTTTTTTTAATATTTTCCATAGCAAACATCATATTTTAATCTTTTGTCAAAATCAGAAAGTCGTTGAAAATTACATTTTTAAAAATAATTTATATATATTTTTCAAATTCAATACATGATAAAAAAAAAAATCCTCTTTTTTTTATTTTTGCCTCTTTTTAGGGTGGAGGATCTGGTGGTTCCATCAGGTAGTGTTATTTTTCTTCTTACTTTTGTACAAAAAGAAAAGGAAAAAATGGCTTGATTTATTATTATTTTTTTAATTCTATATTAGACATCATGGGTTTAG
Organism: Caerostris darwini; assembly: GCA_021605075.1. Lineage (NCBI taxonomy): Eukaryota > Metazoa > Arthropoda > Arachnida > Araneae > Araneidae > Caerostris > Caerostris darwini. The sequence continues at coordinate 179,314 of BPLQ01010209.1, forward strand.
ATTGTTGTATATTTTTTTCCAGAGACGCGGGTGGCGCTTTTGGTAAAATGGTAGTTGCACGAGAAGAGGAATATTTCAGGAAACTGGTATATAATTTCTATTTTACATTTATACAACACATATTGAAAATAAAATAACATAACATATCTGACAGAAAATTTGTCAAACGTAGAGGGCTTTTGATTTAAAGTTTCTAGCGACAGGTGGGGATAAAGCGTTTGGATTCCAAACCCCCAAATTTAAGGGTTTTCAATACTTTGTTGCACATATGAGGAAGACAGAAGACTCACCTAAAGTCACGTACAGACAGGATTTGTTTGGTTTGTCTCTCTACTGTCATTTTGCGCCCATTTTGGGCCGGGACCTAAAATTTAAAGTAGATTCTTCCCAACGAGAGATGTAATGCAATAGGCAAGCGACAAAATATCACCCCTTCACAGCGAAACGTCAGGTTTAGAACCTCGAGTTGAAAGTCGTCAAGCAGTGGACTGCAAACCGGTTTCAGGCGACCGCGGTGAGGCTAGTGATTGGTCAAATTTTTCGCTTGGTCGCTGTTCAGCCTTTAACCACTAACAAACATCCATATCATTGCCAGGTTTAGAACCTGAAGCCTCTGGTACCAAAGGCCAGAGCGCTGTTGGGTTGCCAGTCGAGTTGAGTTGAGTCTATCCCGAGGCAATATTATTCAGTTCTGATCCCGAAATACCCCTCACTTTATCTATGACTGTCAGTGACAGCTGGTAGTACATGGGGTCCCTTTGATGGAAGAAAACTGACTTATCGGGCGGTTGAGACATAAGATCCTGTCAAACCGGTTTTTGTGGTTCAGACACGACTCATTCTCCCATCTGTATTTGCTTAAGACGTGTTTTGGGATTATCCCTCGGAATTGGGCGGGGTTCAGCGCAGGACTAATCGAGAGGGAGAGGCCGTTATAATCTACAATGCATAGGCATGCTATGTAACCTTCTGGTTTAAGACACGGCAGGACTCGCAAAATGAGTTTATCTTAATAAACTAGTAGGCAATTGTAAAGGATTCAATTCGTCCAAGTGCTGTTTTAATATATTTTTAGCTCAGTTCAGGTTTTCATATCATTGTAATGCAAAAAAACCATGAAGTTTATTCCAAAGGTATGCAGCATTACAGTATTTGTTATACAGTACCAAAGGTACAGTATATTCCAAAGGTATACACAAAAGCAATTCTTATTCTGGTGCTTTGTATATACCCTCTAACGGTCCCTATATAAGTATTAATGAACTCCTAAATTAGCTTGGTGCTTGCCTATCTCATTGTATTTGCCATGCATTTCGTTTTATTAGTGTACACAGTACTACATAACAAACATAAGTACGAGCTACATAGCCCATATAACTCTCTAGGTTTAGTGTTAGAGACGAATGATATTGATATTCTTGGCTTTTCGCCAGGTACAGAAATGTATCGCTTTGTATGCACAAAAAGGTTTAACTGTCTTCAACAACTAATAAGAAACATTCAAGTTTATCGTTTATATACAAGGGGATTTAGGGGTCATAGGACAAGCATTAGGGAGGGTACATACTTTTTTGTATAGGAATGCAGAGTAGAAAGGGATGCGTTGAGACCCGAACACACACACAAAGACACGAAAAGATAAACAACGTTTGTTGACAACATCATTGCAAAGTGCTTCTTTGATTCAATGCTTACAATAAATGCTCAAAATTTAGACCCATGCATAATATATGCATGGTAACGTCATAGGAATGTTTGACGAACTGTCTCAATGATGCCAGCCATTTCGCGAACCTTTGCAGCCGCAATGGACAGTCCAATAACGAGGTCCTCAACTCATTCTATTTAAATCTCGTAAATTAAAAAAAATAGTAAGGCTAAATTATAATGTTCTTCATAAATATAGTGATTTTCACAGCCATGTTGAACAACTTTTGCATCAATTTTAAGTGCAAGAATAATTTCTAGCTTTAAAAGTAAGTGAATTTATTAATGTTCTAATCATAATCGAATTATTTAATTTATCTTCTCTTAATTAATACAATATTCAAATATATTTGTAAAGTTATTTATGATCCTTTTTATTAAATAATTTATAAATAAGTTATTTTCTTAAATCTTTTTTTTTTAATCTGGACACTTTTCCTGTTATCGTGTTTTGAAAATCACTATTATTTTAGGATATTGTAAATATAACAGTTCAGAAAATTGAGGAAACTCTTACAAACATAAACAAATTTCAGACTATAATAATAATAATAATAAAAAATACTAAATATTAAAATTTATTAAATTAAAATTATTTACATTTTATTAAATTTAAATAATTTTTTGCCATGTTTATTATAAAAATAAATCACAGTGGTGTAGTAGAGGAGAAAGGTAATTTTGGAGGGATTTAAATAACAATAAAAATAATTTTAATTCTGAATACTCAGACATCTATATTACGTTATAAAAGAAAAAACTGACTGAAGAAAATGCAAAGTAACTATTGAATTTTTTTCTTTCAAAATTGCATTGCACCGCTTATATTTGACTATCTACCCTAACAAATAATCGATTCGTCCGTTTTTGCCTTTAAGTCGTATGCTCACTTTTTCACAGTTGGTACAACAGTAGAGATCTTGCATCTAGACTAGGGTTATTGACAAAAATTCGTAGATTTCAATTTATAATCAAATATAAAAAGCTGAAATAAAATATTTATTTAAATATGTAAATGTTTCCATTTTAAAAAATAGAGCCAGATCCCCTTCCCAGTTTTCCTCTGGCAACCGCCGTACCGATTACGGAGTACCAATGGGGATAGACCCCTTAACCTCCTCGTCTTAATTCATATATATATTTACTATTTAAATTGGCTGCTTAAGGTTAGTAAAAAATGCATGATAAAGCTGCAAAAAATTAATATATGGTACTCAAAAATTAAAAATATTAAAAAATAAATAAAAGTAAGATAAAAAAAAAAAAATTCAAATTAAAAAAGTTAAGAGAATTTAAGTTAAAATTCGGTACAGTTAGGGACCAGTTGTCGATGCCATTAAATTATTGAAAAAACATTACAATATTGTGATATGCTGAACGCGTGGGATATTTAAAATTTTGAATGCCTACTGCACGCGGTCAGGTAGTCAGCCGCCAAGGTACTGACCGCGCCCAGGGCCGGATTTTCCTATAGGCTAACTAGGCTTCAGCCTAGGGCCTCAAGATCAAGAGGGGCCTACATTCAAATTGTTGCAAAATTAGAATGACACTATTCTAAAAACAGTAAACACTAAAACACTGAATCGAAAATAAGGAGAAATTCTACACATATGACTCATAAACAAATATAAAAATGTATTGGTTAACGCGTTCGGCTCATTGGGTCTGTTCGTTTGTATGTACTAGATTGCACCAAAGTATAGTTCATACGTTCATTGATTGCTGTTGCAAATATTGACGTGCCTTATGCTACTAAGCTCTGGTTTGTTCTTACATATTTAAAGTCCAGATTGGAACAGACAAACGAGCAGACCTATTAATATCCCGACTATATGTTTAGTTATTGTTACAAGTACTATATAGGGTGCTGAGAATAAATGTCCAAATAAGTGTTCTCGACTTTTTTCTTATTTATTATCCGTGCCACATTTTTTATAAAGATTAGTACCCATCACAACATGTTTCATTTAACATATTGATATATATCAGAGTAATGATGCATTTTATTATCTCTCATGAAATTCACAAACTTAAAAGTGGGAGGTGAAAGGGCCTCATAAGTGGAATAGCCTAGGGCCTCTTTTCATCTAAATCCGGCCCTGACTGCGCCCAATGATGCTTGACTTCGGTGATTGAACGAGAACCGGTATATTCAGCATGGTATGGCCGTAGGCGCCTGTTTTCCTCAAAATCTAAAATGTTTTCAGAGATTTAATGATTTTATTAAGTAAAATGGCTGCATGTTGGCAGTGGCAGAAATCTTATCTTTCTAACGTATTCTCTTTTACCTTCCAAGCAAAGAGAGCAGCTGCTGAAATTGAAAGGGGAAGTCAACGACGAGATTCTGTCGTGCCAGAAGCTAATCTACCAGCACAGGGAGTCCATTGCCAGGCTTGAAGATCGGGTCGCTCAACTCTCAGAAGAACAAAGTCACCCTCAGTAACGATGGAATAAAACGAATTAATTCGATTATGTTCTCCTGAAATTTTTTAGTTATAAAGATTTATAGTATTTGATCAAAAAATTTCTTCATCCTTTCAAAAGTTTCTAGGCTTTAAATAACCTTCCTATTTTATTATGACGTAACAGCAATAGGACTAACAAAAATTTTTTTTATACGTGTTTCGGATCCATTTCTAATCTGTCTTTAATATTCTGTAATAATATATAATTTATAATTATATTCCGGCATTTTTTTTCTAACAGGGTGTCTCTTAGTACCGGATCATCCCCAACACAACGAATTACAATGCATAATGAAATCATTGGCGCATTTGCTGCATTTTACCTAGTTCCCCTCTAACAGAAAATTATATAAATGCATATGGACATATATGTATATAACAGACAAATCATTAAACAGAATCACAGGTTATTTTTGCGAACAAAGGCATTTCCCCTCAAGTTACAAAAAAATCAACTAAGCATAGAAAATAATGGCATCCATTTAAATTCATAGTCTTTCTGCTGCTGTACCATTTTGGATGACACTTCACCTCTATAAAATTCTTTTAGATGGGAAGTTAATTTTTTGGTTGGTTGCAAAAAAATGTACTTGCATATATTCTTAAAAATATTTATTCAAATATCATTAAAGATCTTCTAAACTTTTAAAAATTATTCTGAGTCAAAGCGCCTCTCAATCTCTGAAGATGCATGATACTTAAAAGCACAATACATCGGTCTGTTAAAGTTAACAAATTTCTGCTATTCTACTCAGCTTGAATTGTAGAAATAAAATGCAAGTATACCTAAGAAATTGAGCGCTCAGTGATTGATTTAGAGTCGAAACAATGCTATTTGGTTTTTGACGGTTTTCTTAATATTTTACAAAAAATAAGCAATGCAGAAAAATTCAACCCTCCTAATAATACAATCGTCCTGTTAATTGCTGGGTTAATCATTCTACCGACTTGATTGACTTCTATACCTATTTTTAAGATTTGGCTTCATATTGAATTGATGTTTAGGATGCAAAAATATAGATTGCAACCTTAGAGCTTATTAAATTACATCGGAAAACTTCCGTATTCCTTCAGGTTTTGGAATCTGCAAACTAAGAATCTTTCTCTCCTCCAGGAAACCATTCTACACTGTTGCGTTTTTTTAAATATGACTGGGTAGTTTCAGGTTATCAAAACCTTTTGTTAATTTGAATGCACTTTTGCTACTTTTTAATATTAATTCCTTTGTTTTATTTTATTTTAACTTAAAATTTTAATTTTAACTTTAACCTTTTATTTTTTGGGGCATCGACAACTGACTCCTAATTGTACTAATAGCTTAGCTTTTTCGATCTCTTGCTTTAATTGTTCTCAAGCAAGGGATGTTTTTTCTTAAATTTCAATTGTTTTGTTTTATTTTATTTATTACTATTCGTTAATTTAAGCAAATTCAATTTATGCAAACGTGTTAACTATTTTAAGATGGGGAGGTTTTGTGGTTCTTAAAACCACCTTGGAACGTCGTAACCGGTACGCCGTTGCCCAGATTATCAAAACTTCTGTTCACTGAAAGAGGCTTCTCTTCTTCAACCTCAAGAGTTACAATATTAGAGGAAAGCTCTGACATTCAATCGTACAAGTTGTATATCACTTTATCACGTAAAGAAATGTTAACAAAGGGGTCGATTTCCACCCCTAAGGGCCGTTACAATATTTTTTGGGAACACTTTAGGTCAATTCGGAGTGGTTCAATAAATATTTAATACCTGTTAGGTAATATTTAATTAAAATAACATGCCTTATGTGAGTAACACATGTCAAATAGCATGCATTACTTGTGTAACATACGTCAAATAGGTGTTAAATATTTATCAATCCACTCCAAATCAACCCAAAAAGATTCCAAAAATATTTTAATGACCCTTATGGGTTGAAATCTATTCCTTTGGGAACACTTCTTAACGTAATAAAGTAATATACGATTTCTTCAATTGAATGACAGAGCTTTCCTTTAACATTGCAACTCTTGAGGTTGAGGAAGAGAAGTCTTTTTCAATGCGCATAAGTTTTGATAACCTGAAACTATCAAGTCATATTAACAATCAAATCAGCTTCATATTCATCCTTTATTCAACATTTAAATCAAAATTTATTACCAATTAAAGAAGGATTAAAATCATTATACAGAAACTGTTTTTAGTTATAAATGGATTCTAATCAGCAATATCTACGCTAAAGTAGCTTATGGTAGGTGTTTTATATCATACATTGTTTCATACTAATAAGGAGAGGTATCAAACTGTTAGCCACCTATTTAACCAAAATTTATACTACGTGCAGGTCATGACTAGGATATTTATTGGCCCAAGCAGTAGAAATCATCTTTTAATGATTTCCGAAAAAAAAAATTGAGTTTGAAAATTAAAAATGGTTTTTAAATAAATAAGAATATTCGTCATAAGTAACCGAATGTCATAAGTGGATATAGGCTCGATCTGGCAATCTAGGATACAAGTTCAATTTCAGTGCTAAATTTTTTTTTTCAATTTTATATTTCACGTAACACCCATTATAAGCAATAAGGAGTAATTGCATCAACTTACTTTTACATTTTTTCCCGGTCTTTTACTAAACTTTCACCTAACTTAACAGAAAATTGCGTTTTTTTTTCTTAAAAATTAAATTCTACGATTGTGCAATCTTTTTTTTTTTTTTTTTTTTTTTAATTTTTTTTTTTTTTTTTTTCCCCCGCAATTCTGGAGAATTTTTCATGATTGTGACTGTCAAAACATAGAACTGTACTCAGAATATCGCTATATATTTCTGATACATCTATTAATTCTAAAATGTGTACAGTAATCTTTGCCAATGACACAGCTATTCTCAGTAAAAAGGAAAATCCTTCAGTTTCTTGCTGATATTCTTAGTATTCATTTAAAAGCAAATAGACAAATGCAATATTTAGTAATCAGTAAAAACAATTTTCACTTGACAAATGGAAAATTGTAATTAATATTGAAAAAAAAAAAAAAACACTAGATAGATAAACAGACAATCCTGTTCTTTAAAGGCCTTAAATACAAAAACCTTATAAATAGTTTTAAAAATCAAATTCTTCCTTAGAATGACAATGACTATATTTAGGGATCTTTTTCCATCAGCATCTTGCCAGGCAAAAGCCCATTGCTTATACAATACAAAAATATCGCATTTGTTTCCGAAAAATTTACTTTCTGATTAATCATTACTTTTCTATGAGCAGAGAAAACAAGTTTCTTTTATACATAGCAGTACTTAGATCTGTTATCACCTATACTTGCGCTGTTTGGACCTTCCCCAGAAGCCAATTTTAAAAGATTTAATGTACTCCAAATCGTTACCATCTGATAAATTACAAACATTAAATTGTGCTAAAGAAGTGATGGAAAGAAATGTAGAACAGCACAAAGCTGTTAACTTTCTTCAACTTAAAGATTTCTTTAAGTACATTTCCTGTGAAACTTTTAATAACCTTAATGATCACAAGAATACTGCAATTCAAGATATAGATTACTGCATTCCCCATTGCAATATTAAAAGACCTATTAAGTTTTACACGCCCTGGCCTTTGGTATCACAGGCTTCAATTTCGAATCCTATCGGTGGCACGGATGTTTGTGAGTGATTCGGAATCCACGTTAAAATGTAGGTCCTGGTTTAATTAGTCCAAAGTGTGCAAAATATGATCGTAGAAAGACAAATATAAAAATTACTTCGAAATTCTTATAAATTTTGCATGTTTTTTTTAAATTTTTTTCTCTGTTAATTGTTTTATTTCTGGATTTAAAACATTTTTCCCTTTCTATTTTAAATATTCTCTGTTTAATTACTAATTTCTCCGCAATTGATTTCCTTTTAAACCTGCAATTGCAGGAGATGATACAGCTTCGGAATTAGTATTTCAATACCATAACCTACAATTAGAACAAACAATTTTATCAAAAATAGATAAATGTATTCAATTAAAAATACTAATTAGGTAAAAGATGATAAAAGGTACTTAAAAAATTCAGAATTTTCGAAAGTAATTGAGAGGTGTGAAACTTACTGCTTTGGTCAGTTAACAGCGTATTCATACCCTACACATAGCGCATACTACTGTGCCCGAAAAGTAAAACCAATTTTTTTTCAAAAACTCTTTATTTATTCTTCCAAATTTATTTCATCGCCTTCAAAATAATCCCCTTCGGACACAATGCGCTTAGGACAACTTTTTTTCCCAATCCTCAATGCATGCTAAAAAGTCATCGGCAGGGATGGCCTTCAAAGCGCTCGGCGATTCACGTTGAATCTCTCCACTCGACCCAAAACGGTGTCCTGGAGTGGACTTTTGAGTTTAGGGAATAATCAGAAGTCGTACGGTAGGAATATGGTGGTTGTGGAACGATATGGGTTTCATTTTTGGCGAAAAAGTCTCGAAGAATCAATGCAGTGTAAGCTTGCCCATTCAGTGATTTCAGTATCAATCGAGATTTTACGGGATGGAGGCCCAAAATGGAATTGACCGATCCTTTTGAAATTTCATCAGCAGCAGCAAGGTCTTTAATTGTAAATTGTCATTCTGCAACCACCAAATTTTTAATTTTTTGGATGTGAGCTTCGTCGGTTGAGGTTGAGGGTCGACCAGAGGGCTCTTCCTCTTCAAAGCGTTGTCTGCCTTCTTTGAACTGTTTATATCACTTGTAAACATTTCTTTCCGATATAGGAATGCTGACCGAATGCTTCCTGCAACATTCTATGCGTTTCCGCAAACAAAATTGAATGCAAGTTCTTTGCTCAATGAATTCAGACATTTCAAAAATCGCCGGTATCAGTTTTAGTTTCTCACAAAGCCAAGTGTAACTCAAACATTAATGAATATTTTGATTTGAAATTTCTCACAGATGTCAAGGACAGTGCCAGCAACCTAAAAAAGAAAAAACAAATTGAAATTCCATAAGCCCCGGGAATTTAAAATTTTCGTACTTTTTGGTCACAGTAGTATTTCAATGATATCGGTAACAGACAGTTCTTCATCTCTCCTTGTAACTAATGATGCATTGACATAGGAAATCTGACTCATATGAACTTTTATATTATTTTACTTATGATTTTGTCTGACACCTCTTGTACATGAGTAATACCGTAGAGATGGTCTTACTTTTGATAATTACAAAATCTTCGAAACCACCATTCCAGTTTGTTTCTTTTTTCTAACTAAGAATGCAAGGCTTGCTGCGTTTACATAAATGAACAGACTTTTCCCAGTCCCATTTTCTAACGTTTGGGAGGATCTAATTGGGAATATCCTATTGGAACTTGTAACATCTTGTTAGACTAAGTAGGAAAATACTACCTTCAATTCAAACACAGTTAAAAAAATAATAAAACATTACCAAGGTATGTCCTAATTGCACCAGAAGCAAGAAACAAACTTTTCCGTGAGATACAGATGAAATTCTTGAATGTTTTCCTGGAAGAAATCTTGACTAATCTCGCTTGTAATAATTAGAGAGTAGGAGTTTGCTGTCTTGGTCCAGTAAAATTAGTTGTTCTGTAGTTGGAAAACCTCTTTGTCTTTTTTTTTTTTTTTTTTTAAAGACTGAAACGTTTAGCTGCCATATAGTTTATTGAGTTCTGCAAAGACAGCACAATACAATTTTTTACATATAATACGTAAAAATAAACACACGGCTTACATTTTTAAGGTTAGGTATCTCCTCAGCAACTCTGGATTGCCTCACTAGCTTGTCAACTCTAATCTAAATCTAACTTCTTGGTCTTTGAGTCTTTTTACTAACGCGAAGTCCAGAAGTGAGTACGAATCGAGTTTTGCTTCCGTGTCTCCGTCTGACAGCGAAAAACAACCAACATTTCGACAACTGGTCGTAAATGGAGGTCTCTAGAAGCTCTTCGATGTGCAAAAAAAAAACTGACTCTGGTTGGAGTTGGGTCGAAACACACCTCTCGGAGGGCTCTGTCAAACCGGTTTATAATTGGTTCGGAAGGTAAACTCGTTTTTCTTCTGGACACGTTCTTCGTCTATACGAAAACCCATCCCCCAAAATTCCTCCGTGAAACCTATTGTGAAAGAAATAATAGCTGACCTTGGTTCCTTCCCATTTCTACTCCTTTATTTCTGCCTGATTTATACCTCGCTGGCAAGAAAAATGTCCTTACAGTCAATGTCCTTGTCTGCTATATAATTCGTGTTGGAATGCATGGATCGGTCCCTATGAAACTATAATTTTTGCATATACTCTTTTCTCTGTGACTATGAAGGTTAAAAAGAAATTTTAATAGAGGATATATAAACATGTTTTATGCATTTCATTATTACATTTATTTCCTTTTAAAAATTATACTCTAATAAAATTTTTTTTTTTAATTGAATGGCGCTTTTGTTTCTCTATTTTCCACAGCATTTTAATTTTGCAAAAAAAAAAAAAAAAAAAAAAAAAAAAAATTCTTTCACATTAACTCTCATTTTAAAATTCATGATTTATCATGAGGATTCAGATTTACGTAAAACATGCAATCGAATACTTTAAATTGAAAAGTTTAACTATAACTGAGTGAAAGGTACAAGAATCTTACAAATAACAGACTCAAACACTTTAAATACATTTCTATAAAGATATGTAAACAGTTTATAAAAAAATACCTTGATTTATATTAAGAAAAGCCTACTTTCATCTCATTAAAAGTACCTTCAAAATTTGGTTTAAGCAAATCTTATCTGTAAGTTTGTATTTATGGAAATGTTCTGATAGTTTTTGATCTCTTGATTACTTTATTTTAATGTTTCATAGATTAGAAGCCAACATTCATTCATACTATTAGAATACTATTAGAATTTAGGATAGAAAAAGCATTTCAACTTTCATGACCATAAAAACAGTTTTAGGTATACGAATCTCCAAATGGCATAATCCAAAGATTCATTCTAGTCGGATTGCCTCCATAATAGAAAAAGACAAAAGCGCTTATTTGTCGAGGTCGTAAATTTCTGCTTTAGCAAGGACACGTTGACATCAATTATTTACACCGTTAAATGCCATATCTGGTGTGCATTGGAAAAAGGCACAGGATCAAACTTCATGGAAAAAGGCACATGATCACGAGGTATATAGATAATTGGAACGCTAACATTATGCACTATTTAAACACTAAAAAAAATCGAAATTTTCTACCATTTTAGCTTACCTGCTAAGATCACGATCTATTTACCAGCTGCATTAGGGGAAAAAAAAAAAAAAAAACCTTACCTGCTACCTTTAAGAAATTAATCATGTTCTGCAATAAAGCATTAAATAACGATAAAAAAAATTTGCAGCAAAAGACACCAAGCAAAACTAAAGGGGAAAAAAAAACTTTATTCACATTTGGTTTACAGAGTTATTTGTTTTCCAGCTCTCTGTTTAAGTAACATGCCGTTGTAGTTTTCTATTCGTGTCAAGTCAGTCAATCCAAGTTCTACTTTCCACCGTTGAATAGTCATTTTAATACGTCACTGCTTTATAAAATCTCTCATCATTTCGTCAATTCGCGCCACGTACATTGGAAAAGCGCTGTCTGTCAAACAAAGGGTTAATATTTCTTTCAAATTTTCTTCAGAAATATTCACTGCATATCCTTTCAGGCAATGCATTTTTTCCAGAAGGACCTGGAAAATAAAATACATTAACTGAATAACTTTTATTAATCAGTTATTAATTTATTTAATTAATAAATGAATAACTTTTAAAACTTAAAATCTTGTATTAATATAAATAATCATATAAACTCCATTCCCAACGTCACACTATAAGCGTTAAACTGTTATTTCTCAACAGTTTAATTTCAACCATTCATTATTTCAAATCCAGATCTCTAAGTACTTATAATCTTGATTCCTAATAAATAGTAGAAATGTAAAATTAATTTTTCTACCAAAAATTTGATTTGACTTAGCTGAAATTTTCATCAGAAATAGACTTGGCGAGAAGGTGCATAAAATATTCACCAATCTTACAATGTATAGAGATTTCTGTGACCACGGAGCAAAAATTAAAGAGGAAGATTACATTACATTGTCGGAAGTTTACATTTCAAATTGACTTGTTAATTCTATTAAAGATTCAATTGTAAAATGAAAAGCAAAATGATTCTCTTTAGTAAACTTATCACTTCTAACAGAAAGTTAAAATTCTTTAGCTCAGAATTTAAATTTCCCTACATGAAAAGTTATCTTTATAAAAACGACCATATCTTTTCTAGTAATGTTTTCTATTGATTTGAATCATTTATTATTTTCTCATATTTTTTTCCCTTTAAAGTATTTTATTTGTTTCACGAAACAGGTTTGAGGAAAAATATTTTTTTTTCTTAAATGAAAGTGTATAAAGAATTTCATTTAATCATTTTAATTACAATAATATAGATTTATTTCACTGCTGTGTTATTATTATTTTTTTTAATTTATTGTTCTTCATTAATTCTTTTTACATGTAACATTGAAAGTTATTTATTTGAAAAATAGATTTTTCTTACATATTATCATACATATTAAAAAAAGCATTTGATGTATTATTTATCACATAATAATACATCAAATTGTTTATTATTTGAATTATTTTTATTTTTATTTAATACTGAATTATTATTAAATTTATTTTGGAATTTTGTTTTCCACAATTAATTGTTCTTTGCACGTCTGCAAATAAGTGATAAACAAAAATCCATGCAAAAGTTGTATTTTCACGGTAGAGGGAAGAAATATTTTTCCCCTTTGAGATGGTTTAAAATAATACTTATTCAGTTAGAGTAAAATTAAAAAAAAAAAAAAAAAAAGCGAATATTTTATACAATTCTGATTTTAGCATGTTAAAAATAAGGAAGAATATCCAAAATTATTTCCCTGTTTTCAAAATTGTTCATTGGGAAAAAAATTTTTTTTTTTTTTTTTCAAAATTAGTCACAGGAAAAAAAATATATTATTAATCGGAAATTATTTATCTCAAAAAAAAGAATTTTTTTTTTTTTTTTTCAAATTATTCATTGGTAAAAAAAATTTTTTTCAAAATTATTCATAGGAAAAAAGAAAATATTAATCGCAAATTATTTATCGGAAGAAAGAAATTTTTTTTCCTTCAAAATTATTCATTTGATTAAAAAAAAAAAAAAAAATTTTTTTTCAAAATTATTCATTGGGGGAAAAAAAAATTTTTTTCAAAATTATTTATTGTAAACAGATTTGCATAAAAACTCCAAACTTTACAAATATCTAAAAATTAAGGAATCATTGCCATTTAACCAAATTCTTAGAACATTCTAATATGTTCCTGATATACTTAATATATTAAATAAATAAAAAAAATTAGATACACTTTTTTAATTGCAATAAAAAAACTTTTTTTAATGTAAATAAGCGTGAAGAGAAACCGCATAGCTAAATGAAAATTAATGCCTTAAAAGAACCATATCTAAAATTTTACTCATTTAACGAGAAATCGTACTTTTTAGTTTAATTAATATAATCACCCCGACAAATTAGCAAAAATTGTAGAGTATAATAATTCTTAACAGTAATACTTAATTATTCATTGTGCATGATAAATGCTTAAAACTCAAAAAATACAAATGAATAAAAATAATAATGAATAAATAAAAAAAATTTATTTAACAGTAATTTATATCAGAAAATAATTTGTTTACATACTATAAGAAAATTAACCTTGCACGCTGTTAAAGGTTAACTGTCATGTAACATTTAAGATGGAGAGATTTACATACAATCAGATGTAGCTAAAATGGTAATTACCATTTTTCTTAAGATATTACAATAAATGATAAAAAAAAAAAAACTTATTTGTTAAAAGATGATTATATAACAAAAAATAAACAATAGAAAATTCTTTTTTTATTTAAAAAATCATGATACGAACATTTTCTATGAAAAAGGACTATGATAAAAACTTATCGTAACATAAAATAATAGAATTTCATAATATTGATTTTATGATAAATGATAAAACAACTTGTTTGTTTAAAGATGATTATATAATAAAAAATGTACGATAGAAAAAAACCTTTTTATGATTTAAAAATAAAACAAAACTTGTTTGATTTAAAGATAAATGATAAAACAACTTATTTGTTTAAAGATGATTATATAATAAAAAATGTACGATAGAAAAAAAAACCTTTTTATGATTTAAAAAATCATAATACAAACATTGAAAAAAAAACTAGGAAAAAGGGCTACGATAAAACTTATCGTAACATAAAATAATAAAATTTTATAACATTGATGTTATGTTATGATAAATAATAAACAAAATTATTTGTTAAAAGATGATTATATAATAAAAAATAGCCACTGGAAAGAATCTTTTTATTATTTAAAAAATCAAGATACGAAAACACTTTCTGTGAAAAAGGACTATGATAAAAACTTATCGTAACATAAAATAATAGAATTTAATAACATTGATGTTATGATAAATGATAAAACAACTTATTTGTTTAAAGATGATTATATAATAAAAAATGTACGATAGAAAAAAAATCCTTTTTATGATTTAAAAACATAATACAAACATTGAAAAAAAACTAGGAAAAAGGACTACGATAAAACTTATCGTAGCATAAAATAATAAAATTTTATAACATTGATGTTATGTTATGATAAATGATAAAAAAAATTATTTGTTAAAAGATGATTATATAATAAAAAATATACACTGGAAAAATCTTTTTATTATTTAAAAAATCATGATACGAAAACACTTTCTGTGAAAAAGGACTAAGATAAAAACTTATAAGATAAAATAATAGAATTTCATAACATTGATATTATGATAAATGATAAAAGAACTGATTTGTTAAAAGTTGATTATGCTTTAAAAATATACAATAGAAAACCCTTTTCATTATTTAAAAAATCATGATGTGAACACTTTCTATGAAAAAAGGACTAAGATAAAAACTTATCATAAGATAAAATAATAGAATTTTACAACATTGATATTACGATAAATGATAAAAAAACTTATTTGTTAAAAAAAATCGTATAATAAAAATACGATAGAAAACCCTTTTTATTATTTAAAAAATCATGATAGCAAGAGTTTCTATGAAAAAAGACTAGGATAAAAACTTACCATAAGATGAAATAATAAAAACTCACAACAAGTTGGGATATTCAAATTCACAGTCTCATTAGAAACATCTTAATTTTCTAATAGTTTTCTAACTTGCCTACTGTGCTTGAGAAGCCTTCTCATTTTGATGGCATTAATTAAGAAATGTGGAAAAAATTCAAGTTCAAAGGATACTTGAACTAACTTGAAATCCAATGTTGACATCTCACATGCTTTGCAGATGGAGAATTCGAATTCTATTATTAATTCGTCGTCGGGAAGATATGCTAACTTTAGACATTCTTCCTTTGTCACGGTAAAAGAATTAAGCACTTCATGTCCAGTACGCAATTCACACACTCGAGATAGGACGTCTATTCCGTCCGCGTCTTTTAAAATCACCTTGCAAAACACCGCTCCCACGATAGCTACAGTGATTGTCATAATGCTGTCCGACTTCACGATAGTGCAGTAATTAGGGCAAACTGAGAAAATCGTGGTTCCTGGAATAGTGTGAATACCTGTTAATGATGAAAAGTAGCCGATCTTGGGCGTGGTGAAAACGTCACTCACAATACATGTCTCCGTCATCGTTTATGAAATAATTTTTAATAGAGCTTCTGTATAACAAGCACGCATGAATTGAATGGACTTAATAGTGATACTGGTCCGTAATGGCCCGTATAAGTAAACGAATCATTACGTCACTACGTATGATACGAATCATTCTTTTTTTAAACGATTAATATCTAGAAAAATATACATGATATTAGCCGGTTTTCAGGTTTTACGACTCTCTTTCTAATCTAAATTAAATAATTTAATAAACACTTTAATAATTATGTAAAAGTATTACTCCATATCTTATGATTCGTATTGCATGATACGTATCAATTTGTATGATATCAGAAACACTGTTAAGGCTCGTTCCCACCGAGGCGAGAGACGTGAAGATGCAAGAGGCAAGCGACCAAATTTTTTCGACCCCTTCACAACGAAACGTCAGAAATAGCATTACGCATAGTAAAAAACCGCTTGGAGTTGAAAGTTGGGCTACTCCACGCGGCGAACTGCAAACCGGTTTCAGGCGACCGCGGTGAGGTCAAATTTTGGTCGCTTGCATCTTGTCGCCTTGGTGAGCACGAGCCTTTATGATGTACAATAACTAAACGAATAGCATGTTCTAACATTGGATGATGCTATTACAGTAAATATTAAATAATTTTATAATAATTATAATATTAATTACACTACTAATCCCTTACTATATACACTATTGTGAGATTTCTTAGTTTTTATACCATCTAAGCCAAAAGGCATTAAGCGTTATATATATATATTATAGTATTGTGATGACTCTATAGATTAAATACATATTAAACTTAAAAAGAAAATTAGAATTAGAATGAAATTTTAATTTTTTTTTTTATGTGATTTCAATGACTGATATTTTTGTCAGGCAAGTTAGTTTTTTTTTTTTCTTGCGTGTTTTGAATTTTTTTAAAAAATTTGTGTTGAATATTTTTATCAGAAAAATTGCATCAATTTTTTAGATTTCTTGAAATAAATGTATGTTTATTTAATTCTTTAAAGTTAATTATTAAATTATTAAATAGTTCTCTGAATTTTATTTTGCCATGCTATCTTTACAATAAATATGTTCTTTAATTGATATGAGAGTTATTTTAAATGTGTTGTAGTGATGTATAAATGATTCATTTAAAATTTAAAAATATTAAATGATATTTGAGTTTCAATCGAGTAAGAAAAAAATGCTTACTATAAATCACTTCCATTTGAATAAGCATAAGCAATGACTTTTAGTTTTAAAATTATATTATCCAATTTTTGAAAAAATATTACTTTAAAAAAAAAAAAAAAAAAAAAAAAAAAAAAAAAATATGTCCTTCATAAGGAAAATGAAAGAATACGTATAGGAAAATATTGGATAAATATCATAAATATGTTTTTAAACAAATATTATTTGTGAAAATTTCATTCTTTCAAGATACAACAAAATGGAAAATTTTCAAAAGTTTTCAAATTTTCAATTTTCAATAAAGTTATATATATTTAATTATATAATTGTACATAAATAAAAAAAAATAGCCCCAATTCTGCAAGTAGCATTAGAAGACGATTCGTCTTCTAATGCTACTTGCAGAATTGGGGCTATTTTTTTTTTTTAACTGATAAATTTTTATTAAGAATAAAATTATTTTAAAATTGGATATTTCACAAGAGATTATAGATTGTCAAAAATATATATTAGTTGTTTAGAAAAATTCAGTAATTTTTAGAAACTGAAAAAATTTAGCGTAGAAATGGAAAGGTTTATGGTAGTGAATAATTTACAAATGTGAATTATTAATAAAAATTTTAATTAATTTATGGTTAGTACGTTTATTTGAAATATTTATTGTAGAAAATTTCAGCAATAAATGTTTAGTATATTTAAGGAAAAGATTTTTAAAAAATTTTACGGGCATAAAAATAATATATTTACTTACTAACAAACTACTTTATCCTATTTATTTCTCTGCTTACCGATAGATGACGCCACAATATGAAATCTTTATACAAAACTTTTCAACAATTTATTCGTTTTGAAAATGTAGGACAAATTCGAACAATACGAATTAAAAATTTAAAAAAAAATAATTAAAAATTAGAACAATACGAAACATTAAAATGCTTCAAATGAATTGTACTCTCATAAATGGAATGAATCATTACGTCAATACATATGATATGAATCCGCCATTTTAATATAATTGGCATTCAGTAACTTATTGAACAAAATCCCTGTATTAGATGAAAACATTCCATTTTAATTAACGATTATTTTTTATACTGCTAGTTTATTACAATATCAAACTGATTTTGGATGATTTGAATAAGAATCAATTATCTTCAGTAGATATGGTACCGGGAATATGGATTCTATATACTAGCGTCTACATCAGGGGTGGTCGACCTTTTTGGAAAAAATGCCACTATGTGAAAAAAAATTTATTTTTTTTTTTTTTTGGCGTGTCACTACCAATTTTCCGACGTACTAAAAATTATTTAAAAAAGGGAAAAAATGCTATTTATAGGCTGTTTATGGGATTTTTATATTAGTACATTTTTTTTGACGTAAAAAATATTATAATAAATAAAACAAAAGTACAAAATTAGGTTTTATTTTTAATAAACATTTTTAAAGTTTCAATCATTTAAGTTTACGTATGTATCAAAACATACGTATCATTTGTTTCACATATCAAAACGTGAAAAATTTAAATCTAAATAATTATTAATCACATTAATTAAGTCAGCACTTAATTAATGTGACTTTTAAATTTGTAGGTTTTTTTAGCAGGTCATCTATACTAGAATTAGTTCTTGAACATGTTGATAAAATTAGGAATTTCAGGTGTATATCATTAATCTTGAATGATACTTTGATTTATTATGTTAATAATAGAAAAAAATCTGCTGAAAAACATATGTTGATTCAAACCTACAACAATATTTTACAGCCAAATCGTGTAAATATGGAAAATTGCTTGTTAGTACAAATTTCCAAAATTCAATATAAACTGGAGCATCTGCAGTTAAAATAAGTTCCTTATATTTGCTTCTCAGTGTAGATTGGTGCTGTAGGTCAATAATTCGATTTGGATTTCAGGTGGGTAACATTTAACGTCTTGCAGAGAAATTGAATAAGTATTTGTAAAAAGATCAGCATTTCTTTCTCTCTCTCTCTCTTTTTTTTTTTTTTTTTTTTTTTTTTGTCATCTTGAAAATCAAATCTAGCCCTGGAATTAATCAAAATGCAAAATGGATATAAAATTTTTAAATCTATCATAGTTAGAGAATTATTGTATTAATCTAAATCTTTTCTCTCAGAAATCTAGACAAAAAAAGCAAAAATTTGTTCCCAAAAGAAGACATTTGACGAACTGGGCTAAGAAAAATTTCAATCTTACCTCTGTAATCTTAAATTTAAATTATTTAAATATCCAATAGTATCGGTGAGAAAATCATTCACTGGGCAGTTCACTGTTTTCTTCCAGATATAATAAATCACACTCCCTCAAATTCCAAAATCTCGCGACTGCATTTCCTTTGTACAACCAGCACCACACATTACAATAATGAATTAACTCGCACATTCTTCCAGGAAAAGCTCACGAAATTTTCGTCGTCAATTCAGAACTCAAGCTCGTATTGTGTTGATAAAGCTTGCTACAGGTCAACAACAAAAGAATCAATCACTAGGCAGTTTAAGTTCTTGACATAAAGAGCTTCTTGATGGATTATGAAATGATACTTAATAAAAGCTTTTCTACCCAGATTATTTTTTAAGCATTGTAACAAAACCATAGTGATAGCTACACCCTAGTTTCCATTCGTCATTTCTGTTCTGGAACAAGAATTTTTGGCCAGCTAAATATTTTTGTTATTGATAAATTCCAGGAAAAGCTCATGAAATTTTCGGGGTCTATTCAGAACTCAAACTTGTATTGTGTTGATAAAGCTTGCTACAGGGTCAACAACAAAAGAGTTTAAGTCCTTGGTGCAAAGAGCTTCTTGATGGATAATAAAATTATACTTAATAAAAGCTTCTCTACCCAGATCATTTTTCAAGCATTGTAACAAAACCATAGGGATAGGTACATCATTTCTATTCTGGAAAAGGAATTTTGGTCAGCTAAATATTCTTGATATTGATAAATTCCGTTCGCCATTGTAATCCGACAGGATATTTGCTGTTGAAATCACTATGCAGTTATTTTATATACCGGTGTCCGGGTAAAACATTTTCAGTATTGCTGCACAAATTCCACAAAGGCAAAGGTTGTGTGTTCTTGGAATACCTGGGACGTAAGTCCCGCACTTCTATCTTTATAAAGGCTCGTTCCCACCGAGGCGAGAGACGTGAAGATGCAAGAGGCAAGCGACCAAATTTTTTCGACCCCTTCACAGTGAAACGTCAGAAATAGCATCGAACACATTTTTCACAATTACGCATAGTGAAAAACCGCTTGAAGTTGAAAGTTGGGCTACTCCACGCGGCGAACTGCAAACCGGTTTCAGGCGACCGCGGTGAGGTCAAATTTTGGTCGCTTGCATCTTGTCGCCTTGGTGAGCACGAGCCTTAAAGGAAAAATAATTATTACATAAATAGATAATTGCAGAAAAGGCAAGAAAAATCAGAAAATTCTTATAAAACAGTAGAATTGCGGAAGAGCCATAGCTCAGGAGTGGAAGGTATAATTGAGTCGAGAAGTCTTTGCTCGATGTTGTGAGTGAGAACAGTGAGGATTCAAAGAATCCGTGTTCTATTTACTCGAGAAGAGGTAAAGGCGGAAAGAGCAGGGGAAAGAACAAGGGATCGCAGAGCGATCACAGAACCCCGTGGGCGCAATCAATCGACTAGAAAAGTCGGGGAGAAAAACGCGAACGGTGGGAGCGGATGTAAACAAGAGGTCAGCATTCAAATTATCCCGAGGGATTGGTCAGAAGTCGGGGTTTTAACAAACGGTAGAAATATCGAGGTAGAAAGCGATGAAAATTCTCAAAATGGATGGCCCATATGGGATAATTAGGGAGTGATAAAAATTCATTTATCGGGAGTTATTGTAGTGAGCATGGTAGTGCTCGAAGATGATAATAGCTTTTTCATTATCATTCTGGGTTAATTCTAGAGTAGGAAGGGCTGATCTAATCGCACTTAAAAGCGATGGAAAATGCAACGTATCGTCGTGAGCAAATTGAGAGAGAATTTTGAAAAGTTGGAGAGCGGCGTCCGAGAGGATCGGTGCAGAGTTGAAGTTGTTACCTTTAGGAGGGGCGGAGTTAAAGTTGTTTACCTGAGGAGGGGCGGGGTTATTGTTGTTTACGTTTGGAGTTTGATTCCTGTTCGAGATGATATCTGCGAAGCTTACGTTGTCGGCTATTTTGCGTGATTGAAAAGGTTGTGCTCTGTTGTTAGAGTTGAATTTAGTCAAATTGGGATTATTATTGTTGGGTTGCGCGTTGGCGGTTTTAGTTTTCGGAAATTTAGGGCATTGACGCCAATTCGCCGCGTGCGGGCCTGAGCAGTTGGTGCACTTCAGAGTGCCGTGTTCGATATCTAGGTTACATTCTTTGGATGAATGGCTACCTGCGCATTTAACGCATTTGATGGGAAGATGACAAGCTTCACTCGAATGCCAGAAACCCTGGCAACGGAAACATTGGGGGGGGATTTCCTTCCCCTGTAACTTTCTATGGAGATTTTCAGTCCAAAGAGTTCAGTGATGCCGTAGATGTCCTCTACGTTGAGTTTGTTGACGATCTGTAGATAGAAAAGAGGCATTGGTGTTCTGGATTGAGACTTTGTGAGTTGCGTGAATTTTATCACTTTGAATCCTTTGGAGCTTATAGCTGCTATTATGGGCTCGTGGATGGTGCATGCTGGGAGTCCCCGAATGACTATCTTGATAGGTCTATCCTTCTTTAGGTTATAGCATTTGAACTCTGCGTTTAATGCTTGGAGTTCCTTTTTTAGCTGGTAGTGAGTTTGTGTGGTGAGAGACCGTGAGTTTCAGGAAATTGTCTCTGGCGTGGACGGATTTAATTGAAGGGCATGCTCTCTTTAGAACAGACATATTTACTATCCAGTTCGAGGTCGGACGAACGAAGAATGGCGGGACGCGTAATTTGCGGGTCTTCTCAGTAGTAGACTCGGCTGGATCATTGCTCGGGGAAGAGGCGCTGTCAGGAAGAGCGAAAGGGTTTCCTGTTGGCAGTGGAGTGGAATCAGTAGTGGTTTCCTTAGAGGGTTTGCATACAAGATGCTTTGGTGGAATCTGGTAGCCCTCAGTATCCAAAGGTCTTTTTCCTTTACCCTTCTGGGTAGGGGGTTTTTGTTGTTTTTCGCGGGAGGGAGCGGTTGCCGCGTGAATACGTAGATGAATAGGTTTGATCCTGTTGTGGAGTTCGTTTATGTCGTCTGGTAATTTGTCATGTTTTATACCCAGTCCTTCGCATAGAGCATGCATTTCTGCTGCGGTCGCGTCGTAGTCCTTATCTAGCTTTCTAGCTGACTCTGGGTCCAAATCTTTGGGCCGAAACCAATCTGCTAACATCTTGGCCTTGAGTTCAATGATCTTGGTGATAATTTCAGCGTTGAGGTATAGGAACTCGTTCGAGCCCACGGGCGGGTTCGGCGGTAATCTATAAGGCGGTTTTTCATCATTTCCCGTAGAAATATCCATCTTATTCGCGTCAGGAGCGGGAGAACCACGTCCAGACATATTCAGAAAGTTGGAGAAAATTCAAATTCACAAATTCCACATATTAAACAGACTGGAAGTATTTTGATGAGTAAACAAAACTTGTTCTTTAGAGACAGTTTTAAAATTACGAAGCGCAATATCCTCTTCATATATTTTTTTGATGTCGAATGTTTACTCACGGATAGTGAAAATAAAGTTGTTAAAACAGCGATGGTCCACCCAAAACTTGGAAGAGGTTTTTAAACAGCTTAACGTCTTGCACGTCTTAAAACAAACTCAGCCAGAGTGTCGAACTCGCTTTTGCTGGAGAATGGACAACCACAGCAATTCATAACGGGAGACAATTCAAACCATTGGGCTGCTTCCATGGTCATGCCTTCTTACCAACGCCCTTGCTGCTATGACTACGCTTACTTACCAACATTGTTGTACTGGTGTTTAAGAAGTGCCTCTTTCCGAGGCTGTTGTATTCAGTAGTACACGAGTATTGCTTTTACGGATTTTGACAAAGTTTCTGAAAGCGACATTATTATTATTATTTTTTTTTCAATGAGTTTTCGAGTGCCATTGTTAAAACTCCATCGTACTACACTGTCGCATATGTGCCACGAGTTACCATCCATGGTCTAGATCACGACATGCGATGACTACGACAGATTGGAATGCACGACATAAACGTGGTTTTGCCTTTCAAGTTTTAGTTCTCACACAATGAGTAGAGAAGGGGAATAAACAGTTGGGCGGGGCCCATCACTTGTTTGCCGTGGGGTATGAAATTATTGATGATAACCGATAGATGATAACCTTTTCAGAAAAAGGTTATCATCTATAAAGACTGGGAGTGGCGCTCTGTTTTGTTTGAGGAAAGTGAAGTGGAGAGATTAGCATGCCGTATAGTATCTTATAGTAATACTTTATTTCTATCTTACCGCGGTAAAAGAAAAATACTTGCTAAACGCTAAACATAACAATCGTGGATGATACATCATTTCATTTTGCAGTTCAAACTAAAAAAAAAAAAGGGGAGGGGGGGGTTATGGTTAATTCTATGGCTGCTTGAAGAAATGTATTATGGAAACATTAATTTACCTGAAAATAAAGATGCTATAAATGCAAATATTTTATTTAAATATTTGCATATATATATTGTAACGTCATAAAAATGTTAAAATTGAATTAACAATCCCTATATCAATGATAAGAACATGTGTACCCTTTTATCAACAGACTTATTAAAAACACGATATTATAGAACAACAGGGATCTTTGTTGCTTTATCTATTATTCATGCACAATAACATTAAATAATACATTTCAACAATAATCTTCTCTTCAAAAATAATATATAATGCCTGATATAAATTCTTAACCTGTGCATTTATTCTATCTAGTATAAAATTTAAAAATACACAAAATTTCTTGGAAAGCAATGATATAACCTTGGTAATAAGGGAGCCATAGTTAAAGCCCCCCCATCCCCTCCCCAACTTAGTAAACTTGTTTTTCAGATATTATTGGGGTTATATATTTTATTGCTGTCTGAACCTTGAAGGGAGGCTGCCCTCACCCTCTACTGGAAATTCCACATTCCGATCTGCCGCAGTCGTCGCATGTTATGATCTAGACCAGGGATGGGAAACTTTTTCGGTCGTGGGTCAAAAATAATAAAAGTTTGGCTGGCCAAGATAAATTTTTCTAAAATTTTAAAAACAATATACAAGTAATACGATTTAAATATGTTGATGATATGAATGAAATTGCGCTTTCATTTTTAAAAGTTCTTTATAGTGAGGTTCGAAGTGAGATGTACTGATTCTAAGGAACGAGGCTAAATGCTCATCTGTCAGTCTGCTTCTGAAATAATTGTTTCTTTGGTTCATAGTTAAAAACACTTGTTCACATATATAAGATGAAGCAAACATAGCACTGATTTTCTGGGCGTGAGATATTGAATTTTGGAAACTTACTTTCGATAAAGATTTGTAAAACTCTACCAATCTACAGCTGTAACTAACAAAGAACTTCAGCTTTTAACACTTTACCGATTGAAAGCTGTCTGGGCTTGCTATTTCCGTCGACTTATATTTTGTTAAACAAAAATAGACAAAGTAAAAAGATCACCAGTCCTTTGAAAAAAAAGGAAGAAAAAAATAATATTTAATCAAAGTAGAAAAGGAGATGAATATATAACATATAAATATATATTTCTTTTAATTTGTCTCGGACAGGCAAATTAAAATTCTATCCGCGGACCAGATAGAACCTTCCGGCGGGTCGTAGTTTGCCCATCCCTGATCTAGACGCTAGCATTCAATATTAGCCATCAATTTTAAAATTTGATATACATTGAACTCAAACTGGGCTCCAGCATCTTTTAACTGGGTCTTAAGCACTCCATAAAAGTTGAATCACTCTGATGATTCTGCTGGATTCTGATCTCTAAATTTGTACTTTCTTTCGGCTTCTAGACATTGCCAGTAGCGTTGTTGTATCCTGTGTTAAATAAAATTATTTTAATGTTGTTCGAAATATTTTTTGTTGTTTTGTTCATTCAGTTGTTGATTATTGCTTAATATTATTTCAATATTTGAATTTCTAACTGTAGAGTTATAAAATAATTTTTTTAATCTAAACGTTAAGCCTTATAAAAAGACGGATTGCTCGATTTACATTATATATTTTAAATGAAATTTAAAAAAAAAAAAAAAAAAAGGGGGGGGGGGGAAGAAGAAAGTTTTACAAACTGGTGTTTAAAAGATTTCATTAAAAATTTTGATAATTTTTGGAAAGAATTTACTTCAAAAATTTTTTTGGAGTGTGGCTCCTTATACAGCAAGCAAATGCATATATATTTCATTTGACATGCAAGAAATTTGGCCGTGATTACCTGGCATGGAGAACAACAATGCATAATAAATATACATTTTATACATCAAATATGCACCACTTGTATTATAAATATACACCTTTATGCACCACCAAATATGCGCCACTTGTATAATAAATATACACACGAAATATATACCCTTTTAGAAAAAAAAGGAAGGTGCAAGTTACATTATTGATGTTTTATAATTGAACAAATGCTTCATTTGCTTTCAACTAAGATTGTGAATTCAACGAATTTCCTTCAATTTTCTCGTAAATTTTTTTTCGGTGATCCTCCAAGACATAATTTTATACTGAATTTAAAAATATGAAATTTGCCTTATTTTTCATCGAAAATTCTCTAATCGTTTTAATAATAATAGTAATCTTGACAATCACAGTCATATATAGATTTTTAAAGATAAAGAATGAAATACTTAAAGAAAATTAAATATTCGACTTGATGAAATACTCATAAATCATTTCATATAAATCTGGTCAGAATACTAGTATGGTTGATAATTCTGCTTGCGAAGATAGCCCCTTTCAAACTTTTACGATAACATCAAATTTATCTATTCATTAAAATGTAATTGCCTTAATGCCAGTAAAAAATCAACTTCAACTTCTTAATGGTATAATGGTAAATGCTTTTTGGCCAGTTTGAAAAGTTATTAATATAAACACATTTTGTATTCGGTTTGCTTATATTTTGTATATATGCTTTAGAATAAGAAAATTTGATACATTTTAAGATTATTAATATGCATCTTTGATTCATTATATATATATACATATATATTGATTAGGAATTTCTGGCGTTCAGGAAGTTGCAATTTTTTTGAATATAACAATTTTTTTTATACCAAGAAAAAATGTTCATGTCATTAATGTAAATAAAGAAAAGTATTTTTATAGCATGAAGGATTTTTTTAATTATATTGAAATTATGTATCATAATATGTTATGCTAAATCCTTTGTTGACATTTAAATATAAAATACTTCAGGATTAAAAATATTTTTTCTTCTTTTAACTAAATTTTCTGTCTATCTCGAAAAATTGAATTTCGTGAAATAAATAAAAATGAATTTCACAAATAATAAAAAATTAAAATTAATTTTTGAAAAGTGTGCTTTAGAAATATATATATATATAGAAACTGTCCAGGTGATTTGTACTTGAATTTTTATAAATAAATAAACTTATTAAAGGAATTAATTTTTGCAATCTCAGGGAGTTCTTTATGAATAAAACGTCATAGTTATTTAAGATGACCATATTTATCTATTTTACAGTCCAGTCCCATTAATGTGACTACCACCTACTTTCGACGTCAACGTGGAATAACCCATCACAAAAGGCAGGTGGCAGCACATTGCAATGGGGTGTATATAAAGAATTCCGATTCTGTATTTACTAAGCTCGCTGAAGCAAAAGCCCCAGAAGACAAATTCTTTATTCTCCTTAATGGCCTTGCCAAGTCTAAACCCAACCAAAACCAATCATGATTACTCCCCCTACCGGGCTCTCTATCTGTTACTGGAATGCATGTGGACTAACTAGACAATTTTCAGATTTTCGAAATTTCGTTTTCACACACAACCCGGATATCATTCTCCTCCAAGAAACCTTTCTTAAACCCTCTAACAACCCCTTTCTCAATAACTATAATCTCTACAGAAATGATGGACCGCAAGACCCAGTCTCCAGAGGCACTGCTATCTTTATTAACAACTCCATTTCACACTTCGAAATTCCTACTCCAGCGTTAAATTCCTTAAATGCCACTATTATCGCCTTAAATTTTCCTAACCTTCCTAATACTACTATTGCTTCCATCTACGTTCCTAACAACACTCAACAAAATGATCTTAACAACGACCTCAACACACTACTCCGTATTAATAACACTTCTATTCTCTGTGGAGATTTCAATGCCCACCACACTCGCTGGGGATGCAAAAAGAATAATCAAATTGGTAATCATCTCTGGGCATATTCTTTAAATACTAGCACCAATATCATCGCTCCACCAACTCCAACTCGTTTCGGAATTAACTCCGCGTTCACTATCGACCTCACTCTTGTCAATAATTTTCACTTTCAACACACCATTCGATCCATCTCCGAACTCGCTTCCGATCACAACCCGATCATCATTAATTTCACTCTCAATATCCAAAAGACTCCGCGCACCAAAATTGCAAATACCAACTGGAAAATCTTTAATAACTATCTAAATGACCACTTTACCTACACAGCCGCTCCGATTTCTGATACTAATCACATCGATTCCGAAATTAATAATTTCACCACTCTTATTACAACGGCCTACAACAATTCTTCAAAACACTCCGCTCAAAATAACTCTCACTTCCTTCCGCCTCATCTCAAACAACTTACCACACACCGTAATCAAGCTCGTAAAGCTTGGCAGCTATTTCGCGATCCACCATCCAAAAGACTCTACAATCAAATTCAAGCTCAACTCCGCAGACAATTTAAAATTCACAACGACAACACTTGGGAAAACAAACTCGCTTCACTCACCACTGATGACAACTCGCTATGGATCACAACATCTCGCTTCAAGAAAAACGCGCAAATATCCCTGCCTTAACTAATACTAATCTTCCTCATAACAAAGCCCTCACTGACGAACACAAAGCCGACACCCTAGCTAATTCTTACGAAACTCAATTTTCCGAAAATCTCATAAACGATCCGCATACTGATAATATCGTCGATTCCACCATTAACGATTTTAATACTAACCCTCCTCCGACTAAATCTTTCTCTACTACCCCCTCCGTCATTACTAACTACATCACCAAAACTAAAATCAAGAAAGCCCCCGGTAATGATAATATCACCAATAAAATGTTAAAAAAATCTTCCTCTCAAAATTATCTTTCATATCACTAAAATCATTAATTCTGCTCTAACCCTCTCTTATTTCCCTACTGCTTGGAAAACTGCCAATATTATTCCTATCCTTAAACCCAATAAAGATTCCACTAATCCAGCCAACTATAGACCTATCTCTCTCTTACCTACTCTTGCCAAACTCACCGAATCAGTCATCCTTCAAGAATATCTTACTCATATTCAAGATAACAATATCATTCCTCAAATTTGGATTCACTAATCAACTCTCTACTACTCACCAACTTCTCAGGGTCACCGAAATAATTCACGTCGGCTTACAAAAAAAATCTATCACCGCAATACTCTTTCTTGACATCGCCAAGGCTTTCGATAAAGTATGGATCAAAGGGCTAATTTACAAACTCATTATTTATAAATTCCCGGCTAACCTAATTCACATCCTTATTTCTTATCTCTCCAATCGTAAATTCTGCGTCTCTATTAATAACACTAACTCAATCACTAAACCTATGCATGCAGGCATCCCTCAAGGCTCAGTAATTGCACCTCACCTCTTTATGAATGATATCCCGCAGGACGTTAACATCACTCTCAGCTTATTCGCGGATGACACAGCCATTATCGTTCAAAATAATAACATTAATTTCCTTCGATCTAGACTCCAAAAATATATCTCTAAACTAGAAACCTGGCTAACGCAATGGAAAATTAAAATTAATATTGATAAGACTGAAGCAGTCCTTTACACTTACCGACAACCCAAACCACCCAATATCACTCTCTTTAACAAGAAAATTACTTGGAATAATGAAGCTAAATATTTAGGAGTCATCTTAGACAAACACCTCACTTATAAATCGCACACTAATTCTATCAAAGAACAATTCAACAAAGCCCTTCGCGCACTTTACCCACTCATTGCTCGTAATTCTAAAACTTCAGTCCACACCAAAACACTTATCTACTTGGCCTACATGCGTCCCATTATCACCTATGCGAGTCCTGCCTGGGGTTCCCTAGCAAAATCCAACTTCAATATTTTTCAAAGTCTGGAAAACAAAATTCTACGTATGGCAATCAACGCTCCCTGGTTCTTCCGAAACTCTGACATCCACAACACGCTTAATATTCCCGCTCTTAAAACCTTCATCAGAAAATTATCCGAAAGCTTCTACAATCAAATCCCAAATAACCCAAATCCTCTTCTAAGAAGACTTCCCGATTACGATCTTTCAAACCCCAAGAACGCAAAACGACCCCGCAATAGTATCAGTATCACTGATCCCCCCTGACTAAACGTTTTTACCACAACAACTTTTTTTCCTCCAGCATTCCGAAACTCGTTTCATTCCCCTCTTTTTCCCCTGTCTGGCAATAGCTCCGCGTTTGTTTATGTTTCTCTCCTCGATGTCTGAGCACTTCAGGGTCATCGCACCCTTTCAGTTATTTTTGTTTTACTTTTTTTGTTCTCTTAATTTCTCTTATTATTTTTTTTTTTTTTCTCATTTTTATTCTATCTTGCATTTACTAAAAAAAAAAAAATAATAATAATAAATAAAATAATTAAAAAAAAAAAAAAAAAAAAATAAAAAATATATAATATAAAATCTAATAAAAATTATAAAATCTCAAAATAAAATAAAAATTTTAAAATCTTTAAAAATTATAAAACTTATTAAACACCCCCCCAAAAAAATTTTTTTAATAACGTTATAAGTTTTATTTTTTATTACTCTTTATTACTCTTTTTTTCTTAGATCTTACAGAGGAATTTTTTAAATCCTTTTCTTTTTCACTATATTACTTTTACCTCATTAATTTTATTGTCATCAACTTCTCTTAAACTCATGGGCAAGGTATCATTTTCTCCCCTGATCTCCATCCTCAAAGCTCTCCAGATCAAGACAGGAGTAAATGGCAGCTGCACTGCCAATGCTTCGGACCACTCAAACTATCTACCACATTCCACACTCCACTTAAAGCCAGAATATACAAGAGTGCATATTATGGCTTTTGACAGGTGGTCACATTAATGTGACTGGACTGTGTATGTTATTCGAGATTAGTTTTTAAAGCACCAGTTGATTTTGAAGATCATTAGATCACCAAAACCATTAGATTTCAAAGCACAAACATCCATCTACACATTGGTAGAAGCGGAGGCCCCAATCAATTGTGATGAGGTTTGATTGCAAATCATTCGAAATGACATAAGAGAACAAAGTGCTGTACTTACATCACTGACGTCCGTAATCTTTTTTGGTTCACTCCCTTCCCCTTCACTGCTGTAGTCTACGACGTGGATGAATTTCTTGAGCATGTTGGTGCACTCTTTTCTTTTCGCGGTTCCGTCTTCGCCGTCTTGTTCAGCGAACTGAACCCGAAACTGACGCTTCTTTCCCTCCTGTGGTTTAGGAAGAAAAAGCATAAGATGATTATGAAAGTGGACTTCCACCGGAAACTACACCGTCGTAGAAAAGTCAGCTAATCGGAAGCTTAAAGGGGCAGGCTTCTTAATTTCCAAGGCTTTCTATGACGTGGAACTCAATTTCTGGTGGAAGCTCACCTTAAGACATTTTAATCAAAACATTTTTGGGATCATATCAACAGGTGCCTCCAACAATCCATAGATATAGACAATATCACTCGAGAATTGCCGAAAAATTCATAAAAGAGATGAGTAATCCGTCTGTCATTTCTGCAAATCAATACCAGGCCGGATAATAGCTTACATAAGGTTAGAATTTGATAGAATGCCTTATAGTTACTTACATTATATGCACTTGTATATCCTGAATAAAACATTCAATTCATCTGAAATTTTTAATTGTTTCTTTTTCTGCATAAATATAAATCACATACCAGTAAACATAGTGTACATAGAGTGTGGAAACATAGTGTTCAAGTAAAATTATCTGTCCATTTGGCAACACAAATGTGCTAAAAGTTTTTAGGGGGGAGGTGATGAGGAAATGAGATTTCAATAAATCAAAAATTCCAGAAGAAGCAGATAACTGATGAAAATCTTGAAAATTTTGCGCAGTATTGATAGTCTAGTAAAGTACAAACTGAATCTTCGCGTTAAATTATGTCGTTCGTTAAATTATAAAATTAATGAGTTGTTTTAAATCAAAGGGTTATATTATAAATAAGTAAAATGTGAATTAACAACGAATGTTTTAATTCCTTTAATATTAATATATCATTTAATGTTAAGTTTATAAGTAGTTTGGTTGGCCCCATGACTGAGATAAAATGATATTTTGACCCCTAGTAGGTTATACCCTCATAGGTTTCGGCTTATATCCAAACTGCAGCCAACCGGTTTGGTATGACGCTCAAAACTTTTGTACATTAATGTGTACGCGATTTAAATATTTTTATTTAATTCAGATTGATGAGTTCTTTTTTTAATCAGAAAGTATTTAAAAGAAATGGAATGACGTTCGAACGCTTATAGAGTTCGAAAAGATTGCTTCTCGCATTTGAGTGAAGAGCGCTTTTACCTGAAGAGTGCAGGACATGAGAAGAGTGTCTGCCTTGGCGACTCCTTTAAGGTACGATTTGCTGCACGGAAGAGAGAAACTTTCCTGTAAGAGAAAATTTCATTGATGCAGAAATGTAAGAGGAAAATTAATTTCAATCTGTAAATTAATAATACTGAAATTTTCTGCCCAGAGGTGTAATTATACAAAGTGAAAATTTTTTAGCGCATGAATTGTCATCAAAGAATGACATTATTTTCTTGGTCAATTTCATCAGCGTTGGTGCAGTAAAATCTATTTCTTCAAATAGCATTTTAATACTAGAAAAAAAATTATTGCTAGTTGATGTTATCCATTTATTACTGTTACAATCATACACGGAAGTTCAGCATTAGATAAAATTGGCAAAATTGTCAATGACTTCACCCAAATCCAAATTTCGGGCCAGGATTATGAGCGTGCAATGCGGCCATGTCCCATGGAATTCCTTAAATATGTTTTTGCACAATTTAATTTTGTGGAAGCTGAATACGACACCATCGGTATTGAAGGGGTTGTCAGAAATAAAATAAACTACACAAAACAACCAAGACTACACAAAATATACCGGTTAGTCCCTTAGTGTAATCATAACGTGTCAGGTAAGCAGTGCTTTTACTCCACTGGTAAGAACTTTATGGTTTTATGCATCACAAATACATAGTTTGGTTTGTCATTCTACAGTAATTTTTTGCACACTTTAGGCTAATTAGACCGGGACCTACTGTTTAACGTGGATTCCGAACCACTAACAAACCCATGTTACCTGCCAGGATTCAAACTTGAAGCGTGTGAAAGGCCAGAGCGTTAGACAATTGTCCTTCAGGCCACTCACAAATGAATGATCACAAATGCGAACCCTAATTAGGTTTAAAATATTTTAAAATAACACTTGAATCAGTTGAATCTTTAATATTCATCTACTAATTTATTTCAAACTATAAAACAAAAAGGAAAGAAGGGGGATCGGAGCCGATTCGGATCCTGGACCCTTGGCATTTTACCACTCTTATATCCCACAATTGTTCCTGCCAATAACCCATAGCATTGCGTATCACGTAGTCGTTATTTTTGGTGACGAAAACAGGAGAGAAAAAAAATGTCAATGAGAGAAATTTAAGAAAATAAAAAATTGTAATCGGCTTGGCCAATATGCAAGTTTTCTATAAAATTTAAAATTTAATGTAAGGAAAAAAAAAAAAAAAAACGCATAACAGCAATCTTAAAAAATTAAACACTTAATTCCAAATTTTTTTTTCTTTTCTCGGAAAAATCTTATTTTCACATTGAAATAAAAGTGTCTTTGCTTTCACCAGAAGAGCTTTTATTACATTATTTAATTATATTAGTATTAGCTCGGGAAAGGAATTTAAAAAAAAATTACTGTTCTCAGTGAAAAGGTTCAAAATTGAAAAGGGTCAAAGACACGAAAAACCCTGTTTCCCAAAACAATGGGGAAAAACGATCTCATATAATTTGCGCTTGTTCTCATGTTTTCCTTGCATATCTTGAACCAGTAGAGCTGTTTTTCTGTATTTGATATCTTAAAATGAGCATTGCATTTTTTTAAATATCTGAATGCGTTTTAGATGTTATAATAAAATGATAAATTAATTTATTGCATGTTCAAAAGTTTGAAAAAACGAAATAAAGAAATCTGTGTATAGAAACCATGGTAAAAGTAAAGGAGAAAAAAAGTATTAATCAGATATATTCCATGAAATTGAAAGAAAAGTTTGATGCAATGATCACTTTAATGACAGAAAAAGAGAAGAAATAAATATTGAAAACTTCTAAGCACTTTTTGAACATTCAATTCAAAACGGAAAAAACTGAAATGAAACAAATACCGCCCATTTTTTGATTGCTATACTTATTATGATAAATGTAAACAATCTTGATAAATAATACAAGCCAATTCTTGAACCTTCCATCTGAAAAGAATTTTTAAATTTTTTTTCATTTTTTCTCGAAGCTATTCTTCTAAATTCACAAACATGTTGCGAATCGCTCTCCTTAAACCCCTTTCATAAAAGCACGGCTGTCTTCCATCACAAACAACATCCACACGATTTTTACTTCATTTTTAAAGAGACTGTATCATTCTCTTACAAAATCAAGTATGTACAGCCTGATATAAAAGTCGACACAACCATGCAATTATAATAACTGAAAGCACATATCTAATTGGACAATATTAGAATTCATTCTGGATTCATATTTAGAATTATGGCCATCAACTTTGAATACATGTTAGAAAGGTGTTTAGACAGAATATATTAAAAAAAAAGATTTCTCCTTCCTAATGCGACGGAAATTTTGTGTCCATGAATTAGTGAATGGTTTTTTTTTTTTTTTTCTTTTCAAATTATAATTTACTTTGTATGTATCTTAATGAAATAAAATGTTTGAGACCCTAACACAAGAACTCGTGATTTATTGTATTATCACTGCTGATTTCCTAAGACTGGAACCAATCTTCTATTTTCCCATAGATGCAAATATTTTTTTACAGGAATTTTTCGAGTGATCGTATCTATCGTGTAAAAACCGAATTAGGTGTATTCTCTTCTTACACGTTAGCCTTATCACTTCGACGCTTATTCATAGAAATGGTTATTTTCTCAGCATTTCTTCACTCCATTTCGAAACATTACAGATTGGTAGGCTTATTACTCGCGAATTTCTCATTAAATTTAATACTCACCACAATTTAATACGAAGTTTTGCAATAATATTCGACGCTAAAACTCCTTTCCTCTAACAACAGCTATAGCAAGGGGAAAAATGTTGCACATTTTGACACGCACGTTAGCTGAATTAAAATGAATATTGCAAGTTGGGTACGTGAAACTATTTGTATAACGTAAATTAAACTATACGATCTTCTGTAATATAATTATGTATTTTTCATTTATTAAATTATTAGTAAAATGATGAATATATCGACTTAAAAAAAATGTGCTTTTAACCGTATTGTTGAAATAAAAATAAATCTTTACTAAGTTACACTACAGTTATGAGCTTTGTTTTTACTCATACAATAACTTTTGATGAAGAATGCTCAGGGCCGGATTTTCCTATAGGCTAACTAGGTTTCAGCCTAGGGCCTCAAGATCAAGAGGGGCCTACATTCAAATTGTTAACAAAATTAGAATGACACTATTCTAAAAACAGTAAACACTAAACACTGGAAATAAGGATAAATAAAGGTTTGAATAAAGTTCCATTTTTGGTTTAGTTTAAAACTTAAAATTCATAATAATTCATACTTAAACTTTAAATGAGAATTATTGTGAAATAAATTTATCTGAATTGAATTTGCTTTAATCTTCAATGCATTGAATATATTTAATTTAATTTGATAAAAAATATGATAATTTTTATTATTGGAATTTTGTTTCTTTGTAAATGTTTTGTGTTATATTTGATTAGTTATTGTTAGAAGTACTATATAGGGATGCTTGAAATAAATGTCCAAATAAGTGTTCTCGACTTTTTATTTATTTATTATCCGTGCCACATTTTTTATAAAGATTAGTACCCATCACAACATGTTTCAATTAACGTATTGATATATATCAGAGTAATGATGTATTTTATTATCTCTCATGTAATTTATAAACTTAAAAATGGGAGGTGAAAGGGCCTCATAAATGGAATAGCCTAGAGCCTCTTTTTATCTAAATCCGGCCCTGAGCCTGCTGTTTAAAAAGTTGTATTGTATACAAAAGAAATGTTATAAAATATGAAAGGAATCACTTACCAGAATTACGTTTTTCTTTGTTAAGAGAAAGTGATCTGATTCCAAATAATACAAGATGAGATCGTTATTCTCTCCGGGATATAACTGAAAAAAAAGAAAGAAATCTATTGTAGTTTAAATAAACATCCCTACTTACAAAAATTCGATTCTATCCACACAATACTTTGAAAATTCAAAAGAAAAGTAGCAGGCATCATTATATTAAAATCAATAATGTATCAAAGCAGAATAAAAACTTCGGAAGATAAATTTTGATAACATGACACTGAAGGCTATTAAATATTTTGCTTTTGTTTTTATGCATTGATGGATTCGTGTTCCATTTATGCATGCTTCCCAACGACTGTCGATGAAGAGAGGACACTATCTTTCGGGAAGACATTTATGGGTAAATAACTACACCCGCATTTGCGTGTCTTATGCAAGAAAATCTAGAAAACATCCACCAGATAACCATATAGTAGATGCGAGACGTCGTTACAATTATCATTGAGTCTTTTTGTTTCAGAAAATTGTGACTCCAAAGGATGTCATTGAGATTAAAATCTGAACTCTTCTGCAATTATAAAACGAGAGAACAGAAGGCTGGGTCAAACTATCAATTTTGAAATGATTTGTAAATGAAATAATTGACTTTTCTATTGGATAACTGTATATAATAAACAAATAAACAATAATATATTGCTTTATATATGGTTATTGCGAATTATAAAAAGCTAAAGAAAATGGGTTCTTATATTTCTTCATATTGAAAGTAATTTTTCCGATAATTTTTTTTTTAATAGCCATAAGAATACTATATGTATTCTTAACATGCCATGATTTAAAAAATATTAATTTTTATATAGTCATTATAAATATCTGAAATTTAAAGGAAAATGTATTATTATGTTTCTTCTTATAGAAAATAAAGCTCTAAATAATTTAGAATTTTTCAAATATATAAATATATTGGGTTGGTGCATAATTATCAGGTGTTTTTAAACTATATTATCAGGAGTTCTTAAAAAAAGTTATTATGAAAAATGATACACACTATCTTAACTATTTATTATGAAAAAAGAAACGACGAATGACGAATATGAGTATTATCGACAAGCATTTTTACAATCTAAAAATAGAATGATATTTTCATTCATAAATTTATAAAATATTGTACATTTTTATTATATAGCACGTCAAAGAAACGCCTGATAATTTTTCACCAACCCAATATTATATAATTTAAATATTAACCAAAAAAGATTAAATTAAACAACTAATATTTTAAGGTAATATTGTTACTATATAACAACTTTTGTTAGACATTTAATAAAATAAATTAAAAATTTTTTAATTTATAAACAAAATGTTCAAACTTTTCTCGGAAAAACTAAAATTTTTTTGGTTGTTTATTAAATATTTTTTATTAATAAAAATTTAAGATTCGTTTTAGTTTCTCATATTACTTATTTGAGGACCCAAAAAGAGTATTAAATATTTTTTATTAATAAAAATTTAAGATTCGTTTTAGTTTCTCATATTACTTATTTTTATTTTATTTATTGTTTTATATTTTTTGTGTGCTCAATTTCTTGTGGGACAAGAATGAGACCCAGTAAAAGAGTATTAAATATTTTTTATTAATAAAAATTTAAGATTCGTTTTAGTTTCTCATATTACTTATTTTTATTTTATTTATTGTTTTATATTTTTGGTGTGCTCTATTACTTGTGGGACAAGAATGAGACCCAGTAAAAGAGTATTAAATATTTTTTATTAATAAAAATTTAAGATTCGTTTTAGTTTCTGATATTACTTATTTTTATTTTATTTATTGTTTTATATTTTTGGTGTGCTCTATTCTTGTGGGGCAAGAATGAGACCCAGTAAAAGAGTATTAAATATTTTTTATTAATAAAAATTTAAGATTCGTTTTAGTTTCTCATATTACTTATTTTTATTTTATTTATTGTTTTATAATTTTTGTGTGCTCTATTTCTTGTGGGACAAGAACGAGACCCAGTAAAAAAAAAAAAATCCTGTCTAGGACCCAGGGGTAATCCGACCCTGTGTGACGCCAGTTTTTCTTTCGCATTTTCTCGAATATTAGTCATCACAAAGGTATGTACACCGGCTTAGCTTTTATGTATTATGAGCGAGGATTGTCCTCCCGCACAGTTTATGGACGAACGGCCTATATTATTACCAAATCAACTAACGTAGAGTATGAAACAATTTTAATGACCAGGATGTTGTCTTGTCACAGTGGCCAAATATCACATAGAAAACAGCTCAGCAACTTTATATAGCTAAATAAGCTTATAACATTATTAAATCTCAGTAAGCAATAATACAAATTTTATGTCAGCAAATATGTTACACTTCAAAATGTATTTTTTCAATACATTCTATAGGTTTCTTTCACAAGCAAGAAGTTTTGAAATATATTTTTTAAGGGTGGCAGTGACTTCCCATGTTCTCTAAATATCACTTCGCTACAGACATAACAAAGGGACTGGCTACTGACGTACCGATAACGGAGTACGAACAGGGGGAAATACCCCTTAAACCTCCTCATCTTAATTCATAAATATGTTTAGAGTTCTAATTGGCTGCTTTAAGGTTAGTATCATAAATAAAAGTAAAATACAAAATAGAAGAATTTAAAGTTAAGTTTAAATTCGGTATAATTAGGGACCAGTTGTCGATGAACAAACGGAGAAACGCGATTTTTCCACTGGACGGTTGTGCTGTGGAAGCTACATGCATGTTCTTTCTGATGATGATACAACGCAATTTTTTTTCCAATAAATTGATCATTCAGTCTCACTAGAAAACTCATGACTTTTGTAGAAATTTAATATTTATGTACGAATTCCAAGGAGATTCACACAGTCCTGAAACATTTGATTTAAAAAAAAAAAAAAAATACAGGGTTGGCAAATTTTTTAAAATTATATTATAATACTATATACCATATTAATTTTAATTAAACTCCAAAAATGGTCAATCTTGTTTAAAGTATAAAAACTAAGAATAATCTTTAAAAAATGTAAAATTTAATATTTATATACTCACTCCAAGGAGATTTACATAGTCCTGAAGGATTTGATGACAGTAAAGGAATACAGGGTTGGCAGATTTTAAAAAAATTATATTATAATTCTATAAACAAAATTAATTTTAATTAAACTCCAAAAATGGTGAACCTTGCTTAAAAAAAAAAAACAAAAACAAAGAAAATCTCTTAAAAATAATATATCTTAAAAAAATCTTAAAAAATGTGGAAATTTAATATTTTTGTACGAATTTCAAGGAGATTAATATAATCCTAGAAATACAGGGTTAGCAGACTTTTTTTTTTTAATACAAAGCGTAAGACAATCCAAAATTAAAACAATAGTTCACTTTTAGCAGAAATACTTGAATAAAAGATATATTATTTTAAAAATCGTAATTTAGATGACCCTATTAATTTGGCGAATTCGGAAAAAAAAAATGTAGCTGGACCCAGCATTAAAAAAAAATCATCTTAAATTTAATGACGGGGTTTTTTTTAAACTAAGAGTCATTAAAAAATTAAATCGGCCATTCTATTTTAAATTTTACAGTAATCTCCCCCGCTTCATTCAAATTTACCCTTTTTGGTTAATATTTAAATAATGTACTATTTTTATATATTTAAAAGATTCATAATTATCGGGAGTTTTACTTTCAATAAGAAGAAAAATAATAACACATTTACTTTAGATTTTAGATTCGCACAATAACCATATTAAAATTATATATATTTTTTAAAACATATGAAGTTAAGAATGTATATTGTTAATATTATTTATATTGCTATACAAAAACATTCGAAATTATCGGAATTATTTTGAATAAGAATAAACATAAGAACACATTTTTAGAATTCGTAATAACAATATAAAAAGCAATATATTTTTGTTTATTATATACAGTTGTCCGACAGAAAAGTAGACTATCTTGTATAAAAATCTTTTTAAAATAATCAATTCTTCTAAAAACTGGGTCCTAGACATATGTCTCAATTATCTATGCAATGAACCAACCCTGAATAGCTCATAATAAATCTATAGGTTGGAAAGTCTTTTCAGTTATGTGTATATATAGAGAGTACATACCTCTCCTACTGTATTCATTGCTTGAGTAGAATAGCTTTGTGGAAGGAAATTTACTCATTGAAACCGTATAAAGTGAGTGGGCAATTATTTTAGGGGATTGATTGCTTCCATAATAAGGCCATCAAATTAAAATAAAAAAGAAATATATCATGCTTTTATATGTTATTTTTAAAATTTCTCTAACCATTGTTTATCGAAACATTTTGTAAATTATAAAGATTGAATGAATCTTTAAAATTGATGAATTGATTTCGAATTGGAATAAAAATATTAGAAGATGTATCATAATGTTGAAAATCTGAAATCTATAAACCTTAGTCTTCTCAATATTTTACGACAAGATATTTTTCTGATGTCAAACTCATTCTTCATTTATTGCGGCGCAACATGTTTGATTTTTTCATTCTTTAATATTTAATTATCAAATTAAAATAAAAAGAAATATAATATGCTTTGTGTTATTTTTAAAATTTCTATAAAACTTATTTATCGAAACATTTTGCAAATTATAAAGATTGAATTAATCTTTAAAATTGATGAAATGTCAGTGTTCGAAATACATACGTTTCTGTGTAACTAAAATATTTTAATAATAATTTATTTATAAGTGCTGAAAATATTTACCTTCCATTCCCCTTTACAAGAAACATCCAAAGCTTCTCTTTCTTCATTAAAATCTTCAGAATTATCAGTTTCACCTAGATAGACAAATTTTGCGCACTTTTTAAGATCCATTTACATTTCACTGACGCAGCCATGGAGTACTGATATCCCACTATATTCGATTGACAATTTAATTCGATTTGCTAAGAATGTATAAATTAAATATAGAAGCTTAAAAATAAAAAAAATAGTAATATTATTTTATTGCTATCTAGAACGATCTGAATGCAAACGATTTGAATGTTATGTTTGGCAATACATTTTTAATGTATAAAAATATTTTACAATAAAATATTTTTAAAAATTAAACATTATATACATATATATATATATATATATATATGGTGGATTTGAATACATGTGTAAATCTATTTGACTGAATTTTTTATTTTATTTCAATAATAAGCATAAAAATGTACATAACTGATTTGATAATTTATTACTACTTTCAACAAAATATTTTTAAATTATTAATTTTATTCGAGTTTTTCTCTTGTTAAATCTGACAGGGTTAATCATTTGAACTATTCATACATAAGATTCTTGCCCTATAACATTTAATATTATTGAAACCAAATATTTTCAGTAAAATTCAGACCAAACTAGTGGTTCAAAATAGAAAATAAGTGCTTTTTCAGTGATGCTAACTATATCCGTGACTACTGTATTGAAATGATAAACAAAGGTGAAAAAGTAAGGCATAGTGTAATGTGTCTAGAAATTTAGTAATATTATTCCGTTTATTATTCATTTTTAGAAACAATATATTAGTTTTAAATTCTTTTGCTTGAAGTACATAATGTCGCTGAATTCCACCCCTGGTCATACTTCGAACAGTTCTTATGATTCACATTACGATCCCACATTTACTGCCGAAATAACGGCTAAAATGCACGTTCCTGATAAAATTTGTGTTATCCAGGGTGCAGAAAGTACTCATTATCAACCAGAAGATGTCAAATCGAAAATGAGTGTTCCGGATCGAATTCTTGTTGCTGGTATGTATTTTTTATTCTCGTATAATATTTTATACAATGGTAATTTTATAATTTCAGAATTTAAAATAGATAATGTAAAAAAAAATATATATATATTTTCTATTGTCGCAAATATCCATAATAATTTTATACAGCCGTGTTTTTCAACAAATATAGAATACAAAATTATTGAAAATGGAATTCAGATTTTTATCGTATATAAAAATATTGAATCCTGATTATTCTGTATATACAAGTATTATTAAAATTATTGCAGACTGTTCACAAAGTGTGTTAACATTTAAAGTCATACATATCGTTAAACATTCAGATACGGTGCTTGATAATATAATGATAAAAACACTTTGTTCAATTTTTATTACCATAATTAATCAGTCATATTTATACATTATTCTGAAATGTATATTTATTCATTTCCTAGCATTATAACATCAATAGGACATGAGAAAATAGAATTAAAGTGATTGAATAATTGAGTACCTCAAAATACATAAACATCGTAAATCCTAAAAAAATAGTTTTTGAAGAATATTTTTTGGTTAAGCTTGGTGAGTTATTGACTTCAAATACATTTCGTCTTTGTACTTTTGATACTTTTTGGTCAATTGAGTTAGTTTGATTGTTCAATTTTCATAATGATAACAAAAAGTTCTATCAAATATTAAAATTATAGTAAATGATGCTAGTTTGATGTAGTTAATTTTGTTTCTTCCATTGTGGCAAACATGCTGCTTAAAATAAATATTATAAAACAAGAAAAAATATTGCTTGATATCAAACAATTAGAAAATAAAAGCCGTTTTTAAACTGATTACGAAAATTTCTTTTCAACTGATGATTAATATTTGTTATCACATTGATATGATAATTATAATTCAATTTTTTAATTATAATTTTATATATTTGTTTTTTATTGATGCAAGTTTAATAGAAATTAAAATTGTTTAATTGGATTGCAGTTATTTTTAATTCAAGAACAACTTTTTTTATACATGTAATTAAAATCAACATGTATATTTTTTATTTTAAAGTTTTGAAAGTTAAATATTACAGGGTAAGCTGAAAAGAAGTACGTTGTTTTTCCTACATCCTCAATTAAACATTTTGATACTTCTTTATTGCTAAAGTTCCTGTTATTTAAAGGACACCAAAATAGTTGGTAACTCTTCTCTTAATGGGTTACCACATAGGAGGAATTCCTATTTGGTGATTTACAGCAAGGCCATGATAATCCAAAAGAACCAAATTTTTCTTTTGCATCTTTTAGCACTTAAAGAAAGTAAAGATATCAGTATCAAATAATTATTAAAAAAAAAAAAAAAATCTGTGTGTTAGTTAATATTAACTATTGTATAAAAGATTTAATGATACAAATGCTGGATTTTAACTATATAGTCTTGATAAATTATTTTTCTAATTACAATTAACCATTGTAAAAATTTCTTAAGTGTATCACATTTGACCAAATGTTCTGCAATTATGGGATGATAAATCACAAAGGACACACGAGAGAATCCACCGACAGTAATGAATTGAATCTTTTAAAAATAATAGTAAATATTTATAGAAGTATTGTTTAATGCTTTAAATTAATTAGCTTTTTAATTTAAGCTATGAAAAAAAAGCAATTGAAGTTCAATGTGTCACTTTAATCCCCAGTTTCTCCTAATTATAGAAGCAATTCATGAAGTATAATTATGTAAATTTTATCTTGCTTGCATTAAAAAAAAATGTTAAATGTTTAGACACTTTTGTTATTTGAAGCAGAGAAATTGACAACATTGAATGGTTTTTGACATTTGTATACAAATAAAAAATTGTTTTTGTTATCAAAGTAAACAAATACTTAAAATAATATTATTGGTATTTATGATCCTTCGTTTAGTATTTCAGAGTTAGAATATATTTTTTTATTGAAGACAAATTATAAATACATAAATTTATGATGAAAGCACAATTCTCATCTGCTTTGAAAGAAATGAGAGTGCTGCGTAAGATAATGCTATTATCATTGTATTGTTTTATTTATGTATTCAATATTTTTACTTATTATATTTCCCAACTTCAGGAGATAATAAACATATTGCAATGCGAGAATCCCTTCCTGAACTGAAATTTGAGACTCCTTTACCTTATCAGCTTCAGAATTGTGTTCTTGCTGCTCCTCCTGATGTGTTGACTGTGGATGAGTATCCTTATCCTTCTGTAGATATCAGACCACCTACAACAACTGCAGTAAAGAAAGTAGAACAAACAACTGCAAGGTGATTTTTTTTTTATTTACTTGAATTTAGAATATAGTAAGATATATTCTATACTTTTATAACACTCTGGAGTCTGGGCAGTTATACTATAAGAAGAGGGGGAGAAAGGGATTAAAAGTGAAAAAAAACAAAACTTAAATATAAGGTGGACCTGCTGTATTTTTAAAACAGTTTTTCTAGGCATGTATGCTGTTTATAAAGATACCTGTAGAAAGATTTTTTTTTTAATCATTTTAAATTAGCAAGATTTGTTCTACTCTACAAAATAAACATTTGAGTCTGGAGTTACTTTGTTTGAATAAATTCTCCTTCTCATCCATTTTTTCATGAACTGCAACAAATTATAATCTAAAGGATCCAAATATGGAGAATGGGCAAAAACTTTGGCTTTATAAATTTTTCAATATTGGCTGGAAGTTCTTTTCCATCACATTGCATTATCTTCAGATGTGAATTAATGTATTATGATGGAAAAAGAATTTTTGTTTTTGCAGTTGAGGAAATGATGCATACTATTCTACACACTTGTTATCAATTTTAACCTATTTCAAGTTCTAACTAGTTGGTGAAGTTAACCTTTTGCATAACACAAAAGGTCAATTGTTGAAGAAATATTCTTCATAGTGTTATGCTTTGTCTACTGTAGAAAAATAAATCTAATGGGTTCTGCTGAAAGACTTACAAGCTGTTCTTAGAACAGTTCATTAAATTTTCTTGATCAACTATCAGCAGTTGTAGATAGTTTTCTTATGATAAGATACACAAAGTAGACAAATTATTTGATGTGCTCACATTTTATTTTTATGAAGAACTACACTCTTAATTGTGGAAATTATTGTATCATTTTAAATTCCTAGCCTTACTGGACATGTATAAACTTATGTAATTTTTTTTTTAATATAATAAAAAGTACCTATATATAAAGTATTTTTATAATATAATAATATAAAGTATTTTATAATATAAAGTACTTTAGTAATAATTTAGTAATAGTAAGTAGTAATAATAATTTAGTAGTAGTAATTTTATAATATAAAGTATTTTTAATATTTATGCAAATATTATTATTAATGTTTGCTCTATGATTATTCTTTAAAAAAAAAACCTTTCTGATAAATTGATTGTTAGAAATACATTTTAAAAAAATAGGTAGTTTTAATAGCTAATAGAAACTTACATTTTAATTTTCTACTTCATATTAATTTAAATGGCATTTTTTCCATCCAAGATCATTTACTGTTCAGGTTATTATAATTTGGTCAATAAAATAACATAAAATGTGAGCGTTCAATGTATT
The DNA here is from genome assembly GCA_021605075.1 of Caerostris darwini. NCBI lineage: Eukaryota > Metazoa > Arthropoda > Arachnida > Araneae > Araneidae > Caerostris > Caerostris darwini. The sequence goes on from BPLQ01010209.1 coordinate 224,275, forward strand.
TTGTACAACTTTACTGGGATGCCTACTGTACTCGTATGTTTTTTTATCACTATAGATTTCATTACTCTCAATAGTAGTGGTCTCAACACAGTATCCAGAGCATCCAGTATGGTGCTTGTGTGGTTTCTTCAAAAATTTTCATATCACTTATGCACAATTCTAATCACATATACAGATTTTCCATAATATTTATGAATTTTTCTTTAGTATCCTAATACAGTTAACAATTTTAATAACTTTTATAAAAGTTTCTATCATGAAATGTTTCCTTTTGATTTCCTCAATACAAAGAAATGTCAAACATAAATTTCCAGACCAATTTTATTCAAACATAGTGTGCATTTTTCTAAAAACTAAACTATATTACTAACTAAAAGTAAATTTTTTGTATATCATTGGATCAGTTTAAAGCCAAGTTACAAATTTGCAGTTTCAAATCTGGTGCCCTATTTCTCTAGAAGGAATAAATGAAGTGATAGAAACTTCAGTAGGAACAAATTAAAAATTTTGTGGTTATATAATGATTTTTTTATATAAAGAAAACACTAAATGCAACAAATAACAACCTTTGTCTTGAAAATTATGTGATCCTCACTTAAATCAAAGTTTTGGCAGTACTGAAAATACAACTAAATATTCATGTGTTTACACATAGCCTCCTTTTAAAGCATCATCTGTACAATAATACTGGTTGAGACAAGTGATATAAGAGTTACTTTTTCCAATTTAGTTTTATATTCAACTAGTGGGAGATACAACTAGCTTTAATAATGTATTTTGGGGATTTATTCTCTTTTGCCATTTGATATGGTTGGTCATTGCAAAATTATAATTTTTCACCATTATAAACCAGTTTTTAAGAGAACATTAATTTTTGGTACTTCCTTATTATTATAACTCCCAGTGTTTAAACAGAATTTTATATTATTATTGAGAGCTCTTGTACTAGAAGATTATTAGTAACAATTATAGGATTACTAATCATTTGGGGACATAGGCTAATGATTAATGGTGGACCCCTATATTAAGAAAGTACTGAATTTTTTATATTAATGAATAATTTTAAGTGATTAATTTTTTAGCTACTTTTACACTTAAATTTATGCTTTACAGACGGAAGGGGAAAAAAAAGAAAAGAAGCATAATTCTTATTAATTTGGATGAAAACTTATTTCATATTTTTAATAATTCATGTTTTAACAATTAATTATTGATTTCTAACCTTTAAATTTTATTTTTAATCCAGAATTATTTCTTAATCTTTTAGATAATTATTATCAAGTTTCATAATTTTTGGTACAGATAAAATAATAGTAATGTTTTCCTTCAAGCTAAAAATATTATATCCAAAATTCCTATTTTTTCCAATGTTCCATTGCTGTATTTATAGTAAGTATGTACCACTTTTACCAAATTAACCTGAAAACATATTTTTTTCCCCTTCTGATTAAAAATTCTTGATTTCTCTATAAATATTATATTTGTAAATTATTATCATTTATTTTAAAGTTGTATAATAAATGATTTTATCTTTATACAGCAAGCATTTTTTCTTATTAAATACTTAATTTCTTTATTGCATTTTTTCAAATTAATTTCCCTAATTTTTTTTTTCACTTTTTATATTTTAATTGTTGGTGTAATATACATTCAATTGTATTCTTAGACTATAAAATTTGAGATTTGGAAGTTATATACAGATTCATTGTTGTTAAACAGAAATGCATTTGTAATCATTCAAGTTTTACTCATATAAAATTCTTAGAAAACAAGACTTTTTTAATAGTCAATAAAAACACTCATTACTCAGGAAGAATCTTTATGAAATCCGTGCATAAAAGGTGAAAACTTGGATAGTAAAAAATAATCAAGAAATGTGGTTTCAGTTCACCCTTTTTTGAATTAAATAATTTTTGGATTCATTATTTGCTATTTTAAAAATTTTATTTGCTTTCGCTATTTTTATTTATTATATTCTTAATATAAAATCTGAAATTTTGTTGTGTAAACCTGTAGCTTTTGTATAAATTTTACCAATGTTGTTTTCTTTTTTTACTAGTATGAATGATTTGAATGAATCGAGCATGAGCTTCACAAATGCTCCTGAGGAGGAATTGGCCATTTTGCGTAAGCAGGTGCGTCATCTATCGCGCAGAGTGCTCACCATTGAACAGGACAACCAGTTGCGGCAGCAGAGAGAGATTATTCTCTACACTCTGGGCATCACATACTTCTTTATCAAAGGAGTCATGTGGCTTCATAGACACTTCTAAGGCCTTTATGTGATAGACCTGAGTAAAATAATTGGAAACATGCATTTTTGGTGGCTTGTATTTCAATGCTTTGTATTCCCAAAGCACGGTTTCAAATACTCTTACACATCACAAAAACAAATGAAACCTTTCAGCAAAATGTATGAAGTAAAGTATTTAAATGTGTTTCTGATATATATGTTTTGATTTTCAAATTGTACAAGTTTTATGATGATTATTTAGTTTAGTGATGAATATGCTGTTTAGGTGCCATCAAAGATAATTATAAAAGTCTGTTGGAAGGAAATTTGCCAAGAAAAGTGAATAAAGATTTATTTAGAAAGCGAAAATTAATATTATACCATTTTCATTTTCTAAAATAATTTTTATTGAAAATTATGGATTAAAAGACAATAAAGTAATTATAATTAAATAAGGTCAGATAATTATTGAAATTTAAAACAAATTCTGTAATTGTCTCCAAAACTTATATTTCAGCATGTTAGATCTAAAGATTGTATATTTACCCACAGGCTGTATTCTTAAAAATAGCAAAGATGCATAACAATCCTATACTTTTTATCCTCTTTAAGGTTTCTAATAGTGACCTTTTGTAACACTTTGAATAGATTATTTTTCTATTTCTCAGTTATTAGTATTTTTTAATGTTTTCACTGTTGGTGCATTAAATCTTGATGTGTGTTCTGGAAATATAAACTATTTTGATTTCATGCTTTTTAAAAACAGATGTTTTCTTGTCCATCTTCAAAATTGTCATTTTCAAATAATATATTCCAATTTGTATATGAAAAGTAGCATCGGCGCATAAATTATTATATTCTTTATTAAGTAATTAATTTGAATATGAATAAAAGCATCAATACTTGTTATAAAAAGTAAAATAGGTAGTTTGGGTATTAAGTTTTTAAAAATTAAATAATTCCTCAATTTGTAATAAGTTACTTTGAAGAAAAAGTTTTTTATAAGTTTGTATAAAAATATAAATCTTTTAATTCTGTTTTTATTGAGACAAATTCAGTGAAGAGAAAGGATCAGTTTTTCTACACATTTTTTCACTTTTTATAAGTATTGATGGAAAATGTTAAACATTGTTTATGAATCTCAGTATTTTATTTTTGGTATCTATAATTATATTATTTATATGATGACTCATGAAATGTATAACTTAATAAGTTGAATATTTTCAGTAAAACATTTGAAATGCATAGAAACTTTATTTTATATTTATAATGTATTGTGTAATTTTTATTTCTTATGAAGTACAATAAAAATAATAAAGAACATGTTTATGATATTATTTTATTACAAACCAATAATAAAATTATTTTACATATTGTATTTTGTAAATGCATATACAAACTTCATTAAAGTTCTTAAAAATTCTGGTATCCAAAATTTAAGTTGCAAACACATTTATTGAAATTATTTAAAATAGCTTCTTTTAATATTAATATCTTAAGAATTGCTGCCATACAATTTAAAAAAAAAATGAATATAATGCATGCAACCATTGATTATCAAACAGTCGTAAGAATCTTTTTTGACTGTTTTTGAGATTTTTGTTTGTATTTCTTGCAATAAAAATCGAGATTACCTAATTTTAGTTTAAATAAAATGAGTTTTTACAGATGTTAAGTGATGAAGAATCATCAGTATCATAAGTATTAGTCACTTAGAAGCAGTCAGGTTCAAAGTGTCTAGAATGTTGATATCTAAATTATGATATCAATAAATGATATTCAATTTTATCATTGGAAAGTCAAAAAATCTGTTAATTAATATACAGCATTAAATACTTGAAAACTAGAGATGAAGAATGCCAAAGTTCTTGCACTAACTACAACATCTTGGACAAGTTTCTAAGCAATCATAAATATATGCTAGCAGAAGTCTTTTCCTCTTATTTATATGTGTTCCTTGGCAGATCACATCAGAAACCAATGATGTTCGTTTTTTGCGGATATAGATGAAATCTTGACATAGCAAAACGGACTGTGTCCTCCATACAAATTAAGATACATTCAAGTAATTCTCGATCAGTCTTCACATAGAAAGTTTGTTTTCAACATTAGAGAACTTAACCACTATGGCCACATACCAGATCACTATAAGGATTAGGCATTTGAAATTCATATGAAGGATATCTGAGAGGAATGGAAAATAGTACAAGACCATTATAGAGCTTACCTTTCAATGACTCTGGAAAAAGATAATTGCAAAATGATGCTCTTGGAAACTCTTCCTATTATATAGAAGGTATAATCTTCAATTTTATATAATTACCATTTACTATTGCCACAATTTGAAGTCCATTATACATAGTCACGAGAGATGGTACATTCATTACTTCTGAAATCTTTTGGCCTTGTCACTGCTTCATGTTGTTTTTGATTTATAGTATGTGTAAAATTTAGTTACAATAAACTATTTTTTGTCTTGTTATATTTTATATTAATAAATTTAATTTTGGACATCAAATATATTATTTATGTAAAAAAAAGTTAACATTTCTTTTCCATCGACATACTTTGTATTTTAAATAGTCAAAAGAATATGGATTTTTTTTAATATAAAAAGAAGTCATGCTTTGCATTTTAATTCATATTGAATTACAAATATTTTAATTCTACTTTTAGTAATTGTAAATCTTTTAACATCTTTTTCTGAATGCTATGCCTTACTCTTGGAAGAATATCTACATAAAACATGTATATGACTATAAACATTATATAATATCTTGATGTCTCAAAATATTAATTGAGCACAGCCTTAAATCTACAGTATTATATATAATGAATTGCATATTCATATTTAGATAATTATACATTATTCTAATTTGAAATCAAGTCTTTCATTTCTTTGTAATATTTCTATCTCTGTATTTAATATATAAAAAGTGATTATTGTGACTGAAGTATGCAAAATATTTAAATACCTTGATATTTCTTTATAATTAGTGATGGATATAGAGAATCTTTATTTTGACACCAATAAAAAAAAATGTATGTTTTACAGAAATTTTTATTTTAATGTCCATATACTAGTGAAGATCTTTATTTTTATCCATTAAAAATTAGTATGTCGTTTGTGCACAATACAGAAATTAAACCCAAGTAGCAAAAAATTGGTTGAAATGAATTTTTTAACATCTTTTTTGGGGAAGGGAGGGAGATAAAGCTGTCATTTACATTTAATTCTGAATATTATTTAAATTTCATAAAACAAGGGAAAAATTTTAAGTAATTGCTTATATGCAATCTATGAAAGGATTTCAGTCATTTTCATATCACTGACCTCTTAGAATATTTTTAAATATAAAAATGTTACAATGTAAATATCTTCAACTAAATATGCTGTTTTCTCCCAGCACATTAGATACATTGTATTGTAAACTCATTGTTTATTACAAATGGAAATATTAATATCGTTAAGATATTTGATAAGATGCATTTTATATTGCGTTAGCAAATTATGCTAGTATTGAAATTGCATATCTGTTAATTTAAGAATCGCATGACTTCAGATAATTATTTTAAATTTCTCTGCTCTTATAAAATAACATTTAACAAAAATTCATTTATATCTAAACTGATGGAATATTGATAAAAAAATTATATATTGCATACATGATTCTTTCACTTTACCTTCTTATCCAAATATTTCTATCTATAAATGAGGTATTTAAAAATATTGTAAAAACCTTCAAAAATTTAATTTGTTAGAACAATTTTCATACAAGATTAATATAGACTATTATGAAATATTTGTATAATCATTTAAATAAAATTTTAAAGCAGTTTCTATTTAATATTTAAAAAGAAGCCTACAACTTTTATTTGAAACTAGCAGATGACCCAGCTACAGAAAGTATTAATGCAAATTTTATTAGGAAAAAAAAGGCAAACAATTTTTCAACTGTTACAATTTTAATTTATTTTTACTTTATTGCTATATTCTATAAACAATTTTAGTTTGTTAGAAACTTGGCACTCTCATTAAGACTCTGTAATTGTCTGCACCTATTTGTTCAAATGCATTTGGAATAAATTAAACAGTTGTTATGGCTTCGAGATAATTTCTGTTAACTTGAAGAAATGATTTCCCAGTTTATTTCAGGATTAATTGCAAAACATTGATCAGCCTCCTTTTCATAGTTGCTCATGAAGTAAATTTGTCAAAATTTGAAATCACTATTGAGTAGAAAAAGTTAAAAAAAAAAAAAAATCTGTCCTTGCATTTTGAATGCGAGTATGAAACCTGCATTGCTGACAATATTTGCTACTCGAAATAAGTCATATGCCAGGTATGTAAATTAGAAATGGTTAAGAGTTCATCCAGAGGTACCAAAAACTGACTTCACCATCCAAATGCAGTTCTTTGTAAAACTTCAAAGCATGACAATACAAATAAATTTCATCCATTTGAGATGAATACTTTCAACTTTAATCTATTTATTGATTGATTGAGTCCATCCTAAGTGAATATTTTCTAATCACAAGACATGCCCTTCAGTTGTTTCTGTTGCTCTTGAGGTAACAATTCTAATTTGAATGATTTCTAGTCGCGCTACACTCCATCTTTTTTTTAATTTGCCACTTCTGAAATGGTTTGCTTTAAGACAAATGTATTAAATTAGTGTAACAACTCTGCTGGCTTTAATTTGTTTAAATTTTTCATCCCCCTCCAATAGATATTTTTTCCCATTGGCTTTTTTAAAACTGTTCCCAATAGTTTTATTAGTTTTTAAGCATAATTTAAGAAACAAACTTAATATTGTTGCCATATATGACTTCAAAAATAGATAATTCTTTTTTTAACAAAAAATATTACTGTAAAATAAATATATTATGACATGTTTTAATTAAAAAGAACCCATTAAAAATTTCAAGATTCCGGCACTTAAACAAGCCTTGCAACATAACTAATATGCACTTAAAATTTCATGATGATCATGTGAAGAATGTGGCAGTCAATAAAAAGTTTCACTTATATATATATATAAAGAAATATATAAAAATATAACATTTTAAAATAGAAGTACATAATAATACTTCTACTTAAAAATGTGTGTGTAAAATGTAAAACCAATAAAGAAACATTTTTTACTCAACTATCTTTATTAAAATACACAAAACATGTTGCAGTATACAGAGATCCAAATTATATGTGAAAAGCTGTCAACATGTTTACGATCTACACAAAAAAAATTACAAGTATAGCTCTGGGGTTTACAATTCATTTTTAATCCCTTTTTTTGCATAGAAAGTCTAAGACAAATATCAAAACTGTTTTATTTGTGTTACAAAACATTGTTTACAAATTCGTAAAAACTGATGGTTTTGCATAGAAAAGAGAAACAAGTCTTCACCAAAGGGGTGTTTGAAAATAAAACTGCTGACACCCAAGAATTGATTGAATAATATAATGGTCAGGTTTACCCAAGATATATTCCAAAAGTTTAACTCAATAATTTAAAGACAAACAGGTTGAACACATTTTTTTTCCTCATCTTACAATGAAAATTTTAGTAGATACCCATCCTCACTAACTGACAGACATTTAAAATATTCAGAAATCTAAGCACAGAGAAAGCATCTAAAACTACTTGCCTAGCACAACATCCATTAAAAGAGAACAGTTAACACAGAAGGAGGGGAAATTAGAGACATAGACTTGAAAGAGGAAAGCAAAACAAAAATTCAATGTTTATTGAATAAGACATTGCTTGTGGCCATTACGCATCTTTAATCGTGATTTTGGACGATACTTCTCCAAGTACTGCAACTGCTTTGCATTGATGGCTCCTCTTCTTTTCCTGAAGAGAAAAAGGTTTTAACATATTTTTTAAATTATCAAGATATTAAACAACCAATCAAATGAAAATGTTAAGTATCAAATAAATGGGAGTCAATAAAAGCATATTTACTTTTTATATACATTAAAATTTTCCGGTAAATGGAATTCAGAAATTAAAATCTATATTTAACAAATGTCCTTCCTTCATCAATATATAAAAAGAATTCATTTTATAAAATGCACCGGAATATGTTTTGATTGTAAAGCACTTCAAATTTAAAAATAAACACTTGATATTTATATTTTAATAATTACCATGTATTACAGTGTATAAGCAAGTATTTTTACTGTTTCCTAAAACTAATTTATGAAGGTTGGCTTACACATGGATTTGGTAAACTAGCAAAAAAACTCAGGAATCTTTCTATTAACCAGACGCAAGCAATAAATTGCTACATATAGCCCGTTTTCATTGCTTTAGTTTATATTCAGCAAATATTAGTATGTATATTTAATTTATATTCATCAAAGCATGCTGTGCAGCCATACTGTTAACATTTTCTGCAAGCACTAGTCTGAAATTTCAGACAAAAATAAAATGATACAGAAAATAAGATTAGCACCAATAGAAAAATATATATATACAATAAACAATAGGATAGTTTCAATATTTCAGTAAAATTTGGTCAAACAGGCATTTTGACAACAAAAAGTTTAAAAATATTTAAGGAATATTTTTTAAATTAGTAACTGATTCTAGTTGGATAGTCAACAATACTTACTGCCTTATCAATTCTACAGCATCTTCATACTTCATTCCTAACTCAATAAGTGCTAAAGCAACCAATACAGGAGCCCTAAAAATGAAACATTCATAAGGAAAAAACCTTCACATTGCAACTATAAATTTAAGAAGTTAAATATTAAGAACTTAAGTTAACAAATGCAAACAAATGAACTTATCTAATAAGACAAGAATACAAAATTGATAAACAATATCAATGGTATTAAATACAATTTATTATCTAAAAAAAAATTTCTAGATTTGTTTATATTGATCCAAAAGGGGGAAAAAAAAAAAAAAAAAAAAAAACTCAAGTTACTCAAGACTGCTGACACCCAAAATTTTACCCCCTACCCCCCAATTAATGTTTAAAGAGGGTTCAATTTTAGGAAAAACATTTTTTATGGTATGAATTACACATGCTACATTTTCCAGAAAATTGAAATTTGTTTTCAACTTCATAAAAAAAACATTCTACCCTTTGAGTGAATAATGCATCATTAATCTTTTTTTTATTAAATATTTATCTAAATATGATATATTAACATATTGAATAACTGATGTAATGATATAAATTCCCTTAAGTAAAGTGTGAAATGTCCAAACTTGAATATACGAAAACAAATAATCTTAAACTCAAAATTATAGAAATTTAATATTCTTATATAAATTCCAAGGATATTTATACAATCTTGAAGCTCATAATTAAAGAAGAAAATTAATAAATTCTTTGAAGAAGTTCAGATTCAAGAACCATCAGAGGTAGAAGAAAATTGTTATCCTCAATTTGTATATCTTCATGTTATAATGGTTAGCAGGTCCTCATTCTTTTCAGTCTCATCCAAAAATAAAAATTGATGAAAATGATTAAAAAGACACAAGAGTAATGAAATGATAAATTCTATACAAATTAGTTTACAAGTTATATTTATTCTCCATTTTTACAAAATATTTAAAACTTCTTCACTTACAAATATAATTTTATATATAATAACACAACAGGGATGCTGTGTCAGGCATCCTATTTGTAATTGTGATTGACAACATTTCTTAAAATCCAATAAAAAAAAAAAAATGGAAATTTAACACCACCATTGAAGACTTAGATTTTACACACAATATTGTTTTAATGTCATCTAAATATGATGATCTTGAAAAGAAGCCTAACTATTCAATAAGTACTGTTATGTTAGACTACAAATAAACAAAAAGAAAACCAAAACGCTGAGAATTATTGCAAAATCACAACAAATGCTAAAAATTGATGACAACAAAATTAAAGATATAGATGAATTCACAATACCATGGCTCGATATTAAATAAAATTGGAAAAACATATTTGGACATCAAAAACAGAATCAATAAAATTAGAATCTTTTTTAAGTGTCTGAAATTTTTTTGAATTTTTCAAATATTAATTTAAGGACTAAAATTCAAATATATAAAACAATAGAGTTATTTTGTTGCATGGTATCCAAGAAAAATTGATAAATTAGAAGTTTTCCCACAACAGATGTTTGAGATAAATGTTTATCAATATTATCAATATTGATACTTTTGGCCAATTAAAGTAAAAAATAGCAAAACTTCGGAAAGAGCCGATATTCTAATCGAAAAGGAAATATCAAATAGAAGATGGACTGGACCTGTCTTGCGTACATCTAGAGAGAATTTGACACATTTCTCTCTTGGGCTCCTGATAGTAAAAGAAAAAGTGGGAGACCCATGGTGATATGGCAACAGCAAATGCAGGAGGATTTTCAAGACTTGGGAAGGCTCAGTACCAGACCAGAAAGGAATGGAGAGGTACCTTCTGGCACAGAGCCTAAGTAGGTATAATAGTATGTATAATATAATCCATTAAAAACCATTTCAGATTTAAAGTTTAAGTTTAAATATTTCATAGTTGAAAATTTTAAAAATCAGAAGTAACAGAACATGTAACAGGCAAGTTGACTAAATTTTTTTAATTTTATGGATATTCAAGAAAATATCTGTTACATTCTTGCATAGCTTCAATAGCAATTATTATAGTCTGCTGTGCCAGCATTTTCTTTTTCCATAGCTAGTATTCTGCAGTCAAAATACTAATACAATAATCTGATAAATCTAAATGTACCTTTCAATATTTCTATTTTAATTCCATTTACAGATGTGAGGTCAATCTTCAGTATGATTAAAATATATAAGAACTCTTAACTGCTTTGCATTTTGGAATATTCCAAGATATGAAATAAAAACATCCAAAAATTGTTATCCTCAAAATAAAATTCTGATGATTCTGTTAGAATATTAAAATTAGTTTTTTTTGCTCGTCATGAAAGAATAATTCTATAGTCCTTATCTGTTTTAAAACAAGTTTCAATTTTCAGAAAATAGAACTGAAACTGTCTTCAATTGACTGCATCATTCCAGTTCTTCTATAATATCATTACTCAGTTTAACTGCAGCAATAAATCTACTGTCTTAGATTGCAAAATTTTAGATAAGGGCAATATAAAAGATTTTTTTCTAGCGAAAATAAAGTAATGACAAAATTCAAATTTCAGAATCAAATCAAAAGATTATAGCAATTTCACCATCACCATAATCGATTTATATTACTGTATCTAATAAATTAAATTCGAATGCATTTTTTTCAATGCATCTTCCCTGGAAAAATGGAGCAATTCTAATATATTATTTGCAAAATACAGCTTCTTATAGGAGTATTCATGAATGAATAACATTTTTCAATGGTACCAACACAATTGCAAATATCTCTAGGTTAGCATGCATTTGAAATAGCCAAATTTAGAAGCGCAGTGCTAATGGGAATTTTTTCTTATTTTGGCTTGTACACCATTGAATGCTGCAGGCATCATATACTTGTCTGTCTCATTTTTAAATTCAGCATAAATGGCCATAATCTTAACCCTTCCCAAAGAGAACCTTTTGGCCAAAAAGCAGTTATTAAAACAGACATTAATGCCACCATGTTATTATATATCTGTTTAGTAACAGTAGGATTAATGTCTGAAAAGGAAACGTTGTGAAACTTCTCCAGTTTAATTGAGCTGCTTCTGCATCTGCCAACATAGAACTTCACATATTCAAGTTACTTTAACAATGTTTATCACAGAAATACTTAATTATATCACAGACATTCTACATGAATATCGCTGCCAGAACTTTATCTGAAAACCCTCTCCTATGTGTGACCTGCACAAGCTTCAATCAAATTCCACAATGTTTCTTTAGGGTGAACTTTCACGCTGCTTCTTAAGTTAACAAATCTCTTAAATTTTTTTTTGTTGTTTTTGAATGTTATTGTTTAATTTTATCATTATATCAGTAAATATTTAAATAACATTTATATTAATATCCTTATCGTTTGCTCATTACCATCCAAGAATTTCTTTCTCCACAAAAATTCTTCTTGGGTCGGCCACATCAAATTACTTCGTTTATATTAGGGTCAATATGAAAAGAACCTTCCCCCCCCCAAAAAAAAATATTCTAACAAACATTTTACAAGTTTGAATGTATCTACTACTTGAACTATTTAATGAAATCTGGAAAAATTAAGACACAGGATTGGATTATATAAAAAATAAATCACCGGCCAAGCCCTGCAACACAGTGGACAGCAACACAGCTGTTAGGATCATCCTTGAATCTGTTGCGCAGGAGTTCAAACCAATCGTCTACGATTTTGGCAGGAGGTGGAAATCCATCATCGAATGGCCAATCCTGCAAAATAAAAAATATTATAAAACGCAATTTTATTTACAAACATATTAATCCTAAAACAGTTTTCAGAATGCTTATTAAATGGATGTGAAGTATCAAATAAATTTTAATTATATGATTTTAATTTACAATAATTATTTCATTTCAGAAAAAAGATATGCAAAACAAAAACACGACTGAATTATATGATAAACAATTTAAGAAAAGAATTTTACCTAAAAGCTTTAGAAGTCAATTATTTAATTCTTTTAGACGCTATTAACTGGAATTAATAATGGCTATACCACATTAACCACTGCTTTTGAAATCAGAGAATTTTTTTTAGATATCACACAAATTATTAATAAAATAAAGTTATAAAATGCATCGGATATTTTTCCAAGTGATTCTTAAAAAGCCCTATAATTTACACAAACTACTCTTCTGTTTCTAAATAAATAAAAATTCCCTCCTAATAATAAATGACAATTTCTTTATGAATGAAAATTTGATATATGATAGTGTCATTTTTTACTGCTTTCTAAGATTTTTATTCCGCTACCTTTCAGCAAAGAAAATCAAAAACATTTTTCATTCCCATGAATTTGCAGATTTATACAAACTCAAATCCGGAGTTAATGATAAACATTCAAAATTTTAAATTTAAAAAGAATACTTCCTTAAAATGCAAAAGAATTTACAATTTTAAAATATCCCAATAGGATATTTTTCATAATTTATTCTCATGTTTATGGAAATTACTTTATTATGAAAATCATTAAATTTAATTATAATTTGCTATATTCTACTGAGCTTAACCCTAACTTTTAAGAATTGCTATGTAATCTTTTTAACAAATAATCTAAAATTACCATGTATATCAAAAATATACATTATATAATAAGTACATAAAGCAATGACACCAATTCACATTTGTAATTTTTATACATTCAGCATATCATTAACCTAGTTAAACTTATGATTTCCTATCAATATTAAAAAATTCACAGTGAACTAACCACAAACAATTACTCAAGATTTGCAGATTTACATTACATCAAATGTATTTTCTTATTAAAAGTGTTAAATATTTAAAAGCAAATTTGCATAAAGGATTACCAATACTCGGATTCCTTCCTTTTCCAGCAGTTCTGTACTGTAAGTTGCTTCGCAGACTCGCACAACATCTTTTACATTCCTCTTCTTTAACTCCTATAGGAAGGAAGAAAAAAAATTAAAAAATATTTCAAACCTTTTAACCAAATCAGACAAAATATTTTAAAGTAAAGTAAAAGTTCAAGTTATTTACAAACTCCACGCTTAAAAAAATACTTAAAACTATAATTCTTTTAAATCATTAAGGGATAAAATTAAACAAACTTTTTCTGTAATGTACACTGAAAAGTTATTTTAAAAAGTACCATTTTAATTTAAAATAAGTCTGCACTGGATTTATATTATATTTAATGAAATGCATGTATGTATGTATAATCCATTTCAATCTCATATTTATATCTAATATTGTCTTCAAATGCTTGATAAAGCAAAGTATAGTTAGGTAATACTAACAGTCACGCACCAAAATACTCATTAACAAACTTTAAAAAATATCTGTAAAACCAGTAAAAAATGTTTTAAAAGGCATTTTTTCTTACTGAAAGAGTTATAGCATTTCAATCCAGGGAGAGAGGAATGTATAATCTTTGGCAAATACATAATAACCCATCACTCAAATTTGCTAGCAGATATTCAGAGTCACAAATAATGAGATAAAATTAGCGATTGGCTATGAGTTTCACAGGTTGAAACAACAACTACAGACTACACCACGAGTAGTTCCATCGTGATTGGTGATCGACAATGAGCCGAGAAACGTACTCCAATGAAAAGTGAAGGAAGTCAACTCAAATGTCCCAGAGTGATCTTTTGAGTTCATGGAATAGCCAGAAGTCGCACGGTGTGAATACAGTGGTTGTGGAATGACATGGGTTTCATTTTAGGTGAAAAAGTCAAAGAATCAATGCAGTGCGAGCTGGCGCTTTCAGTGTTTTCGGTACTAATCAAGATTTGCCGCCCAAATAATGGAATTTTAAAATTCCAACGTCATCAGGCAAAGTCTCTAATTCTAAATCGACGGTTTACAAGCACCAAATCTTTAATTTTTTAGACACAAGCTTCGTCGGTTGAAGTTGAGGGTCGATGAGAGGGCTCTTCGTCTTCAATGCATTCTCTGCCTTCTTTAAACTGTTTATTCCACTTCTAAAAACATTTCTTTCTGATATAGGAAAGCTCACTGAATGCCTTCTGCAACATTCTATACATTTCTGAAAACAAAATTTAATGCAAGTTCTTTGCTCAATTAATTCAGACATTTCAAAAATTGCCGGTATCAGTTTTAACCTCTCGCAAAGCCAAGCGTAACTCAAATACTAATGAATATTTTGATGTCAAATTTCACACAAATGTCAAAGACAGTGCCAGCAACTTAAAGAGAAAAAAAATTTAATTTCCATAAGCCACGGGAATTTTAAAACTAAAATTGGTCTTACTTTTTGGACACAGCAGTATATAGTACTTATAAATAAAAATTGAAGTGTTTCTTTGATTCTGAAAGTGGCCCTCTTCTTGAAGCCCTTATACATCTTGTATAGAATGAGATGTTACAATATATATTTAATGTGCTATGCAGTTTGCCTAGGATATTATAAATTGTCCCAATTCCTTATTTGTCAATTCTGAGCTTTAGACAAAAGTGCATTACATATATATATATTTTACTAAAATACATCAAGGAGTGGATTTGAACGTTTTCCCCATTTTTCACATTACGGCATCTGTAAGTCAAGTGAATTTTAAATATTTTAATACCCCTATAATTTTTTTGGTCGATTTTCAAAAGCTTTTGATACAATATTTGAATCCTGAGCTATATATTTGCGAAGAGGTCCTGCATGATCTGCTGCAGGCAATGGACAGTTGGATTCCACAGTAGTAAATAATGCTTCAGCTCTAATTGCATTAAAATAATCATGTTTAAAAACTAAAGATTACAGATCTTGTGATGAGTGAACTCAAGACTCTTCCGCGTGTTCAGCACATTTCATGTATCATCAATAATCCTCTTGCCACTATGTGCAATGTTAATGCTGATATTACAAATCAAACAATAAAGATATTTATTTGAAACTTAATTTCTTACAAACCAGCCATATTGTATACTTTATATTATTGTTAAAGCCTTTATTTAGACATGATGGTCAGTAAATATTCTATTCAAGAGGCCAAAATATATGATTATATTATTCACTTTCTTAAACCAGAGTGGCATGCTGTACACAGTTCTACAGAGATGATACAGTATGGGAGCAACTAGATCAAAGGCAGAGTTTAAGAAAGGGATTCTGGTATGCACGAAACTGATGTTTCTATTTTAAAATAAATTCTTCACACCAATTTAGATAAAAATATTTTCATAAAATAAAAAATTGATGTTATTTTCTGATGTGATACAACTATTATGCAGATTAAGATACTAGTTTGCTTTACAGAGAAACTTTGGAAAAGCTGGCATGTTTGCAAGATTAGATGAAATGCACAAAAATCAAATGCCAAACTCGTCGAGTGCAGGATTCTGCTTGTCAACCAAAATGGGAACAGCATATATGGGTAAAAGATACTATAGGGTTCCTAATAATTCTAATGGACTGGTACCTAATCAGCAGTTGAAGACGTCTGGTATATAATTTTTTTTTTTTTAAAGATAATTATGAACTTTTGTTTAGATATATTGTTTTAACCAATAAGGATAACATACTTAAAATAAATTTCATTAAATATATATCTTTTAAAGAAAAGATACTTTTATATAATAATGGAACTTGATATATAAAGGAAATGCTGTGTTACTTTATTCATTGACTATGCAAGTGAAAGTAATTCATTACAAGTCTTAAATATTTGTTGATTTTTAATGGTTATTATTAATTTTTTTTCCTTAGAAATAAAAATATAGGATCTTACAAAAGCCAAGTAAAAAACTTTTGTTTTTTCCAGAAAAAATGTTTGTATGCAAAGACAAGAATTTTTCAAAATGGTCAAAAAATGAAAAAGCATTTTGATGAAAGTATGATTTGGAAATGCGAAAAAGTTTCAAAAGTTCCATTAGAATTCATACTAGAAATTGGTTTACGCCATTAAGGATCCCATTTTTAACTACTCTCAATTTTTTTTGTATTGCTAGTTGAAAATACATTAATACAATGTACATAGTAACTTGAGATGGCTAATGAAACAGTAGTTAATTGGAACAATTGCATGAGAAAGCTCGTGTTGAAAATTTAACCAAGCAACAGATTAGCTCTATTTAGTTTGTTTCTAAAATTGACAAGTCTTTTTCCAAAATAAAATAATGCAGGCCTGAAATAATACTACCTGAACAATGGATTTTCAGTACATTATTCAGAGAAACGGTTTTTACTCAACGGCGAGAATCGTATTGCAAGCAATTTCGAACATTGTTGTAACACAAAAGTACCAAAAAAAAAAAAGGAGCCACTTTTTTCATACCCTGCAAATTTTAAAATAGACTAAATCTTATTAAAAAAAAAAAATTAATCCTCACCTCAAGTAAGGCAGGAATGGTGTTGTCAGTTGGCCGATCCATTATCAAGAAGTTCATGGTCTTGTAAGTGATTTCGGATGGTCCAGGTCGCATGGATTTTTGCTTCATACTGGTCATTCCTTGTGGTTGTTTTTGTACTACAAATTTTAAAAAAACTGAATAGCTTTAAAAATTTAGTACTTTATATTTGTTTCTGTTCTTTTGTTGCAACAATCTTGTTGCTGCTGAAAATTTTGTTCAAATTATACCTAATGTAAAAATTGCAGTTGATGTGGACGTTGTTTAACCCATATGGTAGATGGAAGAATGATAAAAACAATATATACACTTAATTCCTTCACTAGATTACAGAATGTTTATTTGTGCTGGGCACGGCAGTATTCGTCCAACCCTACCAGCACTTCCATCAATAAGAAAGGATGAATTTGATTAACCTGAAAAGAAATAGAATTTAGCCATGAATTGTTTACTTTTATTTAATCAACAATTACTGCAACAACCAACAGATTCTTGCTCACCATCAAGTAGATAAAGTTTAATATACAATAATAAAAGCAAAGTTCATCTTGTCCTTTTACAGAAATTTTAAAATAATGAATAGCAATAATAATTATTGTCACTAGTTTCTGATCTCAAACTAATTCTCCGATAAATTTATATAATAATTAAAATAATTTATAATTCCTAATGAAAATAGGTTTCTTACCACATGCAGTTGTCTAAATAGACAAGTTATTTAACCAAACCACTAATTTAAAATTATAGCAGTTGACAGAATGCTGAGAGATCACAATTCCTATTATGTATACAAATTTTAATATGTCAAAAATCTAACAAAAGCAACATTTTTTTTTTCATATACCAACAATATTTTACAGAACACATGATACAGAAAAAAAAAAGTTAATCTGATTTGGTTTTATTTTATCTTTAATAAATACAAAACATGAAAAATTCCGAATAAATAATTTTTAATTTGAAATACTAAAAATTTCTTAATCCTGCTAATTTAAAAAATGGTTTCGATTTGATAAAAATTTATTAAAGGAGTAAAACAAAACGAACATAACTTTCATCTATTAAATATGAAATAAAAGTATTTTTGAACATGCCCAAGCAGCATTTTTGCAAGTTTTTGCATTCCCACAGAAAAATTATATTCAATTATTTAATTCGAATCTTTTGACTATAAAAGCAGAAGATAAAAAAAATTAAATATTAAGATTTCTTTAGATAGCTATTATTAATCCAAAGTTATAATAAGTAAATGAAAAATTTCTTAAAATAAAAATTATAAACTTTAGTTATGTATCAGATGAAAAAACAATTCTGAAAGCAAACCACCCCCTTCAATATAATCTACGACATTTAAATATCCATTAGTTTGAAATATATAATTAAAAATGTTTTATCTTTACAAGGATAACCAACACATTTTTACTAACAAATGTATATGTTGGTTATTATGGCAACTAACAATTGTTGGTACTTGCATATTAATGCCACCACAGCTACAGATTTGGCGGTTTTTAAATGGCGCCAATCTACACTGAAAATTTTTTTGACAAATCATAAAATATATAAAACACTTTATTTAAAATCAAAACACTTTCAAAATTCAAAGCACTTTATTTAAAAACAAAGTAGTCAATCGGATTTCGGTGGAAAATGGGCCGATAGAGACTGTTTTGAATCTATGTTAAACTCTATATTTTGGCGCGTTGACAGTTCTTTATTGGCGCAACTTCTGCTGCGGTGACGTTAATACGTACGTACCCAATTGTTTTACAGATTATCTAAACGCTTTAATAGTGAATTAAAAAAACAACTTAGTTTATTCAATTATATTTATAAATGAACTAAAACTTGACGAGGAAGCACAGGAAATTTCAAAATTCTTTTTTGAAAAAGAGAATGGTAAGGATAAGAAGCTTGGGATTAGTTTTAAATCCTTTAGCATTCATTATCAAACATTCAGCCTTAATACAGTCAGGTCTAGCTATAACTTCAGATGAATATCGTTAAGAATCTAACAGCAGATTATAATACAAGATTCTATATAACATAATTCTATATTTAAAAATATTTTTAAATTATACCAGTAATCTTCGCATTAATAATAAATAAAATGTTACATTTGTTTCATAAAATAATCTTCCATCTTATTTAGGATAAATTATATTCAAACTGTACTAAGTATTATATTCAACTGTACTGTAAACTAAACTAACTACTTCCATTCATCAAATACTAATTTTCTATAACAATGTTATTGATATATAGCAGAAAGTGAAATAATAGGCAAGAATAAATTAGCACATTATATAAATCTTTTTAATAAGTAATATTTGCAAAATTTTACAGTATGCATAAGAGATGCCAACACAAATTAGACCTTTCAGTAGTATTTTAAAACAATTTTCAAGTTTTTGATGTTTGTCCATCATGGAGGCAGTTTAAGTGGCAAACACATACTAGTACTTTCCAATCAAGCAAATATCAATATAAAATTTATATCACCAGAGAGGCATTGTTTTAATATTCCTTTTTGAACAATTTAAATTTCTGCTATAAATCACAAATATCCTAAAAATTTTAATATGTCAAAAATCTAACAAAAGCAACATTTTTTTATTTTTTTTTTTTTTCATATACCAACAATATTTTAAAGAACATATGATACAGAATAAAAAAAGAAAGAATCTGATTTGGTTTTATTTTATCTTTGATAAATACAAAACATGAAAAATTCCGAATAAATAATTTTTAATTCGAAATACTTTTAACCCTGCTAATTTAAAAAATGATTTCGATTTGATAAAAATTTACTAAAGGAGTAAAACGAAACGAACATAATTTCCACATATTAAACAAATAGAAGTATTTTTGAGCGTGCCCAGCCAGCATTTTTACAAGTTCGTGCATTCCCACAGAAAAATAATATTAAATTATTTAATTCGAAACTTAATTACAAAAAAATATACATAAATTACTCAAATTAAAACGACCTCAGCACATCTTTCATGAATAATTTCACACAATGCTAAATGTTATTCCGTGCATTCCTACAGCATGACCTTTTAAATTGAGCAAATTAAATTCATTTACAACTACAAAGGGTAATAAATAGTATTGATGAGTGAGTTATAAAAAAACTAATGAAATAATTAGACACATCGCCTCCATCCTTCGAAAGGAAGTTTCTGATCAAAATACCATGACCCCGTGAACACAGGAATTACGTATATTAAAAAGAAATATTAGTACGAGAATTAAAACAATATAATTACCATTTTTTTTTACAACATCTAAAATACTTACGGCTAAGTCGATACACATTGAAGCGTCCAGCATGAAGGAAATCCAATGCAACAAAAGTTTTAAGTGAATTTCAGACCATCAGTCGCGACAGTAACGTCAAATTACTGTGCCCTTGTAGGCAAGCGGTTGCAGTGAGGGTAAACAAATGCCAAAGATGACATTTGTTTATGTTTTTTATTTCTTTACTAACTATCGCTCTGTAACAATCTAAGATGCTATTAAGGTACTTCTGAAAATAACTCAGTGATGATTCCAAGATAACAGATTATTTATATAGTAATCGAATCCAAACTTCTTACGTATATACTTTCAACTACTACGTCAACTGTGAATGAAGATCAATATTCCTCATATAAATTAATTTCTATCATTTTAATTTAATGCTCAATTTTAAAATAGAAAGATATATCCTTAATAATTTGTATTTTACGTAGGAACTCATTCCCGAAAGCGATCGAAGTAAACTAGCTTAGTGTTAAAATAATTATTAATTACTTAATTATAATTAACTGTTAAAAGATAGCAATTAATTAACTGCAAGTTTAACTTTTATTTTAAAATTTAAAAAAAAATCATATAACGAAGGTCCATTTTTAGCGTTGTCCTGGTATTTAATTTTGAAAATGATCAAAACAGAAGACATGGACATATTGAAAGGTAGCGCAACATATTTCTTAAAAAAAAAATAAATAAATAAACTTAAATAAATGTAAAAGCGCAAAATAATAATAATAATACAAAAAGACTTTGTAGTGAATGTTGTTGTTCTCAAATACTGGACACATTCAGCTGAAGTTGTTTGTCCTTCGAACAGCTAACATGTCAAAGATTAGGTGCTATCCAGGGTGCCACCTGGGAGACATGATATACTGTACCCACATTTTCAACGAACATCCCAGGAGTCATTTTGAACGTTCTTCTTGTTAGGAATCAAATATTCCTAATTTAGAACCCTAACGTAACGTTTATTTCCACTTTAGATATTTACTGAAAAAAACTTTGCTCGTTATTGCTATTTCAAGACTCCATATTTTATGATTTGTTTTTGGGGTGGAGAAGAGGAGGTGATTAAAAATTTATCCTTGCTGTTTGAAATACTGAGTAAATAAAGAACCCTCCTATGTTCAACCCATAGTCAATAGTATTAAATGAGCTTTATAAACTACGACAAGGATGCACTTAAAATGCCCTGCCATAGAGCATCTCATAAATGTGTTAAGTGTAAATAATATAGTCGTCGGAATAAAATCTTGCAAATTTTCCCTATCTTATGAGGCATTGTCCGTGTTCAGTTTTGAATATTTTTTTTTTTTTTTAATACAGCAAGAACTTGAAATTACACTTATCACTTAATTTCGGAGTATGATGATTGGGATGGGTCCGATGAAAATAATTTAAGTAAAATTCACTTAAGTTGTTGTATAAAATACACATAAATGCAAGCAAATTTTGTATATAAATTTTGTTTAAATGGGAACAAAATCAGAAAATATTGGTTTTGAAGAAAGACATTAAAATTGCGATTCTATATAGAGTTAATCTTGCATAATTTCCTAAAATATTCCCTAGTTATTTTTAGACAGGTTATTTTAATTACAAAATTCTAAACTACCCTCTTTTGACTCACTCAGAGAATTGAGAAAAGAGTTTGGTAATAAAGGGCTAAAAATTCATTGGTTGTGTTGAAAATTTTCTAGGATCAAAACAATCTAGAATAAGAGAAATATAAAAGCCAAATTTAAAAAATCTAACAGAAGTAACTTAATAATAAAAAAGTTTGATAAAAAGTATGTAGATCCCTTGTTAAAACAAAAAAAATAAGGCATTTATCTCCTTAAAATTACCTTTTGATTTAATTGTTACGTTTTGATGAGCAGAGAAAATAAGCTGCATTTATACACGACAGTATTTAAGTCTTTAATCACCTATACTTGCCCTATTTGTGTCATAACAGCAGAGTCCAATTTAAAAAAAAAACTTGATGCTTTACAAATTTTTACCATCAGACAAATCACAAATGTTAGATAGCACAAGAGAAATGTAGAACTACACAAACTTGTCAACTTTCTTCAACTTAAAGACTTAATTCAATAAATTTCTCGTAAATTCTTTAATAGCCTTAATGATCTCAAGAATACTGTAATTCGGAATATAGATTACTTCGTTTCATATTGCAATATTAAGACTTAGTAAAGTTTACTTTAAAACTCGTATAAATTTTGTATGATTTATTATTTCTTTTATATTTTAATTATTATTTATTTCCATTCCTGGTTGTTTTTTTTTTTTTTTTAATTTAACTTTTGAACAATTGAGTTTAAATACTATACAAATGGAATAATTACTACCACCACCAGTCAACGGTTTTGCCTAAAACAATTGAAATCGTGTACTGTAAAGAACATTACAGGTTTACTAAATTTGCAAAATATAAGAAAAAGAAATTAAGACAAAAATTGAAAAAATAAAAAGAACAAAAAGAGAGTTTCTATACTAGAAAAATGGTATGTTCTATGAGAGTAAGATTTTACTACCAGATTGTATTTCGGAATCACCACCACCACCAAGACTTGCAACTAACACCCAACACCCTTTTTATAAAGTCAACCCTCTGCCATTTTTCATCCTTTAAAATATTCCAAAATTATTTCGGAGAGAAGTCATTTTCTTTATGAAATTCTAAAACTTTTCCACTTTTACCATCATGGAAAAATGTGTAATTAAAGAATGGTTCTCATTAAAGTGAAAATAAAATATTGATTACTTTGAAGTTTTCCCCAATCAAAATGTGCAAGAATAGTTATTGTTAACCCACATTTGAGAAATAAATAAGGAGGAGATTAATAAAAAAATGTATTGATAAAAAAGAAGAAATCTACTGAGCTGCAGCTGATAATGAAGAAAACATGAACACTAAATGTAAATTTAAATTTCTTTAATTAACTGATTTTATACTCATAGAAGAGATAAATTAATGGAATCGTGAGGTAGTTTCTATGGGGACACTATTTTGATCAGTAAATCCAAAATAATTATAGAAAATTGTAAAGAAAATGTCAACTCGAAGAACGGGAAAGTTAAAATAGTATTTTAATATCAAACAGTGATTTAAATGAGGTAATAAAAACATATTATGAACATAAATATCACATAACTTATGATACAAATGCTGATGTTTAAATTATAAATAATCTAAAGAGCATTAAAAAAAACCCTTGTAAATAACTAAATATTTAACACATGTGATGATTACTTTAAATCATTTTAATATTATAATTCAACAGCCGTTTAGCTCCGATTTCACATAAGTCGGAGTATCACTATAAAATCTTATTATTCTTTTGTAATTGCCTTGAATTTAATATTCTGTAAAATAATCCCAAAATGAATAGCTATTACTAATTTTTTTTATATGAAAACAAATGTTTATTAGGGAGGATTGAATTTAAAGTTTAAAAAAATGTGTATTATTTAAAAAGAGGAAAAATAAACTTTCCATAATTCTAAGCATTTACGTGGAAATTTTTTGGGAAAAAAATTTATTTTAACGAGTAAAGCGATTTAACAATAACGATAAAGATTAATTAAGGATGGTGTCAAATCTATTGAAACCGACGAGGATTCCGGTAGAGCGAGGAAATCCAATGTGGTGTATGACTGGCCTATCGGTAATGAAAGAAACGTTTTCAAATCCTTGGATAGTCAAAACTGCTAGCCAGTGCTGCTTCTTGTTGTCGTTTCAAAAGAAATTATTGTAGATTGACATCAATGCAGTTATTTTGAATCATCCTGTTTTTATGGGTGGATATAAAACACAAACTCTTTTATTTATTTATTTTTTTTTTTGTCCCGAAACAACAGACCAAATCAATACAATTTTTATTCATAATTAATAAGCACTAACATAAGATATTTGCAGTTTTTTTCCATCTGTTAAATTAGTACAATAATTCCAAATTTTTATCATCTGATTAGGAAAGAATGTATTTTTTATGGCCGATGACCAGAACAGATTTGTTATTTAAAAGAATGATATTTTAGGGAAAGGGCGAAAATAAAATGTTGGGAATACAAATCATGATTCATCATGTTGTGAATACAAAAGTAACTATAGTGCACTTTGGCAACGGTTCTGCCTTCAGTAATTCAAAATTCTTTCGTGTTTTGATCGGATACTTGTTAATCATGCCGCACAATACATTTCTTCACACTCATTACAGACAGAAATTCCCCTTTACATGAAAATGGAAGCTCACAGGTTAAACGTTTATCTGATTGCATTGATTTGTTTTTGCACAAATAGTTTCTCAACCGATATAGATCGGACAGCAATTCTTGAACCGACAGCGGAAGGTAAGTGATTTTAGAAGAAAATTTAATATTAGCTCAAGCTACTGAATCCGATTGCTTGGCGATTTGGCCAAATCGTAAATAGGGAGCCATTGGGATTGGCTACTTTTTTGGGGCACCAACTGTCGATATGTTGTCAAGTATGCTAACCCGGTTTCTTGTACTGTTTGCAATTCACTTCACTTACAATCAATACCACTTTTGCGATAATAGTTTTTGACGCCAAATTCCAATGGTCCCTATTCTGCGATTTTGCCGGCAATTTTAATTGGCATCACCAACAAATTGCACTGCTTTTAATGAAACTTTACTAGACTATAAAATTTGGCTAATGTCGTTTCATGAATTGAATATGAATATTTCCCTTTCCTTTTAATGAAATTTTACGTTTCATTAACAGTTGTGTACAGACGTTTTCCTCGTACAATTTATACCAAATCCATAAACATTCGTTCTTTTCCCTCTTATTTCATTGAAAGGAAACATGATATTGACATTGTTGAATATTTGACAAGAGTTGCAATCCATTGAAAGCTGCTCTACAATGTGTATCAAATCTACATTTTACTGATACATCTGCCTGAAATCGTCTATCATGTGCATCTTCTCTTCACAGTACATTAGAGTACACATATAATTTATATATATGTGTGTAATATACCACGTTTTCCATTTGCTGTGGAGATGTCAATAATTATTATTTCAATTTTTTAGTTTGGAGGTGCAAGATGTCTATTAAAGCTGGTCCCCAATTTGATTTTAAGGTGTGCCATTTTATAACCGGTATGATGTTCCACTTTAGAGCTGTTAAGTCATTAATTAGTCCTGATTTTCATTACTTTTAATGCGTTGCCTATTGTGTGACTTTTTATCGACAAAGAAGAATTGGCGTGAGAAATGCTAACTAGATAAGTAGGTTCTTAAAGTCGTCAGAGAATGAAGCTTCTGAGTTGTGACTTTTCTTTCTTTGTGATGCAGACCACCCAGATCGACTTGTTCAAATAATTTTTATCATTGAGCATTGCGCCTGGCTGTTGGGAGAAATTCGTTTGAAAGTGTGTCTCAACGCGTCACTTCCTATCCTATACAAAAATGTATGCATTAGTAAGTTATACCATCCCTCAAAGTTTGTCCTATGACCGTTGAATCATCCAGTACATTGTTTAATTTTCATAAAATCTTGTAGGTAATCCACAGTATGCCTAATTTACGCCATTTCTGATCAGAAGCCTTCAATTGATGGTATATACAAAATTTGCTATTCATTAATTAGCCCAATGCTAGCGATGGATCAATACCATTGTCATTGCGCAAATGCTATTGGAGAATATTAACCGAATTTTGTTACGGGTGGAAAATGTTTAGTAGAAAATGTTTGTGCAAAAAAATATCCATTTCAGATAATGTTCTAAATATAAAAATGTTCGAATGATATTTAGGGCAGAAAATGTCAATACGAGCTATCAATATTTTATTTTAAAATGCGCTGAAGTTGCTATAAGCGATCAATCACTTTCGTGGTGTTAGTAAGCAAGTAATCTTTATCCATTTGCTCATGATGTACATAGTTTGGTTGATAAATGCGGTGTAAGAGTCGTAGATTAAGTTAGGTTTGTCTCTCTACGGTGATCTTGTGCACACGAGGGCCAAACAGACCGGACCGGACAAGTTTAAAGTGGATTCCGAACTCCTCACAAGCATCCATGCCACCATTAGGGTTCGAACCTAAAGGCTGTGGAACCAAAGGCCAGAGCGCTGGCCAATTGGCCGTCATGAGAGTCGTAGAAGATGGATACTCGATATCATTCAAATGACATCACTTGAAAAGTTATACTGATGAGTTACAATCGAGCTGATTTTCCCTCTCGTGTGATAAAAATTAGGTCAACTTGTTCAAGACGTCCCCCCAAAAGGCAAAAATGTCAAAGCGGAAGAAGGGGGGGATCCGAGTTTGCATAAATAGAGGTATTACTGTATTCATCTTCTGTGTACGCGGAAGACTTCTTTGGGGCTAGTACTTATACTCCATTGTTCACTCAATTTGACTTGGCATTCTTTAAATTTTTTACTTATGCTTCATTAATGAAAATAAATGTTTAATGGATAATTTCTGGAATTGCTTTTTGTTATGGTTCAATGCTTTCGGCTCTTAATGTATATGTTGCTATTTATGTGTAAAACAGCTTAAACGCTTCCAACATTCATTATTTTTATTTGAAACTAAATCCCCCAACTGAAGTAAAATTATACTTAAATTTTACAGCAGGATATATTTTTCAAACACTCGGACAGTAAGTTTCAAATCACTCATCCGAATCACGTAAACAGTTTTCATACCCTTCACAATTTGCATAAACCTCGCAAACTGAAGCAGTCAATTGCTCAGTGCGGTACTTTATTTTTGGGTTTGGGGACCGAACTAATCTCCAAACAAACCAACGGTATCCAAGTTCAATTACTTTCCAAGATTGGAAAGTAATAATCAAGATTGATTATTATTTGATAACCAAGATTGGAATATTATTTGATCCATTTCTTAAAGTAATCAAAAGTACGTAAAATCACGTAGAATTAGTATCTTATTTTTAAGGTAGTTGGCGCCACTAAGTGTTTTGCATAAGGTTCTTTTCACAAGGCCCTGATTTAGTTTGGTACCCCAATTACAAACACTTATTGTTGGTTTCTATGCACAGGTTGTTCTCAAACAGACCACAGCGAAGACGGGGCAACAGAGGGCGAGGAGTACAAGCTATTCTTCAAGCAGATCTATAACTCGGCCGACTTCTACTTCCTGGTGTCTCGGATGTACATGGCCAACAAGGAACTGGCAATAATGGCTTTCAGTGGGCTGTCCAAGTGTGTCTGGAGGATCTTGAGTGTCAAAGACTCCATGCAGCTATTCAAGTGGCACATTGCTCTGGTGCAGTTTTTGATATCTTTCGTTGGAGTGACTGCCCTCTGCAAGGTGGTCAGCTGCCTTATCTACCTATATAACCTGTCGTGCATCATGTTCCTAGAGAGCAGGTGAAGCCTGCGCCCCTCATCTTCCACCCACGCTTTGATTTATAACTTCCCACCCCATCTGTACCTCTTGCTTTACTCCAGTGATTCTCAAAGAATGTGATGCATAAAAATAAAATAGATTTCACGATTGTTTTCGATTTGTAGTGAAATGAAGTTGTTCATATTGTTTCTGAATGCCGGGCACTAAAATATTACACCGTTGCACATTCAACGTTACCAAGGGTCCTACCTCCATGGGGAGCCTGCCATATAAGCGAATACCAGCAGTTGATTTGGTTTGTTGCTCTACGGTCATTTTGGGAACACTTTTGGCTAATTAAACCGGGACCTACAGTTTAACGTGGATTCTGAATCACTAATAAACATCCATGCCACCGCCAGGATTCAAACCTGAAGCCTGTGGTAACAAAGGCCAGAGCTCTAGCCAATTGGCCATCAGGCCGCGAATACCAGCAGAGGTGACGTCTGGAAGATTCATAGAATGTGGTTTATAGAGTTTTTGTGCTGATTTCAGACATAGACACAGAAGGCCCCCAATTCAACTTTGTTTATCAATTTCGAATCCGGCTCCCCTAGCTCACTTTGACTTTCAGGTCAACAAGCTATCTATAAGGCTGGCGTATCCTGAAGCAAACTTGATTGAATGTGGGAAAAAATCCGTAGAAATATCTTTTCATGCTTAATAGAGTCAGTGATACACACTTTACTAGGAAACTCTATATAAATATGCCTTCTGTTATGTATTGTCTCCACTTATGTATAAAACGAGCAACCTCACATCCGGAGTGATGAAAGGATAGGGACAATTTCAGATTTGTGTGTTATTTGATAGAAAACAACCCATTTAGAAGTCAAAGTGATGCTTATAATTTCCACGTTACGCTTATAATTTCCACGATGCTTATAATTTGTTCAAATTATTATAAGCTTTATAATAATTTGACCGCAATGGTACAGAATCCATCAATAAATTTATTAGTAACAATTTTTGCCATTAATACATTTGAATTTATCTATTCCAGAGGTTATTTACCACCACATCATAACTGTTCCATCGTCGTGATTAACGAATGGAATAAAATCTTTTGTCTTAATTCTTACTTAGACTTTCTTCAAACCTTTATTCAAATAACTAAAGATTAATTTTTTTTTATCAAACTTACCCAGAGTATGAAAACTTTCTTGGTTTGTTTGACATTTCTTTATTATTAAGACAATGCATTATTTAAATGGTGCCAAAATGATCACAAAGTCTTCTCACAAGTGATGGAAATTGAGTATCAATTTAAAATTAAAGTTATTTTAGTATGAATTTAAATCAATATTTCAAATTTCCATCACCAAAATACTAATACTGACATGGAATTACGGAACGTGAACATGGAACTACCAATTTTCAATATCTTTTTTTGTTTGATTGTTCTTTAAGCAATTCAATATTTATAAAAAAGTTAAATAAAAGTTAGGTATATTGAATTTCAGAAATAATTTGTTTCTAATTGTTGATTCGTTAGAAATCAAGTAAAGTATAAATTTTTATTATAAAAGATTTTTGTAAAATAACTTATTTACTTCCCATTTATATACAATAGATTAAATACAACCAATAATTTGTAAAATTAAAATTACACAAGACATTATTTTATAGCTTTTTATATCTATTTTTTTTTTAAAGTTAAACAAAAGACATAGAAACAAGTTATTACATTATTTAAAAAAATAAAAATAAAGGTAAAGCTTGTTAAAATGCTTATATAACTTTTTCTGCATAATATACAACAATTGAAAGAAATTTAACTATAAGCTCAAAAATTTTCCCTTTTATAATATAAGCCTCCCATTAAAATGTTTCAAAATTAATTAATTTTAAGAAAAGGTTTCTACCCAAAATAATCAACTGAGGAGAAAAAAAAATGTCATATGTTAATAATTTGAGTCCCACAAAATAATTGGAATACAAAATACCTATATAGATATATAATTAATTTTAAAATACAATATTGTAATAATGATTTTTTTTATATAATTCCAAATGAACAAATTTTAATTAGAAATAAGGTTTCATCTTATACACTAAAATTATTTTTGGGTTATCTCATTACTTAAAATTGTGAGTATTTAAATTTTTTTATGCTGTATATAACTTTGCATTTAAAATGATGAAAATGCTATATTTTTAGAGATCAACAACAATTAACAAGGCAATCAACAATTTTAACAACCTATATTTAATAGAAGTGAATAACAAGAAATGAAGTTGATAACAAATTAAAGTAGAAACTAAAAGTAGCATTTCACATATTTTCTTATTAAATTTAATTTACAGAAATGTTTCATAATGAAGAAATATTTTGCATATTCAACTAATCAAATAAATTATTTTCTCAACAAAAAAATTTACATTTTACTAATAAAAGTTTATTCATAATTTACAAATAATAAATATGAAAAGAAATTTATAAGCAAGAAAAATAAAATAAAGGTGATGTTTAATTTAAGAAAAACTACAATATTAATTATCCCCAATACTGAAAAGAGAAAAACTTTTAATACATCATTTTTAAAACAAAAACAAGAATTTATTCTAAGAATCACATACATGAATAACAAATTGTAATTGAATTTGAAATAAATAGATTTAAAAATTACACTCATTTACAACTATTTTAACATGTAAAATTATTCACAACCTATGTATATACTAATATACATATACACGTTTTCTATACTCACATATATCAATAAATATCCATGCATTTGAATAACAAAAATATTTCTTACAATAAGACAAAAGTCAATAATTTATTCACTGTAAAACACATAAACAATCCCCAATAAATTTAAATTGAAGATTATTTAAATATTAAGCATTTTCTACAAATAAAAATGTAAATTTAAGTATGAAAATTTAGACTGGTAAGATAACAAATATATATCATAAATCTGAAGTCATCATTGAATAACAAATGCTAATGCAAACTATAAAATAAAAGAATAAATTTAAGTAAAATATCTTGCTTAAGCCATATATACACTTTAAAGAAGTTCATGAAGAAAAAGATAAAATTACCTACATATAATTATTGACATAGAAATTAATAAAAATGACAGATAAAATTGTTTATTACATTTTTTTGAATAAAATGTAAATGACTAAGTATGTTTTATACAGTTTCTGCAATTAAACACAATAAAATATTTTTGAGTAAATGATACTGAAAAATATTTGCAAATTTTAAAATATTAGAAAAAAAAAAAAAGACTAGTAAAGGTTGATTAACAAATGAATAACAATATATTAAAATAAGAATAAGAATCTTATACGAGTGTAGTAGTATGCTATATCAGAATTCTAAAATAACTATTTCATAGAAAACACATTTGAAAACAATTCTGAATGCAATGATTAAAGTAAACATTTTAATTGAAATAACAACTTATGGCATCAAATGCAAAGTAAAATGTTCTTTTGAAAATCAAGCAAGTGAAGTATCTTTGGTGAAAGGCAACTTGTGAAAGGCATTCAGCAGAAGAGGGGGTCATTGGAACGCCCCCTGCGCAAGCGACACAGGTATTTGGACTTGCACGTCGTATCACAGTGAGGGGTGGAGAAAGTGGCACTTTTATAAAAGTACCTGCAAAAAAGAGATGAAATCAGGAAAACAACTTCGGTTTTTATTAAAAAAAAAACAAACTTACTTTCACATAGCATTTCAAGAATGATTTATTGTACATAACTTCCAATGTCTAATTTGAAAAATACAGAATATTTACCAAAAAATGCAGAAGACATTACAGCATTATTTTATGATTATAAAAATAAAGCTGCTAATTAATAAAATAATAATTTTTAATAGTTTTAACTTAAATAACTATTAATCTTAACATTTCCATAATCAAAACCAAGAACTTAGCACACTTCAATCATATGTAATGCTCAATAAAATTGCAATTGACTGTACATAAATTAAATAGAATTAAGATTCTAGGTAAAATAATATTTTATCGTCATCACATTTGGCTCCGTGGAACACATGCAGGTCAGTGTGACAACCGAGTGAGATCCTTGCCCAAACCATTAATCCACCATCTCGGTAACTGTGTCTTTCAACAGTGTTGGATTGATGGTATTTGGTGCTTTGTTCCCCTCCAGATCAGTAGACGTCCTGAATCGCTCTCCAGTGTGAACTTGGACTCGTCTGTAAAGAGTACAGGAGCTCATCGCTGTATGGTCCAGGAAACGTGTTCTCTTGCCCAAGATAAGCGGACCCTTCTCTGTCGTCCGTTGAGGGGGACACACACAACTGGTCGCCTTGCATAGAGACCTGAATTGTGAAGACTCCTTCTCACCGTACTAGCGGATATTCTTCTCCCTGATGCTACAGAGTGGCCTGCAACAAGTAGTGGCACAGAAATGCTTCTTCTCCTTCTGGCCGAAAGAGCTACAAAACGGTCTTCTGCAGGTGTTGTAGCTCGTGGTCGACCTGGAACATGCCTTCTGGACACAGAAGCTTCGGTTTGATATTGATTACAGAGAAGGTGGACCACACTGAGAGGCACATTAAGACGCCTAGCAGAATCAGCCTGGGACAACCCCATTTCCATCCATCCGACCGACCGCCATCTTAACCAATCGGGCAAACGGCTTCTCTCAGACATTGCGTGACCCCACTGCCTATTGTCAACGAATCTGCTAACAAAAGTTGTAAATCAACAAAAGTTACATGCGTAATTACGAAAGCCTGATATTTGCATATTTTTTTCTCACTCATATATACCCATTCTTTTGTATGAAAAAGAAGTGGTAGATATCGTTTTTGCATAAAGTTCGTTATTATCATTTATATAAACTATAAACTTCCTTGTTACTGTCATTTTCTTTTATGGTGAGCTTCGAAAAACATGTTGTTCCTTAACTTTTGGAGGCCAGTATATTTAAACAAAAATTTCCGATTCTGAAAGATAAAAACATTATTAAGCTATAAAACATTAAAAAATATTTCATTCAATATTTTCTATTATTTACCTATTAGAAGATCAGATCCTTTGTCAATAAAGTGCTAACGTAGATGCATGATCTCTTACATTCTTGTTTCAATATTTATTGTTTAAAAACATATTCAATTTTAAAATTGTGCTAACCAAATGAATGTAGTGCAAAGTGCACAGTTGTGTGATTTATCGGAGTACCGGGGGAATAATCCCCACAACTCCAGTTAAAAAATTAAAATTAAGTTGCATAATAGATAAAAAACCAAAATTTAAAAAATCAAAAAAGAGTTAACGTTAAGAAAGCAGCATTGCTCTTAGAAATTAAGTGTTTTACTATAAAACAAAGCTAGGAAGAAGGATAGAATTTAAAATTAAGATTAATCTTTGCACAGTGCATAACAGTTTAAAAACTCTGAAAAATTTAGAGAGAAAGCAAAAAGGAAAGATAGTGCAAACAACACGGAGATGGTGGAGCTACTGACATCAGATGGGCTTAAAACTTGTAAAACCTTTTCGACACACTATAAATACCACGAGTGGGCGGAGTTAATTGAGGCTGGCTTCTGATTGGAAGCTGTGGTGTTGAGTTATTGCTAGTATGTTTTGGCAGAAAAATTTTTGTTTATATTAATTCCTATCCTGGGTCTATGTGAATTCTTTTAGGATTCGGGAAACTATTAAAATCTAATTCAAAAATTGCGCGAGGTCGTTTTTTATTATATTTATGTGGAAGATATTTAGGAAGATTTAACATTAAGGGATTATCACTGAGCGGGATTTTATTAAGAAAATTTTCAGCTAGTTTTTTGGCGTAATTAAGAATAGGCTCGATTTTAAGGTCGGCGTGGATTAAATGTCTATTGTAATAATGTGGTGCATCAGTGTTTCTCATTAAAACTTTATTTTGGAAGACCTGCAATCTCTTTAGGTGGTGTATGGCAGCGTTGATCCAAATAGGGGCTGCATAAGTTAAAATGGGCCTTATACAGGCTTTGCAGGCAAGAAGTTTGTTTCCAATCGCGAGCTTGCTTTTCCACGAAGTTAACGGATATAATGAGTAATATGCTTTATTAGCTTGGTCGATTTTATGAGTAATATGTTGTCTAAAAGTGAGTCTTTTATCTAGAATAATTCCTAGGTACTTGTATGTATCTACAAAAGGCACTGGTTCATCGAAGATACGTAGTGGATTCATGGTGTTTAATCGCCTTCGCTTGTGGAAAATTAGGAGAGCACATTTACTGGGGTTGACCTTTGCCTTCCACAAGCTAAGCCAGGTTTGAAGTCTATTTACAAAAGTTTGAAGCCTAAACATGAGGGTGAAAAGATGACTATGTTATGTGATGACCGCGGTGTCATCTGCATACATGGCCGTATTGACCAGCAGGTCTTTTGGAAAATCGTTGACACAGATATTGAATAAGAGTGGTGAAAGATCGACCCATGTGGGAGACCGCATTCAACACTCCTGGCAGTAGAAATTGCTTCGTTGACTTTGACTTTAAAATTACGGTTAGTAAGAAATGATTTAACGAGATTTGCTAGCGGAAGCGGGAAATTTAATTTTTTGAATTTGAAGTACAGACCAGTATGCCATAACTTGTCAAACGCTTTCACGACGTCAAGAAATAGTATACCGGTCAGAATGAATGTAGTTGCTGCTAAATAATAAATTAAAATGTAAAAGCCTAATTAGATCCACACATATTTGTAAAACAGTTTTAGGTATGAATATAGATAAAAAAAAATAATTGATAATAAAAAAAACCCCTAATTAATCATTTTTCTGCATAGTTCAAAAATCAAACAAAAAAAAAAAAAAAAAAAAAAAAAAATTTTTTTAAACTAATGTAATATCATATACTAAAATTTTTCTTTTTTATTATATTACATATTAAGTAATAAAATGTATGTATGGTAGGTAATTTTCGAGTTTTTGTCTTTTGTCCACAGTGAATACATGCATTTCATGGCTGTCATAAGTCTGTGTATCCCTATTTTAAAATGTACTAAAGTAAAACAAATTTTCACATTGGTCATTGCTGTAAAATATATGAAATAAATAGAGTATGAAAATTCTAAATTTACCAAATGAACATGATCCATTTTTAATTTTGAAAATGAAGATCTGAAAAGAAAACATGAAATTATACTAAACATTCAAATAAAAACTGCACCTGTAGAATTTCTGGAAAAGAGTATCATCCTGTTCGAACCTATAAGTCAGATGATCCCAATCCTGCGGCAATAAGGAAGTCATATTGAAAGCTTTCTTGGCTGAATACTCAAATTGCCAGTTCAGTTCCATCTTTAAGTTCGCTTCGGTGAGGTTAGCAAAATAAGTTTCATGATCGATCACAACCTGCCCAAAGAGCAAGAATTAGACGAAAGAATAATATTTCATTCATTTATTCAAATAAATATTTTCAATAAAAAACTATCAGTTTTTAAACCATCCGCTAATTTTTTTAAATACTAACATTAAAATTACAAGAAGTAATTAAAAAAGTCTTTACTTGCCTATCATTTTTTCATTTGTCACCAGCAATAAAACTACATAACATTTTGAATCATTTCTTGATCTTTTAAAAATGAAAATGCACAATATCCCTTTGAAAAGTAACTTTCCTATATTTCCTCTTTGTTAAAATAATTAGATAATATATTAAAATATTATTATTTTAATTAATATTATTCAGTATTATCTATTTTATTTTTTAAAGATTAATTGAGAAGACTAAAATTCTTGAAATCATATGAACATAATTTT
The DNA here is from genome assembly GCA_021605075.1 of Caerostris darwini. Classification (NCBI taxonomy): domain Eukaryota; kingdom Metazoa; phylum Arthropoda; class Arachnida; order Araneae; family Araneidae; genus Caerostris; species Caerostris darwini. Next base: position 259,917 of record BPLQ01010209.1, read on the forward strand.
AAATAGAAATTTTATTTTTGAAATTGCAAATATATTTATTTCTGTTACTGTTTTATATCTTGAAGACTATAATGCAAGTATGTTTTTTTCTGATTATTCATTTGATATTTTGTTTTGAGGTGCTTGTTTAAATTTTCAGAACTTTCATTTTGTTGAATGCAGATGTGTTAATTTCAGTGGATGCGTTTTTTTTTTTTTTTTTTATCCTATGTTGGATTTAGTAAATATAAAACATTAACTCTTCTAGAAAAAGTTTAACAAATAATATGTTACATTATTGAATCCATGTCTTATCTTCAATTTTTAATATTACTTATTATCAAATATTTAAAAAGTAATAAGCTAGAAGAAATGTTTTCACATAAGTAGTGACCCAACAATAATCGAAATTTGTCTTACATTCTGTATCACAGAGAATTTGTAAATATATATATTGCTCACAAATTTTTTTTAAGTTGGTCACAGGGATAGGTTTGACGACTTGGATTCAAAAGTTTGCTAATCTCTAATACATATAATTATTTTTAAATATCATTTGAACATTATTTAAAATGAAAATATAGTTAATATATAGGGTTTTTTTTACTACAAAAATTAAGTAAGCAAATCACAGGACTGACTGCTCATATTGCTAACAATTACGAACATTCTATTTTCCTATTTGGTATTTTTTTAATTATATTTATGTTGAGCTTTTCCTTAGAAATAAGTAAGAAATTTATCATACTGTTAGACATTTGTTTGTGTTTCTTAAAATTTATATCATTACAAAAGTTTTGGATTGTAATAAGTTGTTATTTAACAAGCTATGGTAGATATTGCTCTGATGAAATTTACAGCTAATTTAGAAAAGCATTTTTCACGATTATATGATAATAAAGCAGACTGAGATTCAGCCTTCCAGACAGGGCTACTACCCTAGAGGAACAATTCAACAAGATCCCCTAGACAATTTGTCTTCAAATTTAATAACACCAAAATTTATTGTACAGAGAATGAGTTAGTGGACCCAAAGGCTAAAAACACATCAGATGATCTAAGCCTTCCCTAGGTATCATCGGAAGAACCATTATTATTAAAAATAATAATAATAAAGGTGATGTATTTCAAAGCAGAAAACAGGACAGCAAATACGCTACAGGTTATTCTCATTTGAGCACTAACAACTCTAAACATCTCCTGTATCCTTCAAGTAGGATGGTGGATACTATTCTCATTCATTTTCGAACCAAATCATATGTAACGAAAGCACTCTCTATAGATTCAGTATAATTACCTCTCCAATGTTTCCATTGTAGTTATCAGGAAAATGTGCATCACATCTTATTTCAGTGTAAACATGAAACATACAAATTATAGAACAGTTATGATTATAAAATATTATGTTTCTCCTGGTTTTTTTAATCACATTACAGGTCGCAAAATTCATTGCAATAGTTAGTAACAGTATTAAAATAACTATAGCAGTACTGAAATTCAGACAGTTTTGCCTTTAATTTTAAGTAATCAAAAAGGTTAAATGACTAATCAATTTTTGAGCCGTCATTTTGAAATCTAAGAAATAATTTTCAAATAGAAGTAAGGACATTCTATTAAATATTTTAAGAATATTAAGGAGCAAGTAAGTGTAAGTGATAAAAAGCAAATACATTAACTTTTAATTTTTGAAAATGTAGATAGAATAACATTGAAAAATATATAAATTTCAGACTGAAAAAAAAAAAAAAAAAAAAAAAAAAAAAATCAGAATAGCTGAAACTTATAAATGTTTTAAAAATCAGATAAAAAAGAGAAAAAAAAAAAAAATATCTTACCCTTGAAGCTTGTGGATAATTTGCATCCACTGTGTATATTCTGTAACCAGGGTTAAAATTATCATAAGTTGTCACACTAGGCCCAATATAAACTATATTGGTAGGTCTTGGTTTTGGTCCAGATTTATCATAAAATATTTCATATTCGTCAGAATGAGTATGCCCAAAAAATTGAGCAGTTACAGTACTCTCATACCTATAAAGAATGTTCACAGAAAAAGTTTTAATTTTATAAATTTTTATAATATTATTTAAAAACTTGAAACTTCGAATATTGGATAAAAGAATTACAAATAAATATTTTGAAATAATTATTAATAAGAATAACAATTTTAACTAAAAAATAAAACATCAGTATAAAAACAGAAATACCATTGAAATGTTTAAATAATAGCTATTAAAAAAATTAGATTGCAATATTTTTGATATCTGATAAGCATATGTATGTCTTCAAACAAACACATGTACACCAATATATAAAAAATAAAAAACAAATAAGAAAATATTACTTTACATTTATTATTTACAGTTACAAATTAAGATTTATATGTTTAACATAGTTTCACTGGTGATTTCAAAAACGAAAACTAAATTTACATAAAACATATTTCAATAATCAAAGACAGCTTCTAACTTGTTAATCAAATAACAGTTTGAGGAAGTTTTGAAAAGAGGGAGATAAAAAATTGGAAATCATTGAATGAAGATATTTAATGATAATGAATATCTTCATGAAGATATTCATTATGAATGAAGACATATATGAAGGTATTCATTATGAATGAAGACATATATGAAGATATTCATTAATTTTTTTAAATATTTAAATGTCGTGAAGGAGTTTAGTGTGCATAATTCATTCAGGAGTCATTATACAAATTTGGACACTGGTAAAAATAGAATGGTTTGCTTTTTCAATAATATAAGAAATATATCATGATACATTTCATAACCTTAATGAGTGACTTATTTGTAATAAGAACTGTTGATTATTCTTTTGTCTAGAGTTAACATGAAAACATATATAATATGAACCAAAAAACATGTAAGTCGAGACTAAGTATTCATTTGAACTAATTTAAATTTAACATGTGGAAGGAATTTTGACAAAGAGATGGTCTAACATTTGATACTGAATAAAATATAAGAGGCATGAATACAGAAGAGAAGAAATGCCGATTCATGAAAGAGGAAAAAACAATAACATGCTCCAAAAGAGAGGAGAAAACAACTAAGATGCTGCAAGGGAAAAGAAGGAGGATTTAAAGTGACAGGATAAAAACAGTGGCCATGTATGAAGAGGGGAAGTTTAGGATTGGAGAGCTCAAGATGAGATTATGAAATCGATAGGGCCAAAGATGTTTGAGAGAGCTTGTGTTTCAGCTGGTACTGTTTTAACATACATCTCTTTGTAAATATTCATCAATAACGACACTGTAGTTTAAATCGTGTATGGAGGCCTTGAATATTTCATTCAATTCCATCGTAGAAGACACATTTGAAATCCATACTCCAATAAATGTTCTTACAGACTTCATGTTTTTTATGGTCATTCATGAACTTCTATGCTATATGAAATATTTACTGCTACAATTTATACTAAAACAATATCTATGAATGTTAAGGTATGACCACAGCTTGATTAGTTTACAAATAAGTAAAGAGTGAAACAATTCTATGTATATAGTACCCTCCAAAAATATGTATATAATTAGAAATTACAGCCATAGCAAAATAAATTTAATTTAATAATTTCAATAAATTATAATTTAATAATAAAATTAATTTATAATTTAATATATATAATTTAATAATTTATAAATTAATAATAATTAAATTTAATAATTTTATAATTTAATAAAATTAATTTAATAATTTCAGTAAATTTATGAAAAGCACGTGGGTTTTACATTTCAACTAAAATTAGAGAGCTATTAAATAAAAAATAAAAACTTTTTTCAATGATTGTCATAATCCCTATATGTTTTGTTACTTTTTTATATGATACAAACTTTTAGTATGTGGACTAATTTATCTATTAAAAATTTATTATGCAAATTTGAATTTATTAGTAATTCTTTTTTATTACTCTTCTTTTGTTAATTATTTTTCTGTAAAAAAATTAACAGAAACTCCATTTTTTTCATAAATCTATGATAAATTGTATTTATAAATGCTGGTATTTCTTTGACATACTAATTTTTTTTTATATCTGAAAAAGTTGAACAATTAAACGGTTTTTCACACAAGAATTAAAAGTGGTTACTTTTCAATTTCTAAAATATTGGATATTTTTATTTTTAAAAAGTTGCAATAATAAATCTTACTACATAATCAATAAATTCAAATTAGTTAAATAGCAATTAGAAATTAAAAAAAAAAAAATGTTTTTATTCATTTCAATATTCTGAATTGTACTTAAAAATATGAAAAGTAAATTTTAGAAATGAATGAAATTACCTGTTAATAATTTTGTAGTAATTACTGCTCCACATACCTAGGCAATCAGGTTCTCCTGGTGGAATATGACCAATGATATGAACCTTTGAATAATGAAAAGTAACTATCAGTGAACAAATTTTTTTTACTCAAAATAAAATTGTATGGGGTTGTAATTCTTTTTTTTACTCATGTAATTAAATTCAACCAATAAAATTGCAACTTTTGCTAGCAAAAAAAATCCCTATTAAGAAATTCTTAAGTTTTCAAGCATTTCCATAGATTATAGACAGGTATTAATGATGCCAAAAAATCACTTTTTAAAAAGTACTCTTTATATACATGAGATATGAAGAACTCAAAAGAAAACACTTTTATGACATAGTATTTCTTACCTGTTAAAGATATTTTCATTTGGATGTAATGCATGAATAAAAATACAATGAAAATATACAATAATTCATTGAAGAAAATCCTACTTATGAAGTAGAAATAAAATTTTATTAATTTTGACTCAAACATTAGATTTTTGTTATCTGTCTATAGCAACATGAATAGAAAAAAAAAAAAAAAAAAAAAATCAATTTAACAATAATAAAAAAAGGAGTTGATTTACACTAAAATATTTGTATTTTGTAAATTATTCTAAATAACTTGAATTGCTTAAAATTATTTCATTTTTTTATTAAAGAAATTTCCTCTTTTTTTCCATAATAATTTTGCCATTACAACTAATTTTTAAATTATTACACGAATTTTTAAAACTAAACACTTAGTACATATTTTAGTTTAAATTTTGTGTGAATAATAAATTGTAAAATTGTACAAATTTATTAAAGCATAAAAAATACCCCAAGAATGTTTCATAAGATTAAATTTTACAAATCAATCTAGAAAATTATAAAGGAACTTATGACTTTTTAAAATAATCATAATTTTTTTTATGTAATTAAAAAAATGGATTAAAATTTATGTTAATTCAGATATGAAAAAATAATTTTTGCATGTGATTCTCATTTATTTTTATGGTAGTCTAAGTTAAGAAACACTTCTTGATTCAAGAAAATTCTATTAAGAATGTCTTAAATGACCAGTAATTTAGGCAATTACTTTGCCAAGATCAAAATCAAGAATACTCTGAAAATTTTTGTGTAGTTCTTTTTTATAAATATTTTTTAGGAAATTATCTGTTGCATGGAAAGGTATTTATGTGCAAAAGCTAAAAAACATGACAACACTTGTTATACAAATTTTTTAAGTTAACTTATGTTAATTTAGATTTTCTTACCTTTTCTCCTTTGTCTTCTGCCATTTGCAGTTGAGCTACTAACCATGCCAACTGTCCAGTTGGATCAGTTGAATTCACAAGTAACCACCTACAAGATTGATTCTTAATATATAGTTTCTGAAATTTGTAAAATTAATGGAGATAGAGAATACAAGAACTATATGAATCATTAAAATCATGTAAATAAAAATTATGTTACTGTTTAAATTATGACAGTGCCCATTACTTTAAAATTTTCTTGTATTCAATGTAAATAATACTTCTATTGAATATTCTGCAAAATTTCCTTTTGAAAATTAACTTTTTTTTGTCACTATTTGACAACTTTTGGCAAAATGGATAAAAATTTGGAAACATCAATATATATATATTATCATTGAAAGTGGCTTTGAAATTAAAGTTTAATTTTCATTTTAATATATAAAATATTGAAATAATTAACTTTAAATACTAACAGAAATTAATAATAGTGAAAGTTTATTTAAATTTTATGTTGGAATTATTAAACCTTTAAATTCATCACTAGATATTGACAAAAATAATTTGAGAATTTGATATTTATACAATTATTTAAAAATATTTTTAAATATAATATATAAACCTCTTAAAAATATTCATAAAAGAAATATTAAAAATGGTAAAAAGCATTTTAAAATATTATTTACAATAAATAAAATTTATTTTTTATGAACACTTTAAAATTAATTAAAATTTATCTTTAGAAAAGCTCATTTTTTGCAAATTTTCACACATTATAGAATAGTTACAGCAACATACATGTCATGTAATTTTAAATGCTAACCATCTTTCATTTCAAATTTTATAAAATAATGTGGCAGAAAATTTATTTTGAAATGAATTTATAATTTAATGTTAAAAATTAGGAACATTAACATATAAAAGGATAAAAATGAAAAAAAAAATTATATATATTTCTTAATAAATTTTTTAATTGATCAATATTTTCAATTTTATGAAAAATATTTTTGTATAAAATAAAAAATTACAAGCTAGAGAAATAGTTTTTTCTTTCCTAGAGCACAATTTTTACGTTATAATATTGAAATAAAAATGCAAGAATTTCCTCACTAAATGTACACAATAGCTATGTATATTTCAGTAAAAATTCTTTTTTTTATCATTGATATCACAGATATTAAGATACACAAAGTGAATATTCACCAATTCAAACTATTGCAATAGTTCATATTCAGAGATATTATTCGAAGCCCAGGATAAACTTCAGCAGTATAAAAAGCACCTCTGAAAAAAAAAAAAAACCCCCCAACAATAATTGGACACTTATAAAAAAAACTTATATATTGATATTAACAGAATTGATATTTATAAAATAAAATATATTAAAAATAAATTGTTAATAACATCAAAGTAAATGCTTAATTACATTTCATTCAGAGAAAAATATTTATTGATATGCATAGATAATAAGTATGTTAAAAATGAATTAAAGGCAATATCTACAAAATCATCCTTTCACACACCCATTATATTATTATAAATTACGTTTGTAAAAATTGTTATATATTATATTTTTTTTTATTGTTTTGATAATTGTTTTATAAAAATAAAAATTTTGCATCATTAATTTGGTTTCACACAGGGGAATATATACATATATTAAAAATAAATGAAATAAAAATGTATGCATTTTCACGATTTATATGAATTATATGTATATTACATATTTTTCTTGTGCTATCTGCAGTTATATATATTTGCATAAATTATTTACAAATTTATTTACTATTACTATTTGTTTATTATTTACTTAAAATTAATCATACAAAGTGAAACTTTTAATATACTATAAATTGCAAAACCTATAACCATGTAAATTAAAAAAAACAACAACAACAAATAAATTTTAATTTTATTTCACATTTATATGCTGATATGTATGCAGAAAAATATATAGCAAAGGAGGGGGATATATTTTGATTTAAGATGTTTTAAATATGAAGAAATATATAACAAATTTAAAAATAAAATTAACTAGAAATATTTTAAACATCAGAGAGGAATTTCTAGAAGGATTATTTGATTAGCATGACAACAAATTTTTAGAGAATTTATTTAGATGAGTGACTACAAAAGCTATACAATCATTACCTAGAACATCAAATTGTTATTATTAACTTAAAGAAAGATCTAGTAACTATTAGCAAATCCTAATCAAACATTTTCATGATTTTTTTTTATTGCATTGTATATTAGAACAGCTAAGGGGTAAATAGAAAGAATTATAAATAATTCATTTCAGTATCACTTACAATTTAAGGGTATGTGATGTGCCTGGGAGCCAATTACTCCAGGCCTTTTCAACTTCATCATAGAGCCAAGAAATCGAATCATTTCCTGTGATTTCAGGAATTGGAAAGCTAAAAATAAATAAATAAAAACTATATTTAAGCACAGAAAATGATCAGTGGGTTTTGACATAACTTTTTTTTGTGGAAGGCATATATTTTGGAAAATTCATAAATGTAATAATAATAATAATAATTTATGAAAATGAAAAACAGGTGCACATTGGTACTGTAGCATAGTAACTAAAGTACATTAACTATAGAATTCACCAATACAATAGCTTGCAGCTTATTTTATTAGTATTTTATTTAGTTTTCATTTTATGTATTTGCTAGGTTAAATATTATTGTATTATTTTAAATATGATTTTGTATTAAAATATATATAAAAATTATCTATAAAAAACTAACTTTGAACAATCTAAAACATAAAGTAATATTTTATTTTTTGTAAATTTTAAATATAATAACTACAATTGTTGACTCTCTAATTGTTGGATCTTTTTCAATATATCTGAACGACTGAAGAATAACAATTAACAATATATTTTAACTCTTTTAATAATTGTTCTTTAATAGTTTAATTTATTTCTAATTATTTTTTTAATGCTGAAGAATTTTTAAATAGTAATTAATTTTATTTTATTAAGATTTTTTAAAATTAATTATGATATGAAAGTTTTTGTAGCTATTTTAAATCACACAACCAACTATTTTAATCATACTCCACAACTTGTATGTTCATAGACATATACTGAATTTTCATGGAAAATCTTGTTCACCTGTTGACAGGTGCACTCTCATGATTCCCAAGGGCTGGAAAAATGGGCACATGTCCCAGGTATTTATACACCAGCTTGGAAGCTGTGTGCAGCAGATTGATTACTTCATTTCGAGTGTAATTCCAGATGTCATGGGGAGGAATGTCTCCTGTCCAGATTACATAATCAATCTAAACAATAAAAATACAATTAAAAAAATAATGTTTAGGTACTGATGCTCACTCGCTTACTGTAATTTTTACCTATAATTCATAATGATTGAAATCTGTTTTCTTTTGGTGCAGTTTTCCCTATAAGTTCTGTTTTTATACTCAGAGCAGAGATTTTAAACTAACATAATATTTTTAAAACCTTGAAAGTTAAATGATTTAAGTAAGAAAGCCCCATGATAAAAAAAAAAAAAAAAAGTTATTTACTAGAATATTTTATGAAAATGCAAGACAGTAAAAATAAAAATAAAATGTCCCCAATTGAAATCAATTTCATTAAAATATTAAATTTAAATTTTTGCAGATGAAAATCTCGATTAATATTATGATAATCAATTGGTACAAAAGTGTGGTTCATTATTTGTGGTGGAAAAACATTCTTAAATGAGGCATTTTTTGAAATTAAATTGTATTGATGCATTAAAGGGGGAAAAAAATCTTCCATAGTAGTTATAATCTGCACAGAGAAATTCTAACCAAGGAAATACTTCAATATGAACTATTGAAAAATATTTGATATTCTCCAAATTATTATCTGGAACATTTTACTATTGAAAGCTTCAGGTAATTATAATTAAATGTCTTGCATCACCCAGTCAGTTCATTTTCTATATGCCATATGTTGCCATAAAATTTCTAATATTTTATTTTTTAATAAGGAAAACCTACATCTTTTTGAAACTAAAGAATAAAAAAAATTAAGATGATATTTATAACCAAGATTAAAGTTATACCAGCATTTAAAGAAATGCAATTTACCAATGAAAATCTTATATTTGGTTGGGAAAAAACCTTGTATAAACATAGATCAAATAAAGCAAGCAAATTATTAATTTAAATCAACAGAAAGCAATCAAACTAATTCACTGCTCAACAAATAACAGTTTGCTTCAATACTCTCAAAGGAGAAAAGGCACATTTTTAAAAATGAAGAGGTAGTTCAAAGTAAAAAGATTGCATACAATTGCTTGTTAAGAACACTATTTTTCTGTTTCATTAATGCCAAATTTTTAACAGTGCTTTGTAAGATTTATTTGTTTAATGTAGCAGTTTTAATAACAGTTTAAAATTCCTTTTAACTTATACGTATTTTAATTAATAATAATTTTTTACATCCAAACTGCTTAAGATTACCCCAAAATTTATAAACACAAGACTTGCTGAATAGTTAAAAATATACTGCATTACTTTAAATTTTCCAAAGTATTTGAAAAGTAAATTTTTTTTGTGTGTGTTTTTTTCTTTTAAAAATAGATTAAAAGATTTTTATTATTAAAGTTAAATTTCCTTTAACCTCAACTCCTGATGATATGAGAATTACATGGCAATCAGTCAAAACAATCCATATAATTGCAGCATAGTAGTAAAACCTAATCTCTTCCAAATATATAAAAATTACTTTTAATAGTTGATTATTGATTTTAGAAAATTTGTTTTTAATGTTAATTATTATATAAGAAAAGATTAAGCAATGATACCTTATGTGTCTTATTGATGTGTGCAAGCATATTGTCCAAAGTGCGCAAAGGTATATCACAATTTCTGTAATCACCCCAATATCCAGAAGCTTCCTCTCGGGTATCTGGTTGTCCTGAGGTGGCCCTGCAGCACAATGGTTCCCCACACACTGCACTAGTATTCTCTTTGTAGTAAGGGTCAATGTGGACGTCTGAGATGTGTAAAACACGCAACACAGGAGCATGAGGCTGCACAAGGTAAAAAACATTAAAATGTTTTTAAGGGGGTATTGTATCCAACGAGCAATTTTTAAAGTTTATATATATACATATAAATATACATAAATATATATATGATATAGATACACTCAAGAGCCAAAACATTATGACCACCCCTACATTTTCCAATGAACTCGCCTGGATGACGTGGAAGGCACGTGATCAGGGGGGTATTTAACTGCTGCTGGAGAGTCTGAAGAATCATTCTTTCACTTACTTCTGTGTGTGATGGGAAAGGCTGCAGATCTAAGCGACTTTGATAGAGGGCAGATTGTAATGGCTCGAAGGCTCGGAACAAGTATTTCCGAAACTGCACGACTCGTGGGTTGTTCGCGATCTACAGTTATTAGTACTTATGCAAAGTGGATGAATGACGGTGAAACCAGCAGTAGAGGACATGGTGTTGGACGTCCACACGCTGTCAAAGAAAAAGGGCGTCGGAAACTGACTCGCATGGTGAAGCAAAACCGGAGCCAGACAGTGGCTCAGTTGTCAGCCCAATACAATGCAGGGCCAAGTAGAATAGTATCGGAGCACACTGTTGGATATGGGGCTACGCAGCAAACGTCCCACTCGTGTGCCTTTGCTGACCAAGCGTCATCGCCAACTGCGCCTGCGCTGGGCCCGGGAACATCGTGACTGGTCCATGGATCAGTGGGAGAGAGTTGCCTGGTCAGATAAATCACGGTTTGTCATTCATCACGCCGATGGCCGTTGTCAGGATACGCCATCTTCCAGGCGAACAGTTGCTCCCTCAATGTACAGTAGGTCATATACCTGCCGGTGGTGGCGGTATTATGCTTTGGGGGACGTTCTCTTGGACCCGTGGTTGTGGTAGAACAGACCATGAAAGCTACAGGATATCTGAACATCATTGCGGACCAGTTGCACCATTACATGGCCTCCATACCTTTCCAGCTGGAAATGGAATGTTTCAACAGGACAACGCCCCTTGTCACAAGGCTAAAATTGTGTTGGAGTGGTTCCAGGAACATGATGCTGAATTCCAGTTAATGTCCTGGCCGCCTAACTCACCGGATATCAATCCGATAGAACACATTTGGGATGTCCTGGAATGGCAGCTCAGAGTTCAAAGACCACCAATTCGCAATATCTCGGATTTGCGTGACCGTTGATTAAACATCTGGTACAATCTGCTTCCGGCCATCTACCAAGGACTTGTGGCATCCATCCCAAGGCGGGTTGAAGTTGTGTTGCACGCCAAAGGTGGGCCAACTCGTTATTGACAGGCGGTCATAATGTTTTGGCTCTTGAGTGTATGTATATTATATATATAAATATATATATATAAATATATAAAACAATATATTTGTATGCATTTTATTTAAATGAAGATGAAGAATTTGTTACAGGGAAAAAATACACAATATTATTAAAATAGTTACATTTTTTAAATTTTTTCTTTTAATTTATTTTTACTTAAAAATGTTTTAATTATAAATTTTAAAATTTATAATCAAAACATTTTTTAAAAATATTTTTGCAAAGTAGCTCACAATTTTGTGCATGAGTATTAATTTATCATTATTTTTATTTTAAAGTTTCTCTCATACACTAAGAAACTGAATTAACACATTTTTTTGAAAATCAACTATTTATTTAAATTCTTATTCTTCACACAGAATTATTAAAACCCAATACAAGAAATAATCATACAAATATCCAAATATGTAAAGTAATTACAAAAACAACTTTAGTATTTTAAATATACTCCCCTCACAACAAAGAAGTAAAAATTTAAAATGTTAATAAAATAAAAAAATATTAACAAACAATAAAAAATATTTATTTTTACATGCATCATAAAATAACATATTATTTAAAGGCAGAAGTGCATTAAAAAAGTAACACTTTGGTCATTTTCAAGGTACTATGCGTCCTTATACTTAGTAATCTATGTATACCTTGTTAATATACACTGAAGTGACAAAAGTCATGGGACAGAAATATGCAAATTTTCAGATGGCAGTAGCATCGCGTAGAACAGGTATAAATGCGCAGTGCTTTCATTTCTGTTCAAGTTATTCATGTGAAGAGGTTTTGACGTGATAATGACCGCACGACGGGAATTAACACACTTTGAACGCGGAATGTTAGTTGGAGCTAGACGCATGGGTCATGCCATTTCGGAAATCGTTAGGGAATTCAACATTCCCAGATCCACTGTGTCAAGAGTGTGCCGAGAGTATGAAATTTCAGGCATAACATCCCACCATGGACAGCGCAGTGGTCGACCGCCTGCACTTAACGACCGAGACCGGCGACGTCTGCAAAGAGTCGTAAATTCTAACAGACAAGCAACACTGCGTCAAATAACCGCAGAAATCAATGTGAGACGTACAAGGGACTTGTCTGTTAGAACTGTGCGGAGAAATTTGGCTTTCTTGGGCTATTCCAGCAGAAGACCGACTCGAGTGCCTTTACTGACAGAACGACATCGCTTGCAGCGACTCGTGGGCACGTGAGCATATCGGTTGGTCCCTAGATGAATGGAAAATCGTGGCCTGGTCCGATGAGTCACGATTTCAGTTGGTAAGAGCTGATGGTAGGGTTCGAGTGTGGCGCAGACCCCACGAAGCCATGGACCCAAACTGTCAGCAAGGCACTGTTCAAGCTGGTGGTGGCTCCGTAATGGTGTGGGCTGTTTTTTCATGGCATGGACTTGGTCCTCTGGTGCGACTGGACCGAACATTGACTGGAAATGCTTATGTTCCGCTACTTGGAGATCACTTGCAGCCATTCATGGACTTCATGTACCCAAACAACGATGGGATTTTTATGGATGACAATGCGCCATGTCACCGGGCCACAACTGTTCGCGATTGGTTTGAAGAACATTCTGGACAATTCCAACGAATGATCTGGCCACCTAGATTGCCCGACATGAATCCCATCGAGCAATTATGGGACATCATCGAGAGGTCTGTTCGTGCCCAAAATCCTGCACCATCAACGCTTTCACAATTATGGACGTCTATCGAGACAGCATGGCCCAATATTCCTGCAGAAGACTTCCAACGACTTGTTGAGTCCATGCCACGTCGATTTGCTGCACTTCGCCGGGCGAAAGGAGGGCCGACACGATATTAAGAGGTATCCCATGATTTTTGTCACTTCAGTGTATGTATATCTTATTAAACTGAAGTTCATAATTAGGTAGGTTTCTATATATTTTCTAATGGAAATATTTTTTTTGGAAATCAAATTAGGACTTCTTAGCACATAGAATGGATAGCACTCGGAATAGAATATATTTGATCCATAAACATATTTTTTTTTACTTCATATGCACTAAACCTAATTTTGGAATAAGTTCAGCATGATACATATTTTTAGTGAGACCAACAAGGAAATCATAACAAAGTCAACATCATATTTTCTGATAATTAAAGAATCGATTTCAACTATTAGTGTGAGAATAAAGAACTATCTAGGTCATATATCTCAAAGATGTGATCTAGTAAGTAATAGTGGCCTTTAAAACATGGATAATGTAAATTTCATGAATATTTTTCACAAATAAGATTTTGAAAAAGTTATATCAACTATTTGACTTGCATTTCTTAAAGTAGTTTTAATTATGATAGTTAGTTTTTCAATAAATTTCATTTATTTAATTAAATGAAATTAATTTAATTTATTTAATTTCAATTGACAACTTTGACATATGCAGATAAAAAAATTATCAAAAACCTGGATCTTTGAAATGTGCTGTTTTTAACTATTCCGAATTTAATGTTATTTCAATTTTGATGTGCACTATTTTTTTTAAATAAAAAGGTTTTATTTACACAATTAGCACTGCATTGAATCCCGAGTGTTTATGTTCAACATCCAGGATTCAATGTAGCCTACAAAAAGGAGAAAAAGACTGGACGTAAAAATGGCAATTTACAATTTTTCATCTCTTCTGATAAAAATATAATAAAGGATTCAGAGAAAAAATTAGACCTATCATAGCTGTTAAATTTTGTTTTTATAAGAAACACATGTGTGCTAAATTTAAATATGAAGATTTAAGATGTTTATTTTACCAAAACAAAAAGAACTAGACAAATTTCTACCTCTTCATTCAAATTTGAAAGTTCCTTTTTTTTTCTTTTATGTCTTGAGTGTAAGTTAGATTAAAAAGCAGAAATTTTTGTTCATAGATAAATTAATTAAGATAAAGATAATTTCTGTCAAAGGAGACCAATTTTATCACATTTTCAAAACATTGAATACCCTGAATTGAACTGAACTGACTTTAGATGAAGGAATAACTTTCTAAATAAATAAATTGAGCTACAAACTAAGCAAGTGTTTTTAATAGTATAGAAATGAAGTGTAGAAGTATAGTAATACTATATTATATATATACTGCTTCTATACTATATAGAAGTATAGTAATGAAGTTGAATACATTTTTTAATGTAGTAAATAGCCTACATTAGTAAATTAAACAGAAATGAAAGCATTGGCTTCCTACACAAATATTCAAGTAAAATGGCAAATTTTACAAAAACTATTACCTTTGGTGGTGGTGGTGGCGTTGGGGTTGGTTTAGGGAAAGGTGGAAGTGGAACAACCCAATCATGACCAGGAGTTCCGGAGCCACAACCTTCATATAGAAAGCTGCACACCTCGCTGGGATCTAGAGCCACTCTCGCAAGCACTTGGGTTAGCTCTCTCTGTAAAAATAAATAAATTTCATAGTAATGAAAAAATTATATTTTACTACCTATGAACTAGATCGCTGTAGAATATGTGTAGAATCTTTATCACTTTTGATAATAAATTTTCAGCAAACAGTTTTGTCTAAATAAAGATGCATCCTATATTCAATTTTGTATACATGTAATTTTTTATTTAAAAGAATGATTTACATCATTCTTTTTTTTTTTTTTTTTTATGTATTTGTGCAACATTTATTGAATATTCAGGGGCATATCATGAACTTGATAAAAAATGTACAAAAAGTATTTGTTCATTAGATAATGCAGGTTTGGGTTTGAATGGTTTTGCAATTCATAATATTTCTTAGTTAAACTGCCTAATAACGGAACTTAATTTTACTACACAAGAACCACCAAATGATTTTAATATACATAGCTACTAAATTGTACAAATTTTTCATTAATTGACATATATTTGCCTGAATTTTTTTTTGTACTTTCGAAGTAAAATCAGTCATAATTGCAAACAAATTGCCACCTTTTTTTTTTACTAACTGTTATGTTTTAAAAATAACATTTGTGTTGCTATTCATATCTCTAATTTGTACCAATATTTCTTTTGACAATAAATAATGTCCTATTAATAAAAAAAAAAAAAAAAAAAAAAAAAAAAAAATTGTACTTGTAAAGTGGATAAACATCAAAATCATCACTGTGAGTTGATAAATTAAACTCAATATAAGTGTTCTGTTACTTACAAATTATTAAATGTCTTCTTTTAAAAACAAGTGCATACAGGTTTCCAGAATTTATAGAGTTTCTCAATAAAAAGCAAAGTTTAAATAAATTAGTTCTAAATTCAAAGACTCCCTGATGATATCTTTATCAAAGTTCTATTACATATTAGTCTGCTACCATCAATATATTATAAAAGTAGCAGGCTAATTACAATATTCTGTTATATAAAGTTCAATGGAGGAAAGATAACGAGAACTAGAAGTTAACTGAAGCCTGTCACCTTATATTTTCTTTTTAAATGTTTTACGGCAATTAAAATTTAGTAATAGTACTTATTCTGACAGAAATAAAAAAGCAAAATAAAAGTACAACTAACTTTAAAAAGTGCAGATACTCCCGCACAAACACGAGGAGTTTCAATCTTGAACATGGTGCAAATCTTGTAAGCCACAGCTCCTACATCATCCTCTGAGGCACCTGAACTCATGTAGTGTTGCATGAAAGATACCAAAAACCGACAAGAGATGCATTTTGTGAAAGAGCTAGCTCTGTCACTAAAATTTTTAAAGAACTGAAAAACCAAACATTAAAAAACAAATTACAAAATTTAAATATAACACAATTTTTAATGCACTTTTTTTTTCTAACAAGCATCATATATTATAAAATTTGATTATGACAATATTTCATTTCAAATTTGAAAAAAAAAAAAAAAAAATCTTTTGCAAAGAATTTTGGCCTTTAGTAAGTCTTTATTGTGAACAATACAAATTTTCTTTTAAGATATATTTAAGAAATTTAAGGCAATTAATTTTAAAAACTTAAGTAATTTGCCCTCATTTTTAAGATTACAAGTGTGATAATCACATTTGTTTTCTTCATTATTTAAAAAAATCTTCAAAGAAGTTTGGTATAAAAAATATTTTTATTTGTAAAATTTTCAGATTTTTATTATTTTAAAAATCTAATAAATCCGAGGGAAAAAATCTGTTGTTTTTGTTACAGACATAAAATATTGAACAAATTTTAATAAGAATAATTTTTTTTAACCTGGAAATTATTTGCATAAAATTATGTAGTGTGAGTTACCTGCGTTTTTAGGCAATCTTAAATCACAAATGAAACCCGCTAAAGAAAAATTACATGAATATAATTGATAATTATTGAATTTTTTTGGTATCTTATGCACTGTATAATAGTATTTTATCTCATTTTTGCTTTATTCAATTATAAGTATTGAACTCAGTATATTGCTTTTTGTATAACACAGCATGATAGACTCAATGCACAAAAAAAGATAATCTTACTTCTTTTATTTTGAGAAACTCAGGAAGATAGCGGATGAAAAACAACCCTGACATTTCATTATGTTTTCTTGAATGTATGTGTTGAACAAGGCTATTTTGTTGTGATCTATTTATTCCTACCTCACTTTTGGTGGGTAATGCAGAGTTGTTGTTGATGGTCAGGGCAAGAAACACTCCCACGAGGATTTGGAACAGAATAATCTTCTTCATGATTGCTTTGTGCCTGCAAAGGAATAAATCATTTATAAGTTTTATTGCAATCTAAACTGAAAATTTTTATCAAAGCTATAGCAAAATTCTGTCAAATTGCAAATAAGATATACTCAATAAAATGATCTATTTATGAAATTATATAATCTGATAAAGATGTTAGCTTATTACAATAAAATCAATTTATGATAGGAAACAGTTAACTTCCTTTATGAATTACATTAAAGAATTCAAAATATAATAAAATCAAAAGCATATATATTTATTTTTAAACATATATGCTTTAATATATAGCTTTATTTTTACATATAATAAAGCATATAGCTTTATTTTTAAATATAATAAAATATAACATTATCATATATTTATTTTTTCTATATATTCATATTTTAATATAGATATTCATATAATTAATAAAATTTTAAGAGAAAAAACATTGCGCTACTGATATTTTTTGAGCAGAATTAAATGTGATATGAAATTTAATGAATTTAAAAAAAAAAAAAAAAAAAATTGTTGGTTAAAAGATTATTAAAATTAATATATTAAAAATATATATAATTAAAACAACTGAAAATAATTAAGAATTTAAATTATATACAACCTGGTACATTGCATAATAGTTATTCTAATTTCAATATTTAAAATAATTAGGTTATTTTCCCAAATAATAAGGATTTCATATAATATAGATTACATTGAAAATTAACTAATTAATTAATTCAAATTGTGACCGTAATTACTATTTAAAAATTATAATAAACAAAGCATGTATGCAAATAATGAATTTCAAATCTTACGTGTCAAAAAGGCGCACAACAGATTAATTACATCACAGTTATCGCAGAACAGAGAGCAAATCTTTCAGAGTATCAAACAGAAATGAGACCCAAATTTATTAGCAAAGCAAATCGCAAATCGATGTTGACAAATCAACTATCATTAATTGCGATTCGCATCAGCCTGAATATAAACATCTGGTTTTTATCGGGTTGATTCGGTTTTGCAGCCATAATCGCGGCTGATTAGATAAACCCTTTATCTATGCGGAGAAAATTGAAGATCGAAAGACGCTTAAACAGACGCGGGAGATGCTTGTTGATGTTTACACAAGTGTCATGTGACTTCCAGCGGTGACGCAATGTCATGCGCAATGCGGCAAATTACATCGCCTGATTCACGACGTAATGAGTTCCTGCGGATGAGTCGAGCCCCTAAATTTATCTATGAATGACTTCTTTATCGACTTTTGACCTCAAATACTGTCACTTTCATTTAAAGCTGGTACTTGTATCTCATGGTAACGATCAAATCAACCTCATTATTTTCCATTAACAGACTACTTGCGTTATAAATCTTATTTCGTTGCAGAAATAATTAAATTAGAAGGTTAATTTAATTAAAATTGACACAGTTTTTTTTGCTGTAAAGGATAATTGTTTTTTATTCTTATCAAAAGTGTAATTTAGTGACTCGAAAGTGAACAATTACTAATTGTTATATCTATTAATAATGTACAGTATTTAATTCAGGAATTTTAGAATACTTGAAACTTAAAAATATTTCGTTCAGATTTTGTAGCAATGAATGAAAAATGATTGTTTTGTATTTTAATTTATTAATATTTGTGATGGAATAATGTGAATACTCGGATATTTTAAAATAAACATGAATGCCTATAGAGACAAAGGACAGTATTTTTCAGTAGTAGTAGCACTTTAAATATTTCATGTGAAAACTTTCTATAATCTATATATCTTTTACACGAGCGTAAATATTTCAGAATTTTTTACATTCAGAAAAAAAGTTTAATTAAGTTTTTTTGCATTCAGTAAAAAGAACACAAAATAGCCTTATGTAATTACAAGAAATTTTAAAATTTCTTGTTAAAAAAATAATATTGTTTCTAATAAATAATGCCTATCTCTCTCTCAATATACAAATAGACAAATATCTATGCGGTATTCTAGTTACTGTCATACTCGTGATAAAATATTCAGTGTTACTGATTCGAGCATTTCAACTATCTGCTGTTTCAGTTGCTGCAAGTCCTGAGGAACTGGAAGTACGAACATTTAACAAAACCCCATAGGAAAAAAATCTTAAGGGGTTAGATCTGGCGATCTCGGTGGCCAACAAAGCAATGTCGTATCGTTGGATCCAGACTTAGGGGACATGGTCAAAAAATGCCTATAACCACATTAAAAAAAAGCCGAAAGTGAACGGCTCGATCGGTGCCGGATTATAGAAATGCCGATCCATCGAATACCGGATTGAAGAGCGTTTACTGTACCTTAAAAATGATATTTAAAAAAATAATTATAAAAACGCGGTAACTATGTTCGAAACTAATAACTGTGTTGTTAATTAATCAATCAGTTTTGATTTTTGCATTTTTTTTTTTTTTTATCGAATCAGGATTTATAACATTCAGAAATCAGAAAATAGAAACCGACTCAGTATCTAATATGATGTGATCTTTGTAAAAGATGTGTGTATCCACTTCAATGAATGTTCTCATGAAAAACAAACAAACAACATTTGTACCGACGAATTTTTAATAATTTTTTTATACATTTAACAATATATTTTATTTTTATTTATTATACCATAAATACACCCGATCCCATTTTTTAAAATTGATTTATTTAATTTTATTTCCTGGTTTTAAGACGAGGTTTTATAGCTATCGTCTTACTGACAAAAAAAAAAAAAAAAAAAAAAGGATCGGTGGGTAGAAAAAGAAAAGCCTGATAACCATTGCTCTAAATAAAATATAAATATTATAAACAATTTTTTAAAAACAGAATGCAGTTTTTTCTCTAATTCAAGAAAATCTTTTAAAATGACTCATCACCATTTTTATTGAATTCCATCATGACTTAATGATCATTTTTTTTTGCGCAAAAAACTGTGCTTTTGTGTGTGATCAGGCACATTAACTGCTTAATATTGCTCATATGCATATATAATAAACGCTGTACATACAATGTACTTATATAAGGCAGAAAAACTTCCATTACTTAGAATTTATTTCAGTTTTTACTTGATTCAGCTGAAATTGATTGATTTCGAATGATTGATGATAGAATGATTTCTTAGATCGGAATCTAATTTTGCATATAATTTTTGATTAATCTCTTTAGGGACATTTTTTTAGGAGAAAAAGTGACCTAATTTTTTTTGTTTTATTATGATTTATTAATTTTATATTGCTAGGAATTAAAAAAAAAAAAGGAAGAAAACAATAAAAATACACATTTGTGACCGCTGAGCGCTAATATTAATTTATAAGTGAAATGATTTCATACATTCCGGGCATAAAATTATTCATAAACTAAACAGGGCCCCTGATAGCTGAGTGACTAGTGCTCTGGCCCCCGGTGCCACAGGTTTCGGATTCGAGTCTCGGCGGTGATAAGGAGACTTGTAGTGGTTCAGAATACACTTTAAATCTTAGGTCCCGTTCTAATATGACTACTACTACTACACCATACCACATCATTGTGCCTAGAGCTGAGTTACCCCTATACAGTTTGGAAATGATGTGGATGAGAAGTCTGACTGGGTTCTGTGGAGCTCTTACAGTCATGTGAGACCGGGACCTACAGCTTAAAGTGGATTCAGAACCACTAGAAACGGCCATAAACACGGGACTCGAACCCGAAACCTGTGGTACCGAGCGTTAGACACTCAGCCAACATGCCCACGGTTTAATATGACAGTAGAGCGTCAACCCTACCCCATAAAAAGAAAACATCTCTTGTCCCGAAATCTGCCAGTAGGCAGACGGCCTTGGTCCATCATGGGACTGGTGCGTCAATGCAGAAGAAATAACTAAATATGTTTAATATATTTGGTATTATTTGTATCAAATATTAACGATTTGTTCAATTACTCCAACAACTCTGACGATCGAAATACTACGCTACGCTATTTTCTTATTCCTAACTGGACACCGTAAATACCGTTATCAGTGCAGCCAGACCGTAAGATTTGTGTTTTTTTGTTGAGAGATTCTGTAGTGAATAATTTATTATAAAATTTTTGTTCTTTTTATTAATGATAGTAACTATAATCATAAAAAACTGTTGTGTTGTTGTGACAAATCCTCCGTATCCTGCAGCGCGGGACGGACACCCCATGAGTAATCTGCTAATAGATGGAGGGAAAGGGGGCAGCTTTTGTTGTGATGGAGCACCCGTAGGTAGAAGTTTGACTTGTTTCCGTGACGCTGAAGAAGGAGGGTAGCGCCTTTTGGGAGGACTTTATAGGGAGAACCATCTCGCATTGGCGTATCGTATGGGAGAAAATACGAAAATCTCCCTCAGGTAATCCGACTCACGAGGCAAGATGCTGAATATCACAAACGCCATCGAGCCTCGTCGTTTTCTTGTAACACTGTTTACAACAGAGCGGCCAGTGGATTGAACCTCAGCCCTAATTGCTCACCAGCGGCACACATTGTCATTGAGCCACGAGCCAGGAGCAAATAGATTTTCCGAATCAAAACTCTTTGGTCCGAAACACGACCTGCAATACCGACGCAAAAACCTTTGCTGGGAAATGAGCATGTACAATTTGTAGATAGGAATGATCTTTCGTTGGGTTCGAGCCCTCCCCTACCCCTGGGGCCACCCCTGGAAGTTTTCCCAAACACGCTTTTATGGACGTCACAAAGCCCATACCAAAACAACATTGTTTTAAACATGGTGAAAAAAAACAACAACAACTATAGAGATTAGTATTGTTTAATTATGACTCGAGAGTATTTTTTTGATATGACTTAAGAGTATTTTTTAAAATGAGTTATTAGAGAGTTTTTGCATACCGTACGTTAGTTACCGTAAGACGTCCGTTAGTTTTTTCTCCCTAGCGCGCATGCTCATAAGAAATTATGTTTCCTATGAGCATGCGCGCTAGGGAGAAAAAGCTAACGGACGTCCTTACGGTAACTAACGTACGGTATGCAAAAACTCTCTAATGACGAAGGTTTCCTGACACTTTAAAAAAACAACAAAGCATTCTCGAAATAAATGTTTCGTTTGATTTCGCAGACCAGATCGCTAGATAAGGCGATCGCTTTATAAATAAATCGACGATAATTTCAAATAAATAAATGCAGTCACTGAAAGTAATTGTAAAACTGAAAGTGATGCAATTAGAAGCGCTATCTTATCTGGCAAACATAATGCACTTGAAAAAGAGCACGACAGAAAATAAATGATGATTCATTGGAACAAAGGATTTTTTAAACATTGTGCTTACAATAAATATTTTTTGACATGAAAGTGAAAACACTTTTATATATTTTCGTTTTCACATTCGTCATCACTTTCTTTGAATTACATGCCCTCGATTCATTGCTGTTACTACGGCAACATTCCTACTTACAAAAAAAAAAAAAAAAAAAAGTCCCTCTCTTTCTCTCCTTACACATATACACACACACTTCTTCACTGGCGCAACAATCCCATGGGGAGTCAAGGCCGTCTGTCTATTGATTGATTTCGAAACATGAGATGTTTCCTTTTCATTGAGTAGGGTTGTCAGCCTTACGCCCAATGCTCTACAGTCATATCAGACCGGGACGTACAGTTTAAATTGGTTTCTGAATCACTGTAAACATCCATGGTGAGGAGAATGAATGTTGTTGAGCACATCTTCCCACCTGAATGCGTGACTGGCCACCACTTCACACCATGCATTGGTGCGTGATTGGCTCTTTAGCGTTGTTGTTACTTATCCCACTTGGTAGACATCTAATCTAGACAAGCCCACCAACCCGTATGGACTCATGGTTGAAAGGGAAGGAAGCAGCTTTGTTGTGATGGAGCACCAGTAGGTAGAAGTCTTACCTTTGCTGCGTACTACTCTTACAGTCATAGGAGACCGGGCAGTAGGTAGAAGTCTGACTTTTACTCTGTAATACTCTTACAGTCATAGGAGACAGGGATCTACGGCTTAAAGTGGATTCCGAACCACTACAAACATCCATGGCACCGTCGGGACTCGAACCCGAAACCTGTGGTACAGAGCGCTAGCTACTCGATCATTCAGGCCCTCTTTAGCGTTGACGCCATATCACTAGTTAGCGCGACATCGGCTATGAAAGTCTTAAATGAATATAAATAGGAAATGTATAAGTCAGATTTTTTTTTTTTTTTCTAATTAGAAATTAAAAAAAAAGTAAAAAAAGCTATTTCAATTTCTAATTTAATTTAAATTTTGAAATCGTAATTAATATTTTATTTTTTAAAATATTAATCAAATCGAGCGAAACTGGGTTTTATTTGGTGGTAATGCAATTATAGTACTATTAATAATAAACGTTAAAAAATCGTACGAGACGAAGGAGATACAAAGAAGTTGTTTAAAAATGTAAGAGTTTGTCTGTTCTGAATAAGAAAATGGAACAAGTGTCTGTTTATTTCCTCTTTTGGAAAAGGAAAACGTACACCACCAGCACTACACACTTCAAATCTCTTCAGACAGAATCTCAAGTATCCTGAGCTTGTAGGTTTAAAACTACAGAATTTTTTTTTATAGTTCATTATGCTAAGGAAAAAGAAAAAGAAATGCAATTCATTGAAATCGTGGTAGAATAATTACGGACATTGAAAATAATTTATAGGAAATTTAAAAATCACTTGTTAAACACAAATGGTTAAACACTTGTTAAATGACTGTAATATTTTATATTTTTTATTTCCAATGGCAGATTAGGAACAGTTACAGGAAAAAAAACATACAACAACAACAAATACAACAAAACATGCTGAAAGAGAGTTCATCAATCTAACAAAAATGCCAAGTTGCAGATCTTTAGCCACTAAAATGTGTTACTAGGTGCACCACGGGGAGGTAGATCTTCTGCGCACTCATGAATGTAATATAATGCATTGAATTTATTAGTTACTTCTTAGTATATTTACTATTCGTTATTCGCAAATAAATAAATAAAATTGATTATAGATAACTTTGAAAGTTTTGTCGTATGTAGCCTAGGGGTCAAATGCTATGCCAAGCGGTCAATGAGTGAGTGCATGCTCTCCTTGGCCAGTCTGTGTATCCCTAACTTACGGCTTTTCATATAAGCCCAGTGGGGCCTCAAGGCCGACTGGCTGGTTCGAGTTCTGGCAGTGCCATGGATGTTTGTAGTGGTTCGAATCCAATTTAACATGTAGATTCGAATCTCATATGGCCGTAGAGCGTCACAGAGCCCAATCAGACTTCTCACTCACATCATTCCTAAGCTGTATAGAACTCGAATTGAGTGATTTGCTTTAAAACGGTAATGATATATGATGGTTTTTTTATTTGTGCTACTTTTACACGAACAAACTCACACTGAGAAATTTATATTTGGCTGTAAATAATTAAGCGAAAAATAATATTTAATTAATTTTTTTTTAAGAAAACAACTTTTTATAATGGGCCTAAATGGCTGAGTGACTAGCGTTCTGGCGATCGGTGCCACAGGTTTTGGGATCCAGTTCCCACGGTGCCATGGATGTTTGTAGTGGTTCGGAATCCACTTTAAGCAGTAGGTCTTGATCTCTTATGAAGGTAGAGCGACACGGAGCCAAGTCAGACTTCTGCCTACGGGTGCTCCATCACAACAGAAGCTGCCCCCTTTCCCTTCAACTATGAGTCCATACGGGTTCGTGGGCTTGGTCTAGATCAGGGATAGGCAAACTACGGCCCGCGGATAGAATTTTAATTTGGAGGTCCGAGGCAAATAAAAAGAAATATATATTTATATATTATATATCCCTCTCCTTTTCTACTTTGATGAAATATAAATTTTTTTCTTATTTTTTTTCAAAGGGCTGATGATTTTTTAACTTTCTCTATTTTTGATCTGCAAAACATAAATCGATGGAAATAGCAAGCATAGACAAACTGAACTGGATATTTTTACCATGCCTTTCAACGTAAATTGGGAAGCAGTGAGGTTCAGATTTGCAGGTTGAATTGATTGAGTTGCAATCTAACAATCATCTCAAGCAGTTGTTTCTAAATAAGCCGAAGTTAGACTTTTACAAATCATTATCGAAAGTAAGTTTCCCAAATTTAATATCTCAACGCCCAGGAAATCAGTGCTATGTTTGCTTCATCTTATATACGTGAACAAGTGTTTTCAACTATGAACCTTAGAAAGAATCATTTCAGAAATAGACGGACAGATGAGCCTTTGGCCTCGTTCCTTAGAATCAGTACATCTCACTTCGAACCTCAATATGAGGAACTTTTAAAAATGAAATCGCAATTTCATTCATCTCATTAACATATTTACATACCATGCTGAATATACCGGTTCTCGTTAGATCACCGAAGTCAAGCATCATTGGGCGCGGTCAGTACTTGGGTGGGTGACCACCTGGGAACACTGTGTGCTGTTGGCAAATTTAGGACCTGAATGGCCGAGTGTCTAGCACTCTGGCGCTCGGTGCCACAGGTTTCGGGTTCGAATCCCGGCGGTGCCATGGATGTTTGTAGTGGTTCGGAATCCACTTTAAACCGTAGGTCCCAGTCTCCTATGACTGTAAGAGCGTCACGGAGCAAAAGTCAGGCTTCTACCTACGGGTGCTCCATCACAACAGAAGCTGCTTCCTTACCCTTCAATCATGAGCACGTATGGGCTCGTGGGCTTGGCCAGCCAAGTGGGATAAGAAACAACAACAACAACATATTTACATCGTAATACTTGTATATTGTTTTTAAAATTTTAGAAAAATTTATCTTGGCCCGCCAAACTTTTTCTTATTTTTGACCCGTGACCGAAAAAGTTTCCCATCCCTAGTCTAGATTCTCTCAAGTGGGATTAGGAACAACAACAACACTTCTATAATTGTTTTTAATACGTAAAAAAATGACTCCTTTTTGTGCAGACTTGAGCAAGAAAATGCAACAAATGTCTGAACCAAGAATAGAAGATGATTGTAACTGTAACGGAGATTTGTTAGATTTACTCACGTGCTGGTCTCAAGGGCAAGTCTAGCTTCGGTCGGAAATCAAGGGTTCCTCACTTTCAAGCCAAATGCTGTAATACATATCATTTCACTGTAATATCATGCATTCCATTTTTTATTTTCTTTTTATTACGTTATATTTAATTTTCAATAATTCAATAATTTTCACATAAAAAACAATAAGCGGACGATAAATAAATCCCAAAGTGTCAGTCATGTTTATGACAGGTATTCGGTCTTTAAGAGACTGTAAAGAAAAAAATAAGAAAGAAATAACCTATTTTTCTTATCAAGAATCGATCGATTTATCGTCTTCGTAGGAGCTCCATCTGAAAGAATTCCGAACGGTTGCGGAATAAAAGATAATTTAAGCTCAATTTCACAATGGAGTGTCTGATCGTCGCGGCGGTGGTCAAATGCTGCGCAGTTAGATTTGTAGGGTCAATAAAATGTATCTTTAAAAGAGGAGACATAAATCTTGTTGAAATAACATATTTTGACGTTTCCTAAAACTGCAGAATGCGGGGAAAAAAATCTTTCGTCACGTAGAATTCAAAGTTTAAAGTTAAAGCCATTTATGTTCAACAGAAAATACAAAAGGTGAGCAATTCATTGTAATTCTAAATATGTCCAGATTTGCAAGTGGGAAGACCAAAGATATGGGAAGTTTGACAACTGCATGAAAAGTTTCTAACAGACATACATTTAATTTCTTTATCTATATGAAAAGGATATATATGATCTTTCATAATCTTTATCTATATGATATATATATATATGAAAATGGATCTGTGTTTATATTCCAGCAAAACTTGAAAAACTACCACACTTCAAAAATCAATTTTTTTTTCTTTGAAATCATTACTATTATATCTGATGCATTGCTAAATAAAACCACGAGACAAATTTTAATGGAATTTAAAATGTTATTTTAACCCTTTATTGAACATTACATAATTATCACGGTTATTTTATTGCAGCCTGATAGCCGAGTGGTTAGCGCTCTGCCGCTCGGTACCGCAGATTTCGGAGTCGAGTCTCGGTGGTGCCATAGCTGTTTGTAGTGGTTCGGAATCCACTTTCAGCTTTAGGTCTTGGTTTAATATGAGAGTTATGAGGGTAATGTTACTCCCGTCCGTAGCATATCTAAGCTACATGTGCCTCTTGTGTACAGATAAGTGAGTAACAACGGCCCAGCCCTTGCTTATGGCAAAAAGATAACTGTCTATGTATTGTCAGCTGCATTAGAAAAAAAAAGTAGATTCCGAACCACTATAAGCATCCGTGGCACCTCCGGGACTCGAACACGAAACCTGTGGCACCGAATGTCAGAGCGCTAGCTACTCGGCCATCAGGTCTCTAAAAACATATGAAACCAGTAATCGAGTCAGTTGGTTTACCATGTAAATTGTGTTCCATATTAATCCTTAAAAAAAAAAAAAAAAAAAAAAAAAATTAATAATTATTATTTTTTTAAAATAAAGATATGAACTAAATTTTAATTAAACGTAAAACATCTATATAAAATTTCATCAAAAATGCTATTTTCAATTTCTTTTTTAAATAGCGTTTCCCATATTTCTTTCTGTATATTTATCTCTTCACTTTGGACGAAATGGAGTCCTTCCTGTGGAGACCTTCCACTTTGAGCAAGAACTCTCGGATAAACGTAGGGTGCACAAAATATACTTCCTATCCGGTTGAGAGTCTGTAGGCCAATTAATACGCAGGGTTGTGCTAAATATATTTCCTCTCTGGGTGAGAGACTGTAGACTAACTAAACATTTCTCAGTGGGAGCGCAAGGGTGCTCTCTGCTTCCTCACTGGTGAGATTCTCGAGACCGAGTGACACATTTTTCCGAACGCCGCAGGGGGCGCTCTTGCCAGTGAGCAGGAAGATGCATGGTTGCATTTCTAACTTGTCACAACAGTATTAAAAGACCAATAACACGAATATATATTTAACTTATTTTTATGGGAAAAAATGGGAAGGTATATAAAAATCAGAACTTAAAAAAGGAATTTCAAGTCTGAATAATAATGCAGTATTTGAAACCACAAACAAAAAAATATGAATCAAAAAAATAAAAACGCAAAATGCGCTCTGAAACAAGCTTAAATTACTTTACAAGGAAGGCAGTACAATAGAATGAAACTTTTTTACGGATATTTAGGAATTGTTAATTTATGAATATCCTGTAAGGAATGAAAGCAGACAAATTTCAGACATTTGAGTAATTTTATTTTATTGCTAATTTTCTAGTAAACAATTCTTTCTTCAAATGATAACAACAGGACAAAAAAAATGGCGTACTTTTGGAAGAACCCCTCAACACAATTGAAATGAATGCTACTGGAATTGTTTGCAAAAACAAATTGGGCTAGATCTTCACCAGTAATTACAAGTATGGATTTTAATCTATTTAAAATGTTGTTGGTAGATCCATGGCTTGGTTTGGTTTGTCGCGCTACGGTCATTTTGTGCATACTTTAGACTAATTAGACCGGGACCTACAGTTTAACGTGGATTCTGCACTACTCACAAACATCCATGCCACAACTAGGATTCGAAACTGAAGCCTGCGGTAATAAAGGCCAGAGAGTTAGTCATTTGTCCACCAGGCTGCTTTTGTTACCGAAGACGGTTACCTTCAGCAAATAATTCCTCATCAAGTGAGTCTGTTCCGATAAGCTTCTAGATCTGGGGTGGCCAACCCAAATGATCTTACGACCACTTTAGAAATGTATCCTAACTCCGCGGGCCGCATATAAAATTATATATCCCCCTATTAGATTTAGACCCCCATAGACATTTTTTGGAGTGAAAAAATGAAACATAATGAACTATTATTTTTGTGTTTACTGTTATTCTTACATGCAAACATAGATAATATAATAATAATGATACTAAAAGCACATTGTAAAGAAATGTATAAAACTCAAAATGAAATATAAAAAATATATAAACATAAACGAAATGAAAAAAATGAAATCACTAAAAAATATTT
Source organism: Caerostris darwini (assembly GCA_021605075.1). Classification (NCBI taxonomy): domain Eukaryota; kingdom Metazoa; phylum Arthropoda; class Arachnida; order Araneae; family Araneidae; genus Caerostris; species Caerostris darwini. Next base: position 289,426 of record BPLQ01010209.1, read on the forward strand.
ATTTTGCTAGTGCGATATTTGTTTCTCCACTCTTTCACTTAGCTTTTGGCAAATCAATCTCAATTCGAGTATTTGCACGTCTTAATGTTGGTGTTGTGCCCGTTATGTTTGAGCGTGTTTTGTGTTTGGTTGATTTCGTTTTCGGAAAAAAAAAAAAAAAAAAGGATTCGCATGTGTAAGTTGAACGAAATGAGCTAACAACTTCAACTAAGAGTCTGGGTTTCTCTGCTATCAAAAATCAATTGTGCGTATTTAGGGATGGTCACTGAGTCACTGAGGTCACTGAGGTCACTTGAATGAAACGTAGAACCTGTTATATTAGATGTTCCAAGACGCGCTCGCATCATGAGTTCGTATAAAATAATTTAATTATTCTGCGAACTCATAACTGTAAATGTATAAATAAGACAGGCAATATCTGTCATAAATTCACAAGAATATTATTTTTAAATCAAAGTTAACTTTCTTCTCATAATTTAAACCAATATATTTTCAATATATTGGTTTTCACTACTGTGGCCATTATATAATAAATGTATTTTGTAAAAATTTGATAAATCTCACGGGCCAGAAAAATATACAAGGCTGGCTGCGGGTTGGCCACCCCTGATCTAGAAGGTGAATATATCATTAGAATGAGGGAAACTTCTTTCCACACGACTCTAACCGCGGGAAATCTCCACATTTCAAAAACCTGCTCAATGTAATGGAAACTCTTACTTTTTGCCGGTAATCTGGCGTGCAAAACCTAAAAAAAAATCGCTCAGGTTTTGTCCGTAATCTGACTTTTTGTGTACTGGTATGCAAAATCTAAAAAGAAAATTACTTAGGTTTCGCCGTAATTTGATTTCTTGTATATTGGTATGTGAAACTTTTTAAAAAGTTGCTTAGGTGCACACTAGTTTAATACTTTTTAACGTTTAAAAACTTTTACTAAATACTTTTAATAGTTAATACTTTTAATAGTTAATACTAAATAATAATAGTTAATTAATTTAATTAAATTAATAATAGTTAATTAAATTAATAATAATAGTTAATAATAATAGTAAATTAATAGTTAATAATAGTATATAATAATTAATATAATAATATAATAGTTAATAATTAATATAATAATAGTTAATTAATAATAGTTAATTAAATTAATAATAGGTAATACTAAATACTTTTAATAGTTAACTAAATACTTTTAATAGTTTTGCACACTAGTTTAATATTTTTTAACGCATTGAGCCAGCCTTAGTCTGCAAGCGAGTAGGATCTTATTAAAGTAATTAGATAAAGAATCTCGATTGCGTACAATGCGAAAATCAATGTTTAGATAATTGTTAATTAATATTAAGCAGGAAAATTAGCGTTGAAAAATATTTCTTTTTAAGTAAAAATATATGCAAGTGACATTGAGTTAATTACAAACTTTTTAGTCTTATAAATTTTAAACAAATGTCATAGCGTATATTAAAAAAAAAAAAAAAAAAAAAAATTGGAAAATTTATAAATGGTCTAAATTGGGATACTCATGCCTTAGTCACAAGATATTACGAGCAAAAGAAAAATAATGATTAAGTAATAATAATGTTTCATTGAAAATAATGTCTTTAATACATTTGTTTTATATAAGACAAAACCAAAAGCATTCATTTCAATTAGGCCACAACTTTTAAAATACTTTGTTATACATACATATCAGCAGCAATTCTCGACGAAGTACTTCCCAAGCATGAATAGAGAATACGTACGTGTTTTATTAGACCCTAAGAGCCTTCACTTCAAACAGAACACGACATTACCTTGTAATAAAAATTCATAATAAAATATGCCTAGCAGTAACATCTGGTAAAAGCGGCATGATGGCTTGGCCTATAATATGCTAATACTTGACGAAGTCCGTTTATCAGTTTTTTCACCTGCCTTCAAAGCTTTTCCTGTTCTTATATAAGATGTCTCTAAATGTCTGGCAAAAAAAGCAAAAACAATGAAATAGCTGGCCGAGTATAGACCGAAGTAAACTGATTTTGAAATGAAACGTGCTTGAGGAATTAGCACATGCAAAGTGTTTAAGGAAAGCCTGGAAAACAACCTAAGTGAGAAAGGCAGGCAAAGTGTAAAGGAACAAACATTTTAATAACTAAATTTTTTACGATAGGTGCTCGAAAGAGTGACCATTTACAATGGATGCGCACGGAATGTCGTAATATTAGAAAAAAATGTCACGCGATTTTCCAACAGCAACTGGTACTCTGGTCTCTAGATTTTCATTGGAATTTGCGCAGAATAATGCTCTTAACATGCACATACAAAAAAAAAAAAAAAAATTCCGCTTGTCGCGTCGAACGTATTATCTAGAGTTAAACGTGCTATTAAATTAACTTTCTACATTGCTACATTATATTTTTTTTTGTCAGTCTAGAATTGTATAGCTCTGGAGCCCGGTAACACAGGTTTCGGGTTCGAGTCTTGCGCCGCCATTAATGTTCGTATTGGTGCGGAACCGTAAACCGTAGTTTCCAATCTATGACTGTGGAACGTTGGGCATAGGGCTAGAAAACCTAAAAAGAACACGTCTAGAAATCTGCCAGTAGGTAGACGGCCTTGGCCCACCATGGGGCTGTTGCGCCATTGATGATGATGAAAATTATATAAATTTTTAATGTGTTTTAATTTATAATTTATTCTCTCTCTCTCTCTCTCTCTATATATATATATATATATATATATATATACATGCTTGTATATATATGCCTGCATATATAACATGCCTGTATATATATATATAACATGTTATATGTATGCTTGTATGTCTGCATTACAAAGGAAGTGAAAGCCCTTCTCAATAGCTCCACCCTGTGGGGCCCAATTATCTAATTAGAGTTAATTAATTACGTTAATAATAATCTAATCCTCTTTGTGGATAAAAATATGTGTCACAATGACCACAGCCTTAAAAAAGTACTGATTAATCAGGACTGATTAATAACTTAACTGTTGAAATCTTGACGTTCCCACTTGGGAGTAATGCAAAGATTTTCCCCTCCAACCAATAACAGCCTTGAGAAGGTCCCTTAGATGCAGATTCATGACCTAGCCAATAAGGTGAATTGAACTGGGGTAGTATAGAGAAAGAACTGAGAGATGGACATTCGGTTACTGATTGGTTTGGTTTGTCGCTCTATGGTCATTTTGTGCGCAATTTAGGCTAATTAAATCGGGACCTACAATTTAACGTGGATTCCACTAACCTACAGTTTAACCCCTCACAAACATCCATGTCACCACCAGGATTCGAACTTGAAGCCTGTGCTACCAAAGGCCAGACTCTAACCAATTGACCATCCGGCCGCTATTCGATGACTGAGGGAGGAGTGACAGAAAAATGGGAAGTGAGTGAGAGGTGTGGAGAAATAATTTGATCTGAAGGTATAGAGATAAAGGAGGTGGTCTCCAGTATGGAAGTATGGTAGCTGATGCTTATCGACGTCGTGGCATTAGCATTTCGTCAAGTGAAAGATGAGACCATCTCCCGATTAACCAGCCCAATCACTCACTCTCCGAAACGTGTTCACTACATACACTCAAGAGCCAAAACGTTATGACCACCTGTCAATAACGAGTTGGCCCACCATTGGCGCGCAACACAGCTTCAACCCGCCTTGGCATAGATTAATACCACCACTTAATACCAGTTAAATATTACTTCCACCAGATCACGTGCCTTCCACGTCATCCAGGCGAGTTCATTGCAAAATGTAGGGGTGGTCATAATGTTTTGGCTCTTGAGTGTATAATTCAATGTCCGGATGGAAGCAGGGCCTTTGTCTGAGTGGCCTCCTCCATGAATTGATCAGAAATAAAAGAAGTATCGCCAGTGAGAAAATTTGAGCTTAAAATCTTTTTCCTAGTAACAAAATTATCGAAAGAAAGGAATAAGGGTTAATTTTTATATATTTGATAATATTGATATATATTTTTTCTAACGAAGATGCAAATACTTAAATAGTTATCTTTATGCCATAAGCAAGGGCCGCACCGCTGTTACTCATTTAGCACTACCCAAATGGCACGTGTAGCTTGAAGATATGCTACTGACGTGAGTAACACTACCTCCGCAACAATAGTTATCTTTATTCCTCTACAGTCATATTAGTCCTACGGTTTAAAGTGTATTCCGAACCCCTACAAGGATCCATGGCACCCCAAAATATGTGGTGCCGAGCCCTAGCCACTCGGCTATCATCTCCCTAATATTTATTATAGAGTAAAAAAATTAATTGATATCTCTTTATTACAGCGATTGAATTTCTTAGCAAATTGCCAAATTTGGTGATCGTCGTGCCCAAATAACAGACGTACCCCGTCTAATCCAAATAGTAACGAGGTAAATTCTGAAGTTCCTGATGAAGTGAGAAGGGTTTGCCTCATGCTGGAACCACATTTCTGACTTAAAAAGTAAAAAGTCTGGAGTAAAAGTACTCCCAGAGGGGTCTCCAATCAAATTATTGCATTTCGATGATCACATTGGAAGTAAAATAGGAGTGCTAAATTTGGCTATAATTATAATCGCATTTTGAAATAAATATGAACATTTGGTCATTCACTAATACAAAATTCTCTCATGTCCCTGAAGTCTTGAGATATTGTTCAACGGTCATTCGCTTTTTTGTATTATCGTGTATTCTTGTGCAACTGAATCCTTGAGATACTGTTTATCGCTCATTTGCTTTTTTCTATTATCTATACATATTATCTTTTCTATTTTGCAAGGAATTCAATTGAATAACAAATATTTGTGGACTACTAGATCAATGTAAATAATGCTTTCATAATCCCGGTTGATCTATTTCAAAATCTTTATGTTATTTAAATATTCTTTTTTATGGTTATGGCTGAGCAGTTTTATCGGAATGATAACCAATGCCAACATTTATAAATAAAAAAGAAGAAAAAATTGTTCGAGATTCGAAGAACATATAATGTGCAGTAACGAAACTTAAAATCTTTAGACAAACACAAATATAAAAAGGGTGAATGATTAGAAATGCATCGGCAGATAAAAAAAAAACTCGCATGCACTACACAAATGACTGTGGCAAAACTATAGCAATTGGAGTTGAGACTTCTTCCTCGTCCTCCCTACTCACCAGACTTTCACTTCTTCCACAATTTGGACAACTTTTTAATAGCAAAACAATTAAATTCCAACAATGCTGTAAAACTGGCCTTCCAGAAATTCTTTGACTGTCGTCCGCCAGGGTTTTATACCACTGGTCTGAACAATCTGAAGCTTAAATGGCAAAAGTGTACAGACAATATGGGGGCATAATTTTTTGAATAAAATAATTTCTTATATTTGAAAGTTATCAACCAGCTTTGCCTTTTTTCTTACAAATTTTATCCTCGATGACTTGATATATTGTTTTAATGGTATTTGAGCTCCTCAATTCAAGAAAGGTTTACACGACAGATAGTCATATAAATTTTCTTTCATTTTGTAACTGAAAATTGAAAAAAAAACCTTGTTGTTCCAGGTGTTCCTATAATTCTCAGACGGCTTATAACATAACTTGGAGTCTTGAGATATTGTTTGCATTTTAGAGATTTTTGGAGCGTCTTTACATTAGCACTTACCAGAAAGTGCTAAAATGTAAAAGAAGCTCAAAAAGCTCTGAAAAAAAATGAAAATTTGGTGAAATTCACAAAAACACCTGTTTCTGAACTTACCAGAAACAGGTATTTTTGTGAATTCATTTAAACGAATATCGGTGTTTATATTGCCAGTTTTGAAGGACATTTGTAAATGAATCGCACAAGCGAAAATCACGCATTTTTTGTATTTAAAATAATAATTTGTCAGATGCAATTATATAATTATTATTAATAAGTTGAAACAAATTATATTGCATCAGATGGCTGTGTAGAATATAAGAAACACGATATTAAATAATATAATAGGTGTTCATAACTGAATGGCCAAGAATTAAATAGATGTTAAATGTATTTCATAATTTTATGCGTCTATCGTAAAAAAAACCAAACCTCAGACGCAGTGACCATCCCTAGATATTTGTGAAATCTGGCACAAAAAGCTTTTAGCGCTTTTGGTTCAACTTACCCCTGCGAAACATTTGTTTTCGAAAATGAAATTGACCCAACACTAAACAAGCTCAAACATAACGGAGCTAAACTGCAGCACACATTACGATGTGCAAATACCCAAATTGAGATCGATTTGCAAAAGCTAAGTGAAAGAGTGGAGAAACAAATGTCGCACTAGCAAAATAAATATTTTTTAATGATTTCACTTTTTTTATTTTGTTTATATTTATATATTCCATTTTTAGTGTTATGTATTTCTTTGCAATGTGTGTTTAGTATCATTATTAATATATTATCCATGTTTACATGTAAGAATAATAGTAAATACGAAAATTAAAACTCATTATGTTTCAGTTTTTCACTCCAATGTCTGTAGTGGGTCTAATATGAGGATATATAATTTTATATGCTGCCCGCGGAGTTAGGATGCATTTCCAAAGTTGCCCGTATGATCATTTGGGTTGGCCACCCCTGCACTAAACAGTGAAAAATTCATTAAACAAATAGCTTTGCTTTCTTAAGGCACGATATTAGTGCATGGGTTTAATACATAATGAACAAATGTTGGGACATTTTTCATAATTAAATATCTTATTAATTAAATAGCAACAATAACAATTCAAATATTAGCAAATCTTCTTAATTATGAAAAGTTATCTAACAATACAATACAATACTCTTCTATATACATCATAGGAACATTCAATATTTCTAAATTAAAATGGCAACAGCGATTTTCAATTTTATACAATGTGCGGTTAGTATCATTATTATTATATTATCTATGTTTTCATGTAAAAATAACAGTAAAACAAAAAATAATATCTCATTATGTTTCAATTTGTCACTCCAAAAAATGTCTATAGTGTGTCTAAATCTAATATGGGGAATATATAATTTTATATGCGGCCCACGAGGTTATGATGCATTTCCAAAGTTACCCGCAAAATCATTTGGGTTGGCCACCTGCACTAAACAGTGAAAAATTCATTAAACAAATAGCTTTGTCTTCTTAAGGCACGACATTAGTGCATGGGTTTAAAGTTTACATAATGAACGTACATACTGTTTACATGAGTTTAATACATAATGAACAAATGTTGGGTCATTTTACTATAATTAAATAACAACCATAACAATTCAAATATTATCAAATCTTCTTATTTACGAAAAGTTACCTAATAATACAATACAATATTCTTGCTATAAAGTATGTATTCATCATAGGAACATTCAATATTTCTAAATTAAAATGGCAGCAGCGATTTTCAATTTTATACAATGTGCGTTTAGTATCATTATTATTATATTATCTATGTTTTCATGTAAGAATAATAGTAAAACAAAAAATAATAACTCATTATGTTTCAATTTGTCACTCCAAAAAATGTCTATAGTGTGTCTAAATCTAATATGGGGAATATATAATTTTATATGCGGCCCACGAGGTTAGGATGCATTTCCAAAGTGGTTCGCAAGATCATTAGGGTTAGCCACCCTGGTCTAGTCATTTATGCTTGTACAGCTGAAGAAATATCGGAAAGAAGTTCCAGAAAGATATCCCATTGAAGTGTTGGCCCATTAAATGCGTATGGCATGTTTCACATATTTGCTAATGTACCTCAGCTGCGATTCTTTATTACTGTCAGGCACTTATTGTAAAAAGTGTCATCATTAAAATGTTTGTCACTTTTGACTTTACGTGTGCTTTTTAGCACAATCATTCGATTTCGTGATTTCTGCACAATCACTGATTACAAAACCTGCTTATCACAGTTACAATTACGTTTTTGTAGGATGTTTTAAAAACGCAACTACTTCAATTAGGATGTTTGTGCGTGTTTGTGTACGTCTGCATCTCTCAGAACTTAAAAATTATACACACATAAATATATATTTTCTTTGAACTTTAAATTATTTTTAATTGGTGCGTTGAATGTTAAGTTCATTGATGCATTCATAAGTATACGGTGCGGTATATCATTTGTTGTCATCAGTGTTTTCTTAATATTCTCAAAAAAAAAAAAAAAAAAAAAAAAAAACAAGAAAATGAAAATAATATTAAAAAAATTAAAATTAGTTAAATATATTGATTAAGTTATTATATATATATATAATCGAATTATCGAATTGGCCGATGTACAGGTTACTCATAACATTTGAAATTTAATGAGAGAACAAAGATTTATGAAAAAATAGAAAACTATAAAATTCAAAAACAAAGAACTTTTTTCCTGGAAAATTTTATTTTCTCTTATTGAGATAAAATTGTCTTTGCTTTCACCATAAAATTTTCTTTGATCTTTTTGAACAATTTTACATTATTTCCTTACATAATTATTAGTTCCTGAAAGAAATTTAAATAAAACTATAAAAAAAGGTCGTGAAATAAATTAAAAAAAAAAATAAATAAACCAATAAGAAAACGTTGAAAGTGGTCAAGGAAACTAAAAATTGATCAAAGAAACGAAAACTCGCAACCCCAAACAATACCCATAATTTTATGGATAAAATTAAATAAACTAGAATTTGTGATGTTTTCTTTCGTCGGATTTATTCATATATATTTCTTGTAACAACCGAAAATTGGAACCTGATGGCCTTTGGTGCCACAGGTTCAGGTTCGAGCCGGCGTGCTATGGACGAAAAGTCCTATGCCCTAGTTTACAATAAATTAGAAAACATAGAATAAAATGTATTTTATTACATGTAAATCTTAAAACTGAGGGCCTAATGGCAAAGTAACTAGCTCTCTGGTACTCGGTGCCACAGGTTCGTGTTCGAGTCCAGGCGGTGCCAGGAATATTTGTCGTGGCTCGGAATCGACTTTAAACCGTAGGTCCTCTTCTAATATGACTGTTTGGCCTAGGTCTAGCCCAGTAAAAAGAAATCTCATGTTTCGGAATCCGCCAGTAGGTAGATGGCTTTGATCCACCATGAATCTGTTGTGCCAATGAAGAAGTATAACCGAGAATTAAGAAACATTTTTCAATTAAATAATATTATTATTTTTAATAGAAAATCTGATATAAAATAAAATTAATTATTCTGAGACTAAAGAAGTTAAAAAAAAAATCGCTTTTATTTATTACAACACAGTAAATTTGTCAATATTTAAATAAACGATATCAAGAATTTTTTTGTTTGAGCAGTATTCTTGAGGAACAAAAAAGGTAAATATATATATATTCCAAATAAATTTTGCTCGCTTTCCACCTTATTTTTGGCATCACATTTGAGTCTTCTTTCGGATCTGCAATTAACAATCTTTTGATACGACTGTGATTAACTAGAAATGTTGTCTTATCCGTAATGGAAAGAAGGACGAGGTACGCAGCTTTTGTTTTTGATGGAGCACCCGTAGATAGAAGTCTGACATCTGCTCATTGTAGCTGAAAAAGAAGACTGGTGCCCTTCGGGATGATTTTTAGGGGAAACCACCACGCATTTGTGTATAGTATGGGAGAAAACCTGGATAACTCCCACCAGGTAGTCCGTCTCGCGACCCAAGATGCTGAACATCATAAATGCCATCGAGTCTCCTCTTTTTTGAAACAGTATTTACAACAAAGCCGCCAGCGGATTGAGTCCAAATGCTAACCAGCGGTTTAGTTTCGTTTGTTGTTCTACGATTAACTTGTGCACACGAGGGCTAAACAGACCGGGACCTACGGTTTAACGGGGATTCTGAAGCCCTCAGAAACATCCATGCTACGGCCAGGATTCGAACTTGGAGCCTGTGGTACAAAAGACCAGAGCGCTAGCTAATTGGCCATCAGGCCCTCGCTCTTCAGCGGCGCACTTTGCCATTGAGACGCGAGTCAGGCAAACTAGAACTGGATATAAGAAATAGTATTTGTTTAAATAAAAAAAATAATTTAAAGTCAATTCCTACTTTTTTTTCACTCTATTGCTGAAAGTCCTTTATAAATAATTTTCCTTCATTTTTTTAAGTTTATCTGGCGCCATCTATTGGCAGATATATGCAACTTAAATCTAAAAAAAACTAAAATTAATTAATTAAATTTAATTAATGAATTAGTATTTGAAAAAACTATATTAACATCCAGTGTCATCCACTACAAGTTCAAAAAAAAATGTATTTGAACTTGAGTGGAGGAATAAAAAGTGTTTTATGAACGATTGAAAATTTGAAATAGAAGGAAGTGAATGAATAAAAAGACTTTTCGAATAAATTACTTAAGTAAGTTAGATTTTAGCAAGGACAAAGAAGAAAACAATATGCCAATATTGATTGAGTATGTGTGTTATTTAGAAATGGTATTCCTTTTTTTTTATTGATTAAAAAGAGTCGGCATAAAAAAGTTGGGAGTTGCAACTCCTTCTGAACATTTTTCTCAGAAGAAATTGCTATTTTTATTTCCCTGCAGTCCAGACATTGCAATGCTCGTAGTAATTGAAAGATCAGATAAAGATAAAAATAAACATAAAAGTGGCGTGCAGCCTTTTAATCGGTGGCTATTTTTTATGTAAGTTCAAGGAAAAATGTTTGTTTCGTCTACCTTAATCTTTTCCATCATTAAATACCATTCTAACTTCAGTTGGATCGTATTTTGGCCCATTTCGGGTCACCGAATCGCCAATTCTGCGATGATTTACAATTTGCGGTACGACGTTTACGATCATTTCTTAAGAATATGATGACGACATTTATCATTGCAAGCAATATTATTTTTTCCTTCTTTTCTCGTCGCAATAAATAAAAAAAAAAAAAAAAAAAAATCGATTGAGGGAAATTAAAAAAAAAAAAAGAAATGCTCGAAAATTTAAACAACAACAACAAACAAAACCCCCAACTATTTAATTTATTTTTTTTTTTTTTACAACTTCCAATACCCTTATAAAATTTATATTTTATTAATGTATTTTTTTTTCTAATGCAACTGGCAAACACTTAGCTTGGTCTTAGATGCCTTAAGACAAGCGCTGCACAGACGTTACTCACTTTGCATTACCCAGGGGGCGCATGTAACTTGAAGATAAGCCACGGACGCGGAGAAACAATGCCCCCACCACGCTCTATGATCCTATTAGGACCGGGACCTACGGTTTAAAGTGGATTCCGAACCACTACAAACATCCATGGCCCCGCCGGGACTCGAACCCGAAACCTGTGGTACCGAGCGCCAGGGCGCTAGCCACCCAGCCATCCAGGGCCATATTTTATTAATATTACAGTTAATAAAAAACCTCATCATCATTGGCGCAACAATTCCATGGTGGGCTCGAGAAAGCCATTTGCCTACTGGCAGATTTTCGAGAAAGAAGATGTTTTCTTTTTAAGGGACAGGGTTGTCAGCCCCACTCCGAACTCTCTTACAATCATAGTAAACCTGGGGCCTAAATGGCAGAGTGTCTAGTGCTGTGGCGCTAAGTGTCACAAGTTTCGGGTTCGTGTTCCGGCGTTGACGGCAGACGTTTGTAGTGGTTAGGAATACACTTTAAATCGTAGGTCGATGTCTAATATGATCGTAGAGGGGGTAGTGTTACTAGCGTCCTCTCTTATCCCGTCATATCTTCAAGCTACACGTTCTCCCTGGGTAGTGCTAAATGAGTAACAGCGTTTATCGGTGCAGCCCACTATTGACTGTAGAGCATTGGGCGTAGTGGTGACAACACTACTCCGTAAAAAGAAAACATCTCCTGTCTAGAAATCTGCCTGTAGGTAGACGGCCTTGCGCCACTGATGAAGGTAATATCTTGACAAACAACAATAGTTAAAGATCTTGTGTTAAAGTGAAAAAGAAAGTATTAAAATCATAACGTACAAATGGACCCCGAATTTGGGTTAACTCTTAATTGACACACACACACACACACAAAAAAAAACTTCATCTAGAAGTTTGGAATAATATTGAAAATAAAAACATTGAATAAATTAGGATGCAGTGAATAAAATCGTTTCCTATTATTTAGATGTTTACTTATTTTAATAAATTCAACAGAGGCCGTGTTCCATTTTTTAATCTATTATAAAACGTAAAATTTTTTTTTCAACAAAATTATAAAAATAAATAAGCGCATAAAATAAACTTTACGCATTTAAAAAATAAAAGATTTTCCTTTGTACAAAACAAAACTATTACAATAAAACTAATTAAAACTGTAATAAACTCTGTTTAAATTTATTTGATCAGTGAAATAACCTTGACATTCTCTTTTAAAATATTTTTACGTAATCGAAGAAATATGCATTTTAAAATTCTCTCATGTTTATATACACAGAATCGTATACTATTTTTAACTCTTTAAAGTACAAACATGGGACTTTGGAATCATGTCAATTTTTTTAAAGTTCATTTTTCAGCAACTTTTGCATACAGGAAGCAATTTTCTGATTTTAAACTGCATCGTCATCAAAAGTTACGTCTACAATTTTATCAATCTTTTGGTGTAGACAAAAAAAGTCGTTACGTTTCACACGATGCCATTTTCGAAAAAAATCAATAGTAATGTTTATTTTTAATACAAAAATTACTTTTATCTGTCTGTTTGTTAATATATTAGCCAAAAAATTGTAAAATGTTACGTGTTTTCATAGATTGCAACATTCCATAACTCTATTCTATCCTAGGTTGGGTAGTTATTTTACATTTTCTTTCTCGGCTCCATAGAACCTGAATATACCATGCCAAAAAACATTTTCTATGAAAAAAAATGTCGTTACGTTCTACATGATGCCATTTTTGAAAAAAAATCAATAGTAATGTTTATTTTTAATACAAAAATTACTTTCATCCGTCTGTTTGTTAATATATTAGCCAAAAAATTGTAAAATGTTACGTGTTTTCATAGATTGCAAGATTCCATAACTCTATTCTATCTACATTTTCTTTCTCGGCTCCATAGAACCTGAATATACCATGCCATTTTCTATGAAAAAAAAAAAATGATGCCATTTTTGAAAAAAATCAATAGTAGTTTATTTTTAATACAAAAATTACTTTCAATCCGTCTTTTTATTAATATCTTTGCCAAAAATTGCAAATTGCTATGAGTTTTCATAGATTGTAAAATTCCATAACTCTATTCAATTCTAATTTGGACAGTTATTTCACATTTTGCTTCTTGGCTCCAAAGAACCTGAATTTATCATGGCAAAAAACATTTTCTAGGAAAAAAAAAATTACGTTACGTTTTACACGATGCTGTTTTCGAAAAAAAAAAAATCAATAGTGATGTTTATTTTTAATACAAAAATCACTTTCATCGATTTGTTTATTAATATATTTGCAAAAAAAATTACAAAATGCTACTTGTTTTTATATATTGCAATATTCCGTAACTCTGTTCTATCCTCAGTTGGCTAGTTATTTGGCATTTTCTTTCTTGGCTCCAAAGCGCCTGAATTTACGATGCCAAAAATATTTTCTATGAAAAAAAAAAAAGTTGTTACGTTTTACAAGATGCCATTTTCATAAAAAAAAAAAAAAAAAAAAAAAAATCAATAGTAACGTTTACTTTTAATACAACAATTTCTTTCATCGATCTGTGTATTAATATCTTTGCCAAAAAATTGCAAAATGTTTCTAAATTGGCTAGTTATTTGGCATATTCCTTCTTGGCTCCAAAGCGCCTGCATTTATTAAAAAACAAAACAAAAAACAACAACATTTTGTATGAGAAATAAGTTTCATTTGGCAGTACATTATCTTGCTTAACTGGCGATTTTGGCAGAACACAAAGCTTAAAAATTAATGCACATACTTGTTGTTGGAATATCGCCAATAAATGGTCCCATGGCGACAAATTCTAGTACACCACAGGGCAGTGGCATTACAACACAACAGGAAGCCCTTGGCGCCATTAGTAGAGTAGAGTACTCGAAGAATGATGCTCGAGTTTTTTTTTTATTTTATTATGGATATCTTTTAATGTCTCGTGGAACCTCAGCGTTAGAGAAATCAAAGTCTATTTTTTTTAAATAGCCAAATATAACATAAGAAATTAATCTTATAATTTTGCTCAAAAATTATGACACAAAGTTTAATTTTATACTTAACGTTAAAATAATTTTGATGTCGATAAAAAGTTCTTGGTATTTAAATATTTAACAGTTGAAAGACTGCTCACACTATATATTCGAAATAATATATTTTGCACTTGGCTGTAAACCGGGCATATTATTATCACAGTACTACGTAGCAAGTAGTATGAGCTATGTATCTCAGGTATAAGGTACATACAATATAGACATATAATAAATGAGTATAGAATGAGTACATGCTATTGTAATAAATAAGTACATAATAAGTACATGCTAATGTAATGGATACATAATGAATACATTTTAATATAATAAATGAGTACATGTTATTGTAATAAATGAGTACATAATGAGTATAAGTTAATGTAATGTGTACATGTAATAAATGAGTACATAATGAGTATAAGTTAATGTAATGCGTACATGTAATAAATGAGGGCATACATGTTAATGTAATAAATGCGTACATAATGAGTACATGTTAATGTAATAAATGACTGCATAATGAGTGCATGCTAATGTAATAAATGAGTACATAATGTGGACATCGTGATGACTTATAGACTTCTAATTTTGTCTAATAAAATGAATATATATATATGACAAATTTAATAAGATAATGGGGTACCGATCTAGTTTAGGAGTTTATTAGTATATTTGAACAAAGGCGATAGAGGGTAGTCATGATGCGCCAGGGTAGGCTGTACTTTTCTGTCTGTATGGATACTGGGTAGAAATATTATGTTTTATTTCCTTAGATTTAGATTTGTTGCTGCCCCTATTGTTGCGACACTCCCCGAGAGAAAGAATGTCGACAAAAGATGAAAATGGAATGTCGTCTAGGAAGTCAGATATTCCTTGAGAAAAGGGGCGGGATAGTGTGCCATATTTCATCAATATTTCTCTTACCTCTATTCACACAGATAATTGTTTGCACGAAAATAGCGCGGACATGGGAACATGAAAAGATGTTTGAAATAAAGATCTGTTTCACATTCTTAATGATATATTGAGCTCTAGACGTTTTAGCGATGCCTGATGGCCAATTGGTTAGCCCTCTGGTCGTTGGTACCACATGCTTCAGGTTGGAATGATAGCAGTTGAATGGATGTTTGTTAGTGGTTCTGAATCTACGTTAAACTGTATGTCCCGGTCTAGGTAGACTAATGTGAGCAAAAAGTGACCGTAGAGCGACAAACCAAATCCGTTAGTCAATTGGCCATCAGGCAGCTAACTAACTAGTAAAACAAAAAGCATTCATTGGCATACTAACTATAATTTATTTCCATATTTAATGTTACTCATTCAAAAATCACGGTCTCCAGATGAATCTTTTACTGTCCACGGTTGATGTGGATGACATAAAGAATGTCCAGAATTTAATTTCAGTAATTTTATCCTTTTCTATTGACCATTGACTACCAAATTAACCTGAGCTCTTGCTCTTTTTTTAGTTATTTTATAAGGGTACGCGTTATCAATTTCTTTATTTATTGACCTCCCACATTTTTCATGGTACAAATTTACGTGATTGTGAAATAAATGAAGTCCTGATATGTTTTTTTTTTCTAATGCAGCTGACAGTACAGAGACAGTTATTTTTATGCCATAAATAAGGGCTGCATCGCTGTTACTCATTTAGCACTACCCAGAGGCACGTTCTTCCAGCTTGAAGATAAGTTACGGATGCGAGTAACACTACTCCCAAAACACTCTGCGATCCTATTAGACCGGGACCTACGATTTAAAGTGGATTCTGAATCCCTATAAACATCCATGGCTCTGCTGAGATTCGAACCCGAAACCTGTGGCATCAAGAACGAGTCACTTGGCCATCAGATACCTATAGCTAAAAATGCACAAACAACATCTATTTATGAACAAGTCATTTCCAGGCATAAGTATCACAAAAATCGTCGAACAAAAAACTTCTGATTTATAACTTTGACGCAAAATTACAAAAAAAGAAGCCAATATGAAAATAATTATTAAATTAATCTAATATACGGCACCCAATTCCTTAATTGCCTTTTTATTAATTTTTGTTACTTATTTTTATTATATAAAACGAAAAAAAATGGTATAAAAATATGTGCATGGCTCGATATATGTTTATTTTTTATGAATATTTCATTTATATGCATGGCTTGAAGCCAAGTTATAATACAGCTCTTATATGTGCATAATGTTTGTAAATAACAATTAAAGTGTTCCCATGAACCTGAAAGTGGCCCTCTTCTATAAGCTGTTATAGGTCTAATATAGGCCGAGACAATATGTTGTTGTTACTAATCCCCCTGGTACAAGAAAACTTGCATGTCAATAGATCCCGTCGCAGGCGACGGTCTACGGCTAAGGACAACATGCAGCTTCATTTGCAGGAATAAGGTTAATATGCAGGACCCACGAGGACTGAAGACTGACTAAACATCAAATCAAAGCTCTATTAGACCAGAACCTGCGGTTTAAAGTGGATTACGAATCACTACAAACAACCATGACCCCGCTGGGATTCGAATCTGTAGTAGTAAGCGCCAGAGAGCTAGCCACTCGACCTTCAGGCCCCAGTCTTCCTGGCATGCATGTTTACGCATAACACATCGTGATGACAATGATATTTCTATCATGGAATGGTTACTGCATTATTGCAGATACTAAATAATTTTTTATATGCACGAATCAAAGCGAAAAAAAAAAAAACCATTCATTTACCTGTAAGGTTAAACAGGAGAGATTTCGAGACAGGGGATGTTTTATTTTTAAGGGGTAAAGTTGTCAGCCCTACGCTCTCTACAACCATATTCGACTGTGAGTGGTCAGACCTACGCTCTGCGCTCTATATTCGACTGGGATCTGCGGTTTTAAGTGGTTCAGGAAGTGTAAGTGTATAGGCAAGTGTGTTTGTAGTGGTTTTTCGTACCATGGCAACTCTGGGACTCAAACCCGAAACCTATGGTACCAAGCGCTAGTCACTCAGCCAATAGGCTAGGTCACTCGGCCACTACATTAATATACATACGAAATCATTTTTTACATGCCCGAATCTAAGTGGAAGAAAAATAAGCAATTTCATTTACCTGTAAAGTAAAAGTTGCGAGTTCGAAAACTTGCGAGTTGCAGCTCACGCAGTGGAAGGAGCGTCCAAGAAAGTCGTCCCGAGAGGAGAGGAGGAACGAGGAAAAGGGGTCCACCGATGCAGAGGCTCACTTTCCCGTACGCGCACTGAGGCGGCATCCTCAACGATGCGCCCGTCACGCACTCACGCGCCTCATTAAAATGTGTCACACAATGGATGCGCAAGGGACGCTTTCTTCCAGTAAACACAACAACGGCGTCGACTTCCCTGTGTCCCTCTTTCACGTTATTTACATTGCTTTTTTCAGTACAAAAGTTTTCGTCTTTTGTGGATTTTGATACAGTTTTCAAAGAATGAAATGCAGACATAATTTAAAAACTTTTCAAAAAGATTTCGAAGTGAAATGCGCATTAAGTTATTTAATTTATTAGGCCGGGGTGGGCAGACTTTTTCAGTAACGGGCCAAAAATCGAAAAAAAAAAAAAAAAAAAAAAAAAAGTTTGCCGGGCCAAGATAAATTTTTCTAAAATTTTAAAAACAATATACAAGTATTATAATTTAAATATGTTAATGAAGTGAAGGAAATTGAGATTTCTTTTTTAAAAGTTTCTTATAATGAGATTCGAAGTGAGATGTACTGATTCTAAGGAACGATTCTAAATGCTCATCTGTCGGTCTACTTCTGAAATAATTCTTTCTAAGGTTCATAGTTGTAAACATTTGTTCGCATATATAAGAAGAAGCAAACATAGCACTGATTTTCTGGGCGTGAGATATTAAATTTGGAAAACTTACTTTCGACAATGATTGGTAAAACTCTAACTTTGACATATTTAGAAACTGCTTGAGATGATTGTTAGATTGCGACTCAATTCATTTAACCTACAAATCTGACCTCACTGCTTCACAGTTTACGTTGAAAGGCATGGTAAAAATAGCCAATTCTGTTTGAATGGCACTGGAATAATGGAATGATATATAATATATAAATATATATTTCTTTTAACTTGCCTCCGACCGGCAAATTAAAATTCTATCCGCGGGCCTGATAGAACCTTCCGGAGGGCAGGAATTGGCCCGCGGGCTGTAGTTTGTCTATCCCTGTATTAGGCGATGTGGAATAAATTATTAGTTATAATACTTTTTGCATTTCGAAAATTAAAAATAAGAAAATATAAAGGAAAATAAAAGGGACATATATAAGCAAATATAAAGGAAAATAAAAAAGGATATATATAGGAAAATAAAAAGGATATTTTTAAAGCTTAATAAATCTCACAAAATTTTTTGTGTACGATTGTCTCGTATTAAATTTGTTTCTTTTACATTTATTTTCTATTGTAATTAAGATAATAACGTAATATTTAATATAAAAATATTATATTTAATACATACTATTTCTCTATATTTAATACATAATTATATATATATATATATATATATATATATATATATATATAATTAGTATATTTCTGTGCTTAGAGGCAATATGTTGAAATTCACAAATTAGTTATTAAATTGTATTTAGAGAAATATTATGTTATTTAACAGATAGTTTAAGTGATTTAAATGTTTTTTTTTCTATCATAAAATATTTTAAAAAGTATAATAATAACCAATAATTCAACAGTAAGTAATCAATATTTCAATAACAAGTTACCAATAATTCAACTGTAACTAATCAACAATTCAATATCAAGTAACCAAAAATTCAAATGTAAATAACCAATAATTCAAATGTAAATAACCAATAATTCAACAAGTAGCCAACAATCAATAACAAATAGCCAATAATTTAATAACCAACCAATAATTTATTTGTAAGTAACCAGTAATTCAATAAAAGTTACTAATAAATCAACTGTAAGTAACCAACAAATCAATATCAAGTAACCAATAATCCAACTGTAAGTAATCAATAATTCAACTGTAAGTAACCAATAAATCGACTGTAAGTAACCAATAATTTAATAACAAGTAACCAGTAATTCAAAATTAGGAAGGCCTACAAAACTATTTCATGGAATAAAGCTAATCTTCATTCGAAAAATAAACACAAATTTAAAATTAACAGCTGCGAAACAGTAGAAGCACTTAAATATTCTGGCATAAGCTCAAAAACAGTTAAAAGAATAATTGGATTTGCGAAGTATAACGATCAAGTGGAGGAAGGAAGTAATTTTTCATCTGTGTAAAGAATCGAAATCCTCGAATTTCATCTGTTAGAAACCCATAAGATGTTTTTACGGTGTCATATTTTTTAATGAAAACAACTATCTAGTGGTTGCATAAGAAAGTGGTTGAAATAAAAATAAAAAAAGTTTTTTTTTTTAAAAATAATTTAATCTATTTGTTAAATATGATGGCGGAGTTGCACTATTCCGATGATGTAAATAAGTTCAATTTTATTGACTGCATCGTGGATGAGTAAATGTATATTGTATAATGTACAAAAATTTTAAATAATCAACAGGAAATTTCGGTTCTATCGGAGTAGCAATCCTTGCCATACTATTTTGATTGTGGATTGGGGTTGCTTTACAATTGTAAAGAGCTCCTTAAAATTCCAGCTCTGTCATCAGATTGGAGTACAGTAGAACATATATTACTAGATGCCTGGAATTTATACACTGAAGTGACAAAAGTCATGGGATAGCAATATGCAAATTTTCAGATGGCAGTAGCATCGCGTAGAACAGGTATAAATGCGCAGTGCTTTCGCAGAGCTTTCATTTCTGTTCAAGTTATTCATGTGAAGAGGTTTTGAGGTGATGATGACCGCACGACGGGAATTAACAGACTTTGAACGCGGAATGTTAGTTGGAGTAGACGCATGGGTCATGCCATTTCGGAAATCGTTAGGTAATTCAACATTCCCAGATCCACTGTGTCAAGAGTGTGCCGAGAGTATGAAATTTCAGGCATTACATCCCACCATGGACAGCGCAGTTGTCGACCGCCTGCACTTAACGACCGAGACCGGCGACGTCTGCAAAGAGTCGTAAATTCTAACAGACAAGCAACACTGCGTCAAATAACCGCAGAAATCAATGTGGGACGTACAAGTGACTTGTCTGTCAGAACTGTGCGGAGAAATTTGGCTTTCTTGGGCTATTCCAGCAGAAGACCGACTCGAGTGCCTTTACTGACAGAACAACATCGCTTGCAGCGACTCTCGTGGGCACGTGAGCATATCGGTTGGTCCCTAGATGAATGGAAAACCGTGGCCTGGTCCGATGAGTCACGATTTCAGTTGGTAAGAGCTGATGGTAGGGTTCGAGTGTGGCGCAGACCCCACGAAGCCATGGACCCAAACTGTCAGCAAGGCACTGTTCAAGCTGGTGGTGGCTCCGTAATGGTGTGGACTGTTTTTTCATGGCATGGACTTGGTCCTCTGGTGCGACTGGACCGAATATTGACTGGAAATGCTTATGTTCAGCTACTTGGAGATCACTTGCAGCCATTCATGGACTTCATGTACCCAAACAACGATGGGATTTTTATGGATGACAATGCGCCATGTCACCGGGCCACAACTGTTCGCGATTGGTTTGAAGAACATTCTGGACAATTCCAACGAATGATCTGGCCACCTAGATCGCCCGACATGAATCCCATCGAGCATTTATGGGACATCATCGAGAGGTCTGTTGGTGCCCAAAATCCTGCACCATCAACGCTTTCACAATTATGGACGTCTATCGAGACAGCATGGCTCAATATTCCTGCAGAAGACTTCCAACGACTTGTTGAGTCCATGCCACGTCGAGTTGCTGCACTTCGCCGGGCGAAAGGAGGGCCGACACGATATTAAGAGGTATCCCATGACTTTTGTCACTTCAGTGTAATTCGAAACACCACCACTACCACAAAAGAAATCTCAACAACAATTTTTTTTGTAAGTTGGTAGCACTACACTGAGTTACCACGCGAAATTTGAAATCGATCTATTACTGGAATAGTTATTTTTGTAATCAAATACTTGAGTGCTACAATGGAAAAATTAGTTGAACAAAGAGTTTGTCTTTCAAAAGGAATCACTAAAATGATGCAGAAGATCTATTGTGAATCGTGCATGTCACAAATACAAGTATATGAATAGCATAAACAATTCAAAGTAAGCTGGGACGTGGTAGCTCATTAGCCCCGTTCTGGTTGATCTTCAACTGCTAAGGCCAATGGAAACATCAATAAGAGGTTGGTAGTAAAAATTTCATCGTACGAGTCTTAGGGAGTTGGCCCAAGAGGTGAACGGAGGAAAAGAGATTATCTTATAAATCAGTTTATAACATTGTGATTGATATTTTGGGCCTGAAACGCGTCGACTGGTTCCGTAGGAGCCTCAATTTTGTACGATAAGGGCACCAATGCACCGTCCCAGAAAGTCATCATTGGGCAAGAGTTTTCACCAAAAACTCAACGAATGTCATCGAAAAACCATAAATAGTGCTGGTTCGGTACCTGTAGCAGGAAAATCGCAGGCGCCATACAGATTATCATATTAGTTATTTTCACTTTTCTTCTTGGTCTGTTTAGCGCGGTGACTTTCGTGTTACAGAACAGTTCCAACGCTATTTATAGTTTTTCGTTACGAAGATCACATTAGACTAAAAAAGTAGCGGTTGGCCTTTGAAAATTTCGAAATTTTGTCACTGTAACCGTAACCGTTCAGTTAAACTCTAACAGTGCAGTTTAAGCGTACACCACAAAATATCTTAAACCAAAATGTGTTTGTGAACAGTAGGGTACCTAGTGGTTCATATATCAAGAAAGTTTTTTTTTATAACCACACTGCATATTTTTTCTAGAGCCAGAAATTCAAAATCAACTGTGTAACTGTTCCTGCATTCCACATGAAAGTCAAAGGGATAAAATTCTAAGGATTTGAAGTCTATGGGACAATGGTAATGTGCACAGCTAAGGCATTGGATGTATTGACAATTGTAGTCGCTGTTTTTAAAAGCGAGGAAACTCAATGGCATTGGAAATGTCTCACATGGTAAGAAAAGTAGCCTGATGGGAAGCCTTTATTTTTAATTACTTGATGGGAATTTGTTTCATTTTATTTTTTATTAATTATTTATTTATTAAAATTTTTTTATTTAAATTATTCTATTTAATACAATATGCAAATGTTGGGCATCTGTCCTTAAAAGTCTTCACTTCAATGCCAGTTTGAAATACGGTGGCCACTGACGTACAAAAAAAGTCCACGAATGATTATTAAATCTAAATTATGAGACATTCACTTGAATAAGGTAATTTTATTTAGAAATGAAAAAAAAAAAGCAATTTTTTATTTCATTTTTCGGTAACTGCTGCTTTTCAAATATGATTCAGAGTATTCTTTAATTCTCTAAAAATTTTTTAAAAAAATGCTTTTATTGTTTTCTTCTGAGTAATGCTGACGTTCTAAACAATTAAAACATTGTTTCTGTATGAAATAAAAGATCCTTACATTGTTTCACTCATTGAATGAATCTCAACAATCTGCGATGCATGTTAAGAGAAAATCTGATTCATTGTTGTTCCAATTTCTCTAAGAAGAAAATCTTTACTGTCGCAATAGACTTTTAATGATACACGAATTGTTAAGCTTTCGCAAAATAATTTTAACTAGCAGAAAAAAACCCCCCCGAAATCCGAATCCGAGAAACCATGAGTGTTATGTTCGCGGGCCTTTTCGAAGCCGGCGAGTTCGAGAGACTGCAGAAACTGTCAGACGCTCGCCTGCACACAGAAGATGGGGCAGTGTTCGAAGTGCACAGGATGTTCCTTGCCTACCGAAGCCCCTTCTTCCTATCCTTATTTTGCAGGAACGAACAAGAACACAACTTCTACATTCCGAACGTGAGTGGTACCACCCTGGACATTGTTCTCGTTTTCCTGTACACCGGACAGGTGAGTGTAACTGAAGAGAACGTGAAGGACTTGCTGTTGGCGTCTCGTTTCTTGCTGGTAGAGGATCTGTCCCAAATCTGTCGCCAATTCGCCGTGGGCAAGATGAGCCCCAACAACTGCATTCGCCTGTTCGTCGCCGCCTGGCATGCCAAAGAACACGGGCTGCTAGAAGACTGCTACCGATTCGTGCAGATACATTTTGAGGAAATCCTGTTCGTGTCTGGAGACGGGGTGGGAGATCTGCCTCTGGATGCCTTCCTCAGGTTTCTGGGGGACAAGAACTTAAACGTGAGTAGCGAGAGAGTCCCATGGAAAGCCATCTTGAAATGGACAGAAGCAGAAACACCAGACAGACTCTGTTTTGTTCCTCAGCTGCTTTCGAACTTGCTCTGGGTCGAGGTGGACGAAGATCTGGCCACAGAAATCCTGGCTCACCCCATCGTGAAATGCAACTTCTTTTGTGCAGAACTGAACACGAAAGCACTTTCAGGATCAAACAGGGACGTTTTAAGAGACTATATCCAGAAAACACAGCCACTCACTTCGGGCAGCAGAACTCGTCTACCTTCAAGTCTGTATTTCATCACTTATTACAGCATTTCTAAAGGGATCCCCTTGATCAAGTTTTATGTGACATACGATGACCATCTGGATGTTTGGCGAGAAGTTGGCAACATAGACTTTTGGCCGGATTCTCTCATTCCGATGAGGGAACGCATCTACATGTTCAGCTCTCTCGAAAACCGCTCTCTGGCCTTTGATGCTCTCAACGGCTCTCTGGTATCCATACGTCCGAGTCCGTTCCCGAGGTTCCATTACCATGCTGTTGCACTGAATGGTTCCATCTACGCCGTGGGTGGAGCCACTGAGAGGGACGAGAGCACTTGCTTGGTGGAGCGCTATGAACCAGGATCAGACACTTGGGAACTCATGAAGCCAATGGTTCCCATGGTTCTTTGGGCGGTGACGGTCATCGGAAGTCGGATTTACGCCATTGGGGAAGACAGGACCACCAGCGATCCGTCCATGCAGGTACAGGTCTACGATTCCCTCAGCGCTTCTTGGAGCACTGTGAGTTCGCCAAAAATATTTCGCCAAGAGTTCGCGGTCGTCGTGTTTGGAGACCGCCTGCACCTGATTGGAGGTCACAGCATCCTTGAGTGCCTGAGGAGTGTGGAGCAGTACGATCCCGCCAGCGACACCTGGACGAGCCTTCCGGACCTGCCCTTCACTTACATCCTCCCCAAAGCTGTCATCCTGGACAACAAGGTGGTCGTCTTCGAGGACCTCTTCAAAGGAAAACGCTACGGGACCGTCTACCCTCCAGTGCACTTGGACTGCCAGAGAGAGTCGTGGGTGGTGATGACCCCCGAGTCACCCCTCACGGACGTCCACCTCTACCAGTTTTGCCAGATGCGCGATCCGCAGCTGCTGAAGGAGCTATCGGCGCGCAACAGGTGTCCGGGAACTCGCTGGACCCGCAGCTCTCTCGGAAAGTCGTTCACTTGATTCAGCTCATGATTCCAGTTCATGGTTCCAGTTCATTTGATTGTTCTTTTAAATTTACTTCGGCTTGATTTGAATTAAAAGCATGACGTTTCACAAAGTGTCTGTGACCTCTTTTTTTTTATTGAGTGTTACTTATGGTATTGTTACATAAAGCGAATTTACTGGAGAAAGGTGGAATATATGGTAGTGGTTCTCAGACTGTAGGACATGCAATACTAAAGAGTGTGCGCATCCTATTTCGAGAGCAGAAGGAAGAAGTTTTTTTTTTGCTCCAATGCAGCTGGCAAACACTTAAACAGCTTGGTCTTGGATGCCTTAAGGCAAGCGCTGCACAGACGTTACTCACTTTGCATTACGCAGGGAACGCGTATCACTTGGAGATACGGACGCGGAGTAACAATGCCCCGCAACGCTCTACGATCCTATTAGGACCGGGACCTACGGTTTAAAGTGGATTCCGAACCACTACAAACCTCCATGGCACCACCGGGACTCGAACCCGAAACCTGTGGTACCGAGCGCTAGCCACTCGACCATTCAGAACCACAGATGGAAGAAGTTAGACGATAGAAAGTAGATAGAATCATAAAAGGTATTCGCTTGCAGTAAATAAAAATAAAAATATAAAATACCAAGCAGGGAAAAAAATTCAAGAGATCATATCCATTTAAAAAACTAAATATTCTCAATGAGTGTTAGTCGGTGATATAAATACTAGGAATACTAGAATAAATAATAAGGATTGAAGGCACCTTGAGGAGATTTGATTATTTTTGCAGCAAGACAGGCGACACGTTCTCAAACTCGCGTTCACGATACAAAGTTAATGGAAAGACCACAGAAGAGCTCTACAGGCGAATAAAATATAAATTCTCATCAGAATAGCTAAATTTTAATTAAGTAAAGCAAGGAAATAGTTTTAGCAATAGTTAAAGCAATAGTTTTAAAGCAGCGTTTCCGTTATCCGTTTCAGATAAAGCAATTTAGAATAATGTACTGAATATTTTTTATTTGGGGGCCTGAATGGCCGTGGGGCTAGCGCTCGGTACCACAGGTTTCGGGTTCAAATCCCGGCGGTGCCATGGATGTGTGTAGTGGTTCGGAATCCACTTTAAACCATAGGTCCCGGTCTAATAGGATCGCAGAGCGTTGCGGGGTTATTGTTACTCCGCGTCCGTGGCTTATCTTCAAGCTACACGCGCCCCCTGTTTAATGCAAAGTGAGTAACGTCTGTGCAGCGCTTGCCTTAAGGCATCCAAGACCAAGCTGTCTAAGTGTTTGCCAGCTGCATTAGGAAAAAAAAAAGTGCAGTAGTATTTCGTATTTTTAATATTTTGTCTTAATCTTATTTTATATTGCTGTTTGAAATGATAATAATAATAAGAGGTATGATTATTAAACATTTGCTTCAAATAATTGTATAATTAAATAACTATTTATTGACATTTAAATGATTAAATAATTTATTTATGTTCATTAACTATAACTTTAAAGATAATTGTAACTAATTTGGCTTCTTTTATTCATAGACTTTTAATTTTTATTTTTTATTTTGTAAATTAAAAAGTGCGATATATGTGCAAATTATGCGATTATGTGCAAATAACACTTTCGTATTCAGAATACTGGAAAATATATTATTATTTTTATTATTTTGTCACAATCTTATTTTACATTGCTGTTTGAAAGATTTTTATTAATCCAAAGTTTAGAAGAAAAAAAAAAAACATTATCCTAACCCTAACAAAAAATATTTTTCTTTCTAATGCAGCTTGCAAACAGTTAGACAGCTTGGTCATGGATGCCTTAAGGCAAGCGCTGCACAGACGTTACTCACTTTGCATTAAACAGGGGGCGCGTGTAGCTTGAAGATAAGCCACGGACGCGGAGTAACAATAACCCCGCAACGCTCTGCGATCCTATTAGACCGGGACCTATGGTTTAATGTGGATTCCGAACCACTACACACATCCATGGCACCGCCGGGATTTGAACCCGAAACCTGTGGTACTGAGAGCTAGCCCCACGGCCATTCAGGCCCCCAAATAAAAAATATTCAGTACATTATTCTAAATTGCTTTATCTGAAACGGATAACGGAAACGGTTTGCTGCTTTAAGACTATTGATTTCCTTGCTTTACTTAATTAAAATTTAGCTATTCTGATGAGAATTTATATTTTATTTGCCTGTAGAGCTTTTCTGTGGTCTTTCCATTAACTTTGTATTACAAAAATCTGTGAAACTTTTGTCAAATAGCTTGAGAATCATTAATCGTTGAAGGTTTGGTTAAATATCACAGTCAGCATTAAAAATTTCTTAAAAGCGAAAGCGAAATTGCAGCGAGCAACACATAATTCCAACCATTATTCTAAAATTTAATATTTCTAGATTTAATTTCTGGCGCTCGGTACCATAGGTTTCAGGTTCGAGTCCCGGCGGGGCCATGGATGTTTGTAGTGGTTCGGAATCCACTTTAAACCGTAGGTCCCGGTCTAATAGGAGCGTTGCGGGGGCATTGTTACTCCGCGTCCGCGGCTTATCTTCAAGTTACACGCTGCGGCTTATCTTCAAGTTACAAGCTGGGTAATGCAAAGTGAGTAACGTCTGTGCAGCGCTTGCCTTAAGGCCTCCAAGACCAAGCTGTCTAAGTGTTTCCAAGCTGAATTATAAAAAAAAAAAAGATTTAATTGCGACAATTAATTAAATTCAAACGTAAAACTCAAAACTTTGAAATTTTCCAGATTGGTACATATTCATTTGGCATGAGTTTGTTCTTCAGAATTTTAAATGCGCTTACTGTGTGAAATAATTTTGGATTTTTACATGAAACACTTAATGAAACTCTGAAATTATATGATTAAACGAAAATGCTGAAATTATATACCGTACGTTAGTTATAGGACGTCCGTTATTAGCGCGCATGCTCATAGGAAACTGAGCATGCAGACAAGGTAAAAAGTCTGCAAAAATTATGTTTCCGATCTACGTAATGATCGTTATTTTATCTCAAATGAAAAGTCAGTACATACTAAAACTTCATTTTAAAAGTGGAACATTCGCATTGAAATATTTTTTGTAGAAGAGAAATATTTATGATAACTAGGGATTGCAATATCGGACCAAAAGTTCAATACCGGTATTCGGTATTTTTTTTTATCTTAATACCGGGATACCGGTTTTAATACCGGTAGTAGAAATGTCATTGGTGCTGTCATTTTACTTATAATTTCATCCAAATTATCTTTTTTTTTTCTTTCAAAATTATCTAAAATCCCTGATGGCTTGG
Source organism: Caerostris darwini (assembly GCA_021605075.1). NCBI lineage: Eukaryota > Metazoa > Arthropoda > Arachnida > Araneae > Araneidae > Caerostris > Caerostris darwini. The sequence continues at coordinate 317,303 of BPLQ01010209.1, forward strand.
CCTTAGAACCGAGCTTAAGTTTGTATATTCATCGCAATTAGATTCTTTCCCCTTTAACAAATTTGTGTCATGTTTCGTTTTTCTGACAATCAACTGATTTTTTTATGTTCTTTAAAGTTCTTATTCAATATTATGAGGTATTATTTATAAGTATATATATATAATAAATCTGAAATATATTCTGAACTCTAAAGTATGATATACAAATACAATGCGAATAACAAACTCACCAATTCAAAAAATATCGAAATATTACACACTTTCTTCACAACTACAACCTCGTTTTCACAGATAAGAATTCACAGGTAAGAATAAGAATTTCCCACATAAGTATTCTTTCACAGATAAGAATTCTAAACTTCTAGTAAATACCGAAAACACCGGTATTTAAACTATTGAATACCGGTATTACAAAATTGTACAAATGTCTCAAAATACAGGTATTCGGTATACCGGTTTTGCAATCCTTAATGATAGCGAAATAAAATATGTATGAGTTAGAATATCTCGTTAAATACCATTTTTGTTATACATAAATTAACATGAATTCCGTTTTCCATCTTATCTTTAATAATAAATAAGATGGAATAAATTCCTTTTTCAGTTATAAATTAAACTCTTAAAAAATTACTTACTCTTCCATTAAAAACTTAATTTTGTAATATGTTTATATTAATTACCATATTGGTATTAAAATCCACAAACAGCAAGCTTTAGGAAAATTTTATCACGCATCAAAAGACGGCTGAAAAATCTTGGATGGACGTTATAACATATTTTGAAGAAGGTATAGAAGGATTGGAAATCAAATATTTCGAAGGTTAAAAGTCCCAAGCATAAGAGATCAACTTAAGAATTATTATTTAATATTTATATCTATGATATAAATATGAAATATATTGATATCCGATTATGATTGATATCTATTCTTAAACTGGCATCTTCTCAACAGCAAAATACCCAACCAGTTTCGACTTCAGTTTTGAATGTAGCATTTTTGCTAAATGTCTCATTTGGTCTAAAGAAACTAAGTACTTGGGAATTATTCTTGATAGTAAACTTAACTACAGATCGCATATCTACAACCTTAGAAATAAATTCAATACTCAATTTAGAATTCTCTATCCTTTAATCAATAGAAATTCAGCTTTACCTCTTAAACTCAAAATACTAATATATCTCTCTTATCTTCGTCCAGTATTAGCTTATGCAAACCCAGTTTGGGGTTCTGTCACACGTACAAATTTTGAAATTATTCAAAGGCTTGAGAACAAAACTCTCAGAATGTTAACGAATCCACCCTGGTACTTTCGTAATGACGATATTAGACGAGCTCTCTCGATTCCAAGTTTAAGACAATTTGTTCACAAAATTTCTACTCAATTCTATAATGATATGCGAAGCATCAATAACCCTGTATTAAATATCCTACAAAATTACGATTATGATATTTCTTCCCGCAAACATAGCAAAAGACCTCGCACTGTTCTAAATTAATTCCTTACAACTGCCTGGATGAAAAAAGTTCGCTTTTCTCCTAAGCTATTTTTTTCTCTCCTAATTTGACCTTTGCTCATTCTGGGTTATTACATGCAACTGATTTCATCAACATCTACATTTTTGGAATTTTTGTTATTTTTCATTTTATAATTTTATTAAATAATTCTTTTTAAAAAAAGGGCATTTAATTATCTATTTTGCTTATTAACTCAAAGGGCATGAGACCACAGCTATGTTTCAACATTTTACAATGAAGGAACTAGTGGCCGCCACGCGGCCAAGGATCTCCGTAATAATCTACAATAAGAATAAGAATGTCTTATTTTGGGACAAACGTAGTTATTTTAATATTGATGAATACATGATTTTTATTTATTATACTACACATTAACATAGACCTTTGGATTTTATTTCTGATAAAAAATATTTCATAATTGGCGAAATTTTGATTACGTTGTTTAGTTATAACTCGCTAGTAATGTCTATTAAGTATATTAATAAATATCCTTGCTTATTTAAAGTGTGTCATATTTCTGCGAAACATAATTAAATTTTGATTACGTTGCTAGTAATATAGTATGCACATGGTCGAGATGACGAATATTTTGTGGATGCACTAAACTGTGAAATTCAAAAGTAATTGTGTATTTAAGTTGTCTAGTGAAAATATAAAAATTAAAAAATGTGCATTCCGTGAATTTGATTAATATGCAAAACATTTGCTTAATTTAGTGTCGCCATGATTGCTACATTAAGACTTAACAATATAATCTGTCCACTCGCCATCATTTTTTACTCGGAACAAAACAAAAAAATATTGACACAAAAAAAAAAAAAGTCAACATAATTCAATCTTTGGCAGTAATCGGGTTTTATATTTAATCTGTTAGTATTAAAGAAATAAAATTAAAAATCCACTACATTTGAGTAGTACACCAGATTTACTTTTACTTTTTTTACTAGAGAACTCTATTATATATAATTCCCTTGTCACGATGTTTGTTCGGGATTAACTCCGAAACTAATTATCTGATTTTAACTTTTTTCCCCCTTAAATGTGTGTTTTATTCCAACTTGACAGATAGGATAGTTTTTATTCAGATTTTTTTTTTTAAATTTAAATGCAAAATCGGCGATTTTCCTATTTCGTCATTTGGCGCCATTTGGCGCAACTAAAATTTGCGATTTCTCATCCGATGGACGTAATTTTGAAAGTACATTCAAAATACAAGATCAGGTGTACCACAAGATCGGGTCGTTCATGCCAATACCTAACGAAGAGCCAAAATTTCTTCAAATTTATTTTATGGGCAGTTCTGAAGAACGTGTGACAACTCGATGTCAGTATAATTTTATCGAGCAAGCAAATTACAAAGAGCTATTGTTTGTTGGAAAATCTTTTAGAAAATCCTAACCAACTTATTAAATTATTTAACGAATTTATTTCTTTTGACGAAAGACAGATTAACAAGAAATAGTGTTCATCGCTTAGTTCTTAGATAAATGAAAGTAATGATTATTAAAAATTAAATTTGGTAAAATAATTATAAACAGTGTTAAAAATCAACATTATCTACTTCATTCATTAAATGAAAAAAAATTAAACATTTTCTATTCGTTGAAGCTTAATTTGAACTTTTCATCATTCTTTACTAATCACTTCCTTTACAATACCAATTATAGTAATAATTGAACGAAATACAAGAAAGCCACAGCAACGCGTGGCCGGGTATGCTAGTATATTATAGAAATTCGAATGTGCATTTAATCGGTTGATATTAACTAAAGAAATAAAATTAAAAATTCATTACATTTCAGTAGTAAAACAGTTTTATTCTAAACATATTAAAAGAGATAAGAATCTAGATACAAAAACAAATTAAAACAGATTATGATTTATTTTAAATTTACTGCATTTCAGTAGTAAAACAGATTTATTTTTACCTTTTATACACTAGTAAAATATATTGTATTACTGGAATGTGTATTCAAAATTTGTATTCTGAACTAATTACCAATAAAAAAAAATTAAAATCCTCATGTTGGTACTATGAAAATTTATGAGGTTTGTCATTAAAATTATAAATTTTAAAATCTGCGAAAATACTTGGTGTCGAATATTTGAAGAAATTACTACAAATTGTTCTTATAAAATACTAGAAAAATTTGCTCCAAATGATAACCAAGAAAAGATTTCAAATTCCAATTTATCTTTAAAAGAAAATTTTTATTACAATAAAAATACAAATCTAATTCAATTTCGACTTTTTAAGTTTAAAAAATATTTCAAAAATACACTTGATGCATACCAGATGCAACTTTTTTAAAAGAAATTGAATCCTTAGATAATTATAAACACTTATAAATGAAATAAAACAGTAATTATAAAATTATCACATGCAAAAAACACATTTTTACTTCTTTGCCTTCTTTTCAGCAGTTTTTTTGGGGGTGGGGCGTTTATTCGGCGTTTTGAATAAAGGCTTAGCGATTTTTGGCTTTTTTTGACACTATAACTTTAGCTCTCCTGGATTTGGAAAATCCGACTGATTTTGGCGTTTTTATGTCCATAGAATTACTTTTCTTCACAGATTTGGTTGGTGTGATTTTCGTAATTTCGTTTGCTTTTGAGGCTTTGACTGCTTTACGTTTCATTATTTTGGGCTTACCAATTTCTTGTCCTGTAGTTTTTGGGTTCACTACCTTTTTCTCAGTGGCGTTTGGCGAGGTAATTTTCTCAGTGGCGTTTGGCGAGGTAATTTTCTCAGTGGCGTTTGGCGAGGTAATTTTCTCAGTGGCTTTAGCCTTAGTGGTCTTTTCTCCAACAGCTTTGGTTTTGGTGGCCTTTTCTCCAACAGTTTTAGTTTTGGTGGCCTTTTTCAGTTTTGGTGGCCTTTTCTTCAACAGCTTTAGTTTTGGTGGCCTTTTCACCAACAGCTTTAGTTTTGGTGGCCTTTTCACCAACAGCTTTAGGTTTCTTTACCTTTTCGCCATTGGCGCGTACTTTTGTATTTTTAGGTGTCAATCTTACTTCCATTGATGAATCCGAGTCTCTTCTGAAAACAGGACTTTCATCAGGCTGTTTCATCTTGCCTTTCTTTGGCTTCAAGAGTTTTGGGGTTGAAGTTTGCATCTTCAGAAGCTTGGCCCGAGTGCTGTCAGTTTTCTTAGCAATTCCTTTTTGTTTGTTAATTGCAAAAGAACCATTCGCTCCTCTTCCCGTTTTTTGCACAAGTTCTCCATTTTCGAGGGCCTTCTTCAAGTACTTCTTGATGTAAACGGCACTTTTTTCTGCGTCCACCTTGTACTGCGTACCTAGGAATTTCTTGATGGCGTGCAAAGACGATCCGTTTTTCTCATCCAGTGACGTAATAGCTGTTATTACCATCACAGAAATCTTTGGATTGGAAGAAGCAACTTTTTTGGTTAGAGAACTTGATGGCTCCTCCATATTTATTAAGAATAATGCTAGCAATAATGATAGTAAAAAATATTTAAGGTAATTTAATTTAACGTTTGACGCTTTGCTTTAACGCTTTTGACTTGATTGGAATTCATGTACTTGACTCTGTATGAATGTTCAAATGCTTACATTTCAATTCTTCTTCACTTCAGTGTACATAGATATAGTGTAGTCTTCTTCTTAATTGGCATTGTGCATCTTCTTCATTGTAGTCTTCATATTTGTTTTCGATCTGATGGCCAATTTGACTAGCGCTCTGGCCTTTGGTACCACAGGTTTCAGGTTTTAATCCTGGTGGTGGACATGGATATTAGTTAGCGGTTCGCAATCCACGTTAAACTGTATTTCTCTGTCTAATTAGTCTAAAGTGTGCCCAAAATGTCCGTAGGACAACAAACCAAACTAAATCAATCACTGTCACAACAGCCGCATGGTGTGCCAAGGTCTTCTGCCTAATGGCAGATAGGCGATGTTTCTTACAGGTTCGATACAGGCGGTGTTTTTTTTTTTTTTTTTTTTGCGGGGAAAAAATGTCAGCCTTATTCCTAACGCTCTACAGTTCTATTAGAACGGGACCTACGGTTTAAAGTAAACTGTTTAAAGGTTCCGAACTACTTTTCAAGTATTCATCGTTCGAACCCGAAATCTGTGACACCGAGTATCAGAGCACTGGTCATTCGGTCATCAAGCCCAATGTATAGTAGAGGACTTAAAGCTTTTCGATCACAGAACTAATGATTAGATTTGATATTCTGAAATAACAATATTGTCTTAAATTCGGCATTAAATTTTGATGTAAATAAAAATACTTAATTATTTATAAAAGAAATATTGGATTCAATTTAAATAACCTGTCAAAGTTTCCAAAGTTATGCAAGCGGATTTAATCCCAATTTGTCTTGAATGTCATAGTAAATAAAGGCGGATTTATTAGACAATTAAAATACTCTATTTTACACTATTTTGATTATTAAAATACAATACGAATTGATACTACTTTAATTATCTTTCTCTACAAATTGAAATTATAATAATTAAAATTAAATTTTATTTATAACTTAAATAAAATACAACTGTTCTCATTGAAACTATCCAGAAATACTAAAACAAACTGAAGGTTTCGAAAACAGTATTTAACATAAGGAGGAGTAATGGCCACTTGTAAAATCTCAAGAAAATTAACATTACATTACCAAAACATGATCCATAATTTAGGCTGGAGTGTCCTGCATTGGACAGCACATTGGATTTATGAAGCTCCGATTAAAAGCGTAACTGAAATCTCACATGTCTACACTGGGAATAAGCACGTTAAATTAATCTGTTGGGCTTTAGGTTTGGTTTGGTTTGTCGCTCTACGGTCTTTTTGTGCACAGTTTAGGCAAATTGGACCGGGACCTACAGTTTAATGGGGATTCCGAGCCCCTAACAAACATCCATGCCGCCTCCAGTTGGGCTTTAGGGGAACAGCATTTTCCTCAGATACTTTTTCGAATGTTTGTTCCTCACTGTAGTGGCAAAACGTGGGTGAAGTGTAGCTTACCCTATGTAACTTTGAATATGTTACTTGTTTACTGTTCTAGTGCTCATGACCTTGAATTTAAAAATAATTACTTTATTTAATGACAAGAATTCTTATACTTTTCATTTATTTATTTGGTAATAATTCAAATTCCTTTAAATAAAATCTGCCAGTACACTAGAGCCCCTATTATCACAGGTCCACTTAACTGAGTTTCCTCCTTAACCCTATAAATGGCTCTTTTTTACCATTCTGTTTCTGTAAAGAGTTTTTAATCGGGAAATTCAATTAAAATAAGTACTAAGGATAAAAAAATGGAAGATAACCGTTGTTTATATCGAAAGCCCTTGCCTACAAATTAATTTCCTACTTATGAAACCTTTACGGAAGAAGATATTGCAGAATGACTGAATGAAGATGAACAGAAGGAAATTGCAGAATGGCTGAATAAAGATGGACAGTAGGAAATTGCAGAATGACTGAATGAAGATGAACAGGAAGGAAATTGCAGAATGGCTGAATGAAGATGAACAGCAGGAAATTGCAGAATGGCTGAATGAAGATGAACAGCAGGAAATTGCAGAATGGCTGAATGAAGATGGACAGTAGGAAATTGCATAATGGCTGAATGAAGATGAACAGCAGGAAATTGCAGAATGGCTGAATGCAGATGAACAGCAGGAAATTGCAGAAGGGCTGAATGAAGATGAACAGAAGGAAATTGCAGAATGGCTGAATGCAGATGAACAGAAGGAAGTTGTAGAATGGCTGAATGAAGATGAACAGCAGGAAATTGCAGAATGGCTGAATGCAGATGAACAGAAGGAAATTGCAGAATGGCTGAATGCAGATGAACAGCAGGAAATTGCAGAATGGCTGAATGAAGATGAACAGCAGGAAATTGCAGAATGGCTGAATGAAGATGAACAGCAGGAAATTGCAGAATGGCTGAATGCAGATGAACAGAAGGAAATTGCAGAATGGCTGAATGCAGATGAACAGAAGGAAATTGCAGAATGGCTGAATGAAGATGAACAGAAGGAAATTGCAGAATGGCTGAATGAAGATGAACAGAAGGAAATTGCAGAATGGCTGAATGAAGATGAACAGAAGGAAATTGCAGAATGGCTGAATGCAGATGAACAGAAGGAAATTGCAGAATGGCTGAATGCAGATGAACAGCAGGAAATTGCAGATGGGTGAAAACCACAGACAACAGAGCAGTGATGATGAAAGCGATAACCAAGAAAGAAAAGGCACATTCCGAAAGTTCGATTGAACAAATTACTGATCATATTGACTTGCTAGAACAAACTACATTTGCAATTCTGAAGACTCTTATGCAATGCTGTAACATTGGCGATGTAGGTAGAAAAGCATCCACACTACTTATCATCTTAAGAAAACTTATCGTCCAACAAATATCAGAGCACATCTTCAAACAAACGATCTTATTCCGCACTTTTGGGGCCTGAATGGCCGAGTGGCTAGCGCTCTGGCGCTCGGTACCAGAGGTTTCGGGTTCGAGTCCCGGCGGTGCCATGGATTTTTGTAGTGGTTCGAAATCCACTTTAAACCGTAGGTCCCGGTCCTAATTGGATCGTAGAGCTTTGCGGGGGCATTGTTACTCCGCGTCCGTATCTTCAAGTTACACGCGCCCCCTGGGTAATGCAAAGTGAGTAACATCTGTGCAGCTCTTACCTTAAGGCATCCAAGACCAAGCTGTTAAGGCAGCTGCAAGAAAAGTATGTGATCGTTTTTATAATCTGGCCGCCTACCCCTTTCCACTCCAAATGCTGGACAATTACATTGTATAATGCAGGAAAAAAACCATGCTGAATATACCGGTTCTTTAGATCACCGAAGTAATCATTGGGCCGTCCTTGGGTGGGTGACCACCTGGGAACACCGCGTGCCGTTGGCCGAGTGTCCAGCGCTCTGGCGCTCGGTGCCCAAACCCGGCGGTGCCATGGACAGTGGTTCGAATCCACTTTAAGCCGTAGGTCCCGATCTTCTATGACTGTAAGAGCTTCACGGAGCAAAAGTCAGGCTTCTACCTACGGGTGCTCCATCACAACAGAAGCTGCTTCCTTCCCCTTCAATCATGAGTCCATATGGGCTCGTGGGCTTGGCCAGCCAAGTGGGATAAGAAACAACAACAACAGCAGTGTTACTATCTTGCCGAATCTAATCAGCTGCCAGAGTCAGTGTACACGCCCAAGAAAGTGAGGATCGAACACTTATCAACAGCAGAGCCACTCTTGGATCTCTGCAATGAATATCCAGTTTTACTACCACGCATACAGATATAAAATCTAGCGGTTATGTTACTGGAATAGCAGAACCCTTAGATAAATCTTTTTACCCATTATCAGGTAGCACTGTAAGGATGCATAATAGAATAAGAAATAATAATTCTATATAATTTTATAGAATAATCCATTTTTCTAATATATAATCGCTCTGTATACAGTGCGTCAAAAACATGAATCAGGAAAGATGACCGCTTTCCATATAGACATTGCAGAACCTAGTAGATGAATCGGGGTCTGATATTCGAGTGTCCGGCCCTCGGTGCCACAAGTTTCGGGTTCGAGTGTCGGATATGTCATGGATGCTTATAGTGGTTCGGAATTCCCCTTTAAACTGTAGGTCCCGGTCGAATATGACTGTTGGGCGTAGGACTGACAATCCTACCCTGTAAAAAGACAACATTTCCTGTCTCGAAATCTGCCAGTAGGCTGATGGCCTTGGCCAACCAAGGGTTGTTGCACCAGTGATGATGATGATGAGAAAGTCTGATGATTATCTTTGGATAGAAAAGTTTTACCATGCAGCGCTAATGGTCAAATATCTCTTCCATTCAGATCTGGCCTGTACACAAAATACTCTTGTCAAAAATTAAGGATTACTATGTGTGTTATCACTGTTACTTCACTGTTATACCATTTGTGTATTATCCTTTTGTGAGTTATATGTGTGTTATCACTGCTACTTTAGTGTTGTATCATTTAGTGAGTTATCACTTTGAGTTCAAATATGTCAAAATAATAAACAATCTTACTAATATGTGGTTATGATAGCATGGATTAGAATATGTTATTGTGAACTACACTCATGTCCATAAATTAAGGATAATGAAGTTCAGGCAAAGAAAGAGACAGAAGCAAAACAAATTTGACTTATTTGTAAAGTCTATTTATTAAACAAAAGGTAAAGAGCAAAAAAGATACTATATGTTTGACATAATTAATAAAAATTGCGATTTTTACTCCCTGGAGAAAATTTCAAAAAAGAACCTATTTACAAAAAACAGTATAACATGGTTAGCATGATGGTTAATATGGAGTACGTCTCCCGGACGATGTAATACAGGCCTTACAACGCCTAGGCATGCTGAGTATCAAATTATCAATCTGATTTTGGGGAATATTACTCCACTCATCAAGCAATGCCCTCCGAAGTTCCGGTTGACAGGTGGGAAGGGGTTGACGGGCTGCAATTCGTCGGCCAAGCATATCCCACGCATTCTCTATTGGATTCAAGTCCGGTGAGTATGCTGGCCAATCCATACGGGTGATATCCTCCAATTGAAGGCATTCATCTACAATGTTTGCACGGTGAGGACGGACGTTGTCATCCATAAAAATAAATTCAGCACCCATGGCGCCCCGAAACAAACGTACATGTTGTTCCAGAATGACATCCCGATAGATGTGGCCTGTCATCGTTACACTCTGAACATGCAGGTCAGTTCTGGAACCAAGAATAATTCCTCCCCAAACGAGCCATCCTGCACCACCGTAACGGTGTCGTTCAATGGTGTTCTCTTGGTGGTAACGGGTACCTGGCGCTCTCCATATGAAAGTCTGGCGAGAATCAGACTGCAAACTAAACCTGGACTCGTCGGAAAACATCAAACATTTTTCTGAATTATCCTTAATTTATGGACATGAGTGTATGTGTATTGATTGTCCTTTCCACAAATAATTACACCTAAATTTCGTCCGACACGTGCGTTCCTAAAAAGATAGTGACCCCCAAAAAAATTCGCGCCAATGGAACTACGGAATCCGCTTTTAAGTTTCGGTTATCAGTTTCTGACAACGAAAGTGAAAGCTTTCGGTTTCGTGAGAGGATTGCCGCCGAATGCACTTATACTCACCATTCTAAGAATTTTCTTGAATTGCAGATTTTTTTCTTTGGACTTTGAGTAGCTCAGATTAGAAGTGAATGGAAATCTTTAAAAAAAGAAAGAAAGAAAAAAGCTGATTTTAATCTTCTGATTCATACAACTCCGTTTCGAGACGAAAAAAATTCGAATACTAGACTATATATATATATATATATATATATATATATATGTATACACAGGTTCGTTACACCTACCTTGTAAAAAGAAACAAATTTCATGGTTTTAAATCTGCCAGTGCGCAGAAGGGCTTGTCCTACAATGGGGCAACAGATATGATAATGATTATGTATATATATATATTCCCCTCCAATCGTTTTTGTTTGTTTCTGTTGTTTATCTATTTTTTTTATTACCTTCTTGAAATTATAATAATAATAATAAAAAATTATATATGCATAATTTTTTATTTTATTTTATTATTATTTTTTATTTATTATTAATTAATAAAAATTTCGAAGAATTAATTTTTAAATAAATTAATAATATACTTATATTACTTTTTCTATCTAATCAATGGGCTTAAGGCTTAAGAAATTTCCCTCACTCACAAAGCAGGAGATTGAGGTTGCTGAGCAACCAAGGTTCTCCGTTAATCTGGCAAATCGTCGATATATATACTGTACGTTACCAAATGTTTGCTCTACTAATGCATGCCACGAACAGCCTAGGGGGGGGTACTTTCAGGAGTAATAGCCTGCATTTGAGTGTAGCATGGGAGAAAATCCGAAAAACTCCACCAGACAGCTTGACTATCGATACGATATTTTTTAAACACGCATTTCATACTCGCCCTCGAGTTTCCTCCCTTTTGAAAGCAGTTGAGTACCGTGGATTCTAGCCGGATTCCTCCTGTATTACAGCTAAGTATGTTGTCGCTTAGTACAAATCAGCCAGCTGAAAGCAATAACTTCTCTTCTTTATCTCGAAAATGTGACCGATCGTATCTTTTATACTTGGAAAACGTTGAACAAACGGTGACATAAAATTTAAGGAATTTTTCATTTGCAAAGATTTGCATAAATTAAACATGATTTCATTGAACTTCAAAGCCACTGGTTCTCAAACTTTGGGGCAGATTAAAATGGTTCGTATCTAATCATCGAAAGTAAATGAATAAGGAACATATTTTTGAGATGAATATGACTATTGAGAATTTCAAAATAAATAATTATTATTTCCCAATGCATAAGAAAGGCATGATCTGAACTCTAAAGATCCTGATATTATTAAAAGCAAGTACTTGTGAGCAGGGCATTTTTTTCTGATTCTTAATTGACAGCTGGTTTGTCAGGGCGGCGTTCACACACACACGCACACTCATACTTATTGAAATCTATTTATTATAAACACATGTATCTACACTGAAGTGACAAAAGTCATGGGATACCTCTTAATATCGTGTCGGCCCTCCTTTAGCCCGGCGAAGTGCAGCAACTCGACTGGCATGGACTCAACAAGTCGTTGGAAATCTTCTGCAGGAATATTGAGCCATGCTGTCTCAATAGACGTCCATAATTGTGAAAGCGTTGATGGTGCAGGATTTTGGGCACGAACAGACCACTCGATGATGTCCCATAAATGCTCGATGGGATTCATGACGGGCGATCTAGGTGGCCAGATCATTCGTTGGAATTGTCCAGAATGTTCTTCAAACCAATCGCGAACAGTTGTGGCCCGGTGACATGGCGCATTGTCATCCATAAAAATCCCATCGTTGTTTGGGTACATGAAATCCATGAATGGCTGCAAGTGATCTCTATGTAGCTGAACATAAGCATTTCCAGTCAATGTTCCGTTCAGTCGCACCAGAGGACCAAGTCCATGCCATGAAAAAACAGCCCACACCATTACGGAGCCACCAACAGCTTGAACAGTGCCTTGCTGACAGTTTGGGTCCATGGCTTCGTGGGATCTGCGCCACACTCGAACCCTACCATCAGCTCTTACCAACTGAAATCGTGACTCATCGGACCAGGCCACGGTTTTCCATTCATCTAGGGACCAACCGATATGCTCACGTGCCCACGAGAGTCGCTGCAAGCGATGCCGTTCTGTCAGTAAAGGCACTCGAGTCGGTCTTCTGCTGGAATAACCCAAGAAGGCCTAATTTCTCCGCACAGTTCTAACAGACAAGTCCCTTGTACGTCCCACATTGATTTCTGCGGTTATTTGACGCAGTGTTGCTTGTCTGTTAGAATTTACGACTCTTTGCAGACGTCGCCGGTCTCGGTCGTTAAGTGCAGGCGGTCGACCACTGCGCTGTCCATGGTGGGATGTTATGCCTGAAATTTCATACTCTCGGCACACTCTTGACACAGTGGATCTGGGAATGTTGAATTCCCTAACGATTTCCGAAATGGCATGATCCATGCGTCTAGCTCCAACTAACATTCCGCGTTCAAAGTCTGTTAATTCCCGTCGTGCGGTCATCATCACGTCAAAACCTCTGCGAAAGCACTGCGCATTTATACCTGCTCTACGCGATGCTAATGACATCTGAAAATTTGCATATTGCTATCCCATGACTTTTGTCACTTCAGTGTATAATAAAAAGTTGGATGCCTGGCTTATTGAAATCTATTTATTATAAACTCATGTATCTATAATAAAAAGTTGGATGCCTGGCTTATTGAAATCTATTTATTATAAACTCATGTATCTATAATAAAAAGTTGGATGCCTGGCTTATTGAAATCTATTTATTATAAACTCGTGTATCTATAATAAAAAGTTGGATGCCTGGCTTATTGAAATCTATTTATTATAAACTCATATATCTATAATTAAAAGTTGGATGCCTGACTTATTGAAATCTATTTATTATAAACTCATGTATCTATAATAAAAAGTTGGATGCCTGGCTTATTGAAATCTATTTATTATAAACTTATGTATCTATAATTAAAAGTTGGATGCCTGGCTTATTGAAATCTATTTATTATAAACTCATGTATCTATAATTAAAAGTTGGATGCCTGGCTTTAAAGCAATTAAATTTTTTTTTTTAATTTTAATAATTTTTATATATATGTAAAATAAAGAATATAAAGAATACAATATAAAATCATATTATATTCTTTATATTAATTTATTAAGAATATTTAAAGAATATAATATTTATATAATTTTTAAAGAATTCTCTTCATTTTTGCATTAACCATGTGCAAACATGCTGAGTCAATTGTTCTTATTACCCATAAAATATTGGTTATAGTTTTGAGGAGTGGTTTGAGTTATTGGTTAGGTTTTCGCTTCCTTGAACACTTTCCGTGTTTCTTATTGGTTTATTACTTTTTTGAAATTTCTTTCACGGGCTATTCTTATTGGTTTATTTAAATTTCTTTCAAAAACTTTTTTGTACATAATATTTATAATTTCTTTCCCGTGCTAATAATTATATAGTTAAATGATGTAAAATTGTTCTAAGAGGACTTCTGGTGAAAGCAAAAACAATTTTATTTCAAAGTGAATGCGAGATTTTTCAAGAAAAGAAAATCGTTTAGAATTCTATAGTTTTTTGTTTTTAGGAATGTTCTGAGTTTTGCTCTTACATTAAATTCTAAATTTTATGGGTAACCCTATTCATAACCAATTATTTACTTTGTTTTGAATAAGTAAGTTATTTGCTTCTATTTTTTTTTTTTTAATGTCTATGCTTTCCGTATCATGGCCCAGAGGTCGCAACTAGTGAGTAGTATGACTCAGGTTGGAATCCATGTGTTCGAATCGTATTCGTTCCGTAATTCGTTGCCGTTCCCATTCATCTTTCTAATTCATTTCGTATTCGAACCCGTGTTTTTTTTTTGTTCTAATGCAGCTGGCAAACACTTTTAGACAGCTTGGTCTTGGATGCCTTAAGGCAAGAGCTGCACAGACGTACTCACTTTGCATTACCCAGGGGGCGCGTGTAACTTGAAGATAAGCCACGGACGCGGAGTAACAATGCCCCCGCAACGCTCTACGATCCTATTAGGATTGGGACCTACGGTTTAAAGTGGATTCCGAACCACTACAAACAACCATGGCACCACCGTGACTCGAACCCGAAACCTGTGGTACCGAGCACCTGAGCGCTAGCCACTCGGCCATTCAGGCCCCTCGAACCCGTGTGTTGTAGTCAATATGTTCAAAAGTGAGAAGACTTGATGGCAGTTGTGACAATGCGCAAAAGCGTTTCTCATCAATAGACAGACTACCTGGTGGAAGTTTTCCGAGTTGCTTTCCCATCGACAAGCAAATGCGTTGCAGTTTCAAGTAATAGTCGTGCAGGACAGCACTGCCATTCCCTCATTAGCGGTCGTTAACTGTTTGTGGACTCTCAGAAATGAGGCACACCGATGTCCAACGGGAAAAGAAAAAAAAAGTACGATGAAAATCTTACTTCACAACTCTACACTGGACAAAACAAGTTTTTGCATCCTAACACATTAATTGGCAATGACTAAAGTTTCCATAACAGAATTGATAAATTGAAAAACAAATAAATAAATAAACATAAAAATTAAAACACACGTTTCAATATTTGAAGGTTATTTTCTTAATCAAATTACAGCTAAATCACGTTCTTTTTTTTATACTCGATCAAAATGAAACGTATTTACAAAACATAGCCCCTTTTATAACATTTTAAAAAAAAAAAGACCATGATTTTGCAAGAAAAGCAAAGTCCGTGCGATGTTGCTCAAGAGAGACCTTCAGATGCTATAGGTGTACAAATAGATAATAGTAATAATTATAAGAGATTGCTATAATAAAGAAAAATGAATAATTTTATAGACAACATCGAAACTACTGTGACATTTCTAAATAGAGAAATGTAAGGGGGTAATCTGCCAGTATTAAGGAGCAAATGTTGAATTCGGATAGAAGGCTGATATTCACATTTCGTCCGCCATAGAAACCAAAGTTCTCACACTTAATCCAGTAAGCAGGATTTCGGTGTCAAAGCAGAAATGCATATTTATTTTTTAAAATTTTTTTCACGAGCTATTCTTATTGGTTTATTTAAATTTCTTTCGTGACCTACTTAATACATAATATTATTTAAATTTCTTTCACGAGCTAATAACTAACGAATGTAAAATTGCTCTAAAGCTGGTGAAAACAGAGAAGTTTTTATTTCAAAGTGAAAATGAGATTTTTTCAAGAAAAGAAAATCGTTTTGTATAGTTTCTTTTATTATTTTTTAAGATTTCTCTTATGGCTTTTTGTTCTTACATTAAATTCTAAATTTTATGGGTAACCTGTACATCGGCCCAGCCGATTATTTACTTTGTTTTGAATATTATATCTGCTGCAATTTTTCATTTTTTTAATGTTCATGTGTGCCCGTGTCGTGGCCCAGAGATCGCAGATAGCTAGCAGTATAGCTCAGGTTCAAATCCGTGTATTTTTTTTTGTTCCAATGCAGCTGGCAAACACTTAGACAGCTTGGTCTTGGATGCCTTAAGGCAAGCGCTGCACAGACGTTACTCACTTTGCATTACCCAGGGGGCGCGTGTAACTTGAAGATACGGACGCCGAGTAACAATGTCCCCGCAACGCTCTACGATCCTATTGGTACCTACGGTTTAAAGTGGATTCCGAGCCACTACAAACATATATGGTACCGCCGGGACTCGAACCCGAAACCTGTGGTACCGAGCGCCAGAGCGCTGGCCACTCGGCCATTCAGGGCCCAAATCCGTGTGTTAGAAATCGTATTCGTTAACGTTCCTGTTTGTCTTCGTAATTCGTTCAGTATTCGAATCCATGTGTTGCATTCACTACTTTTAGAAGTGAGGAGACTCGATAGAGGTTGTGACAATGAATTTATGGTTTTCGCAACGATAGACAAGACACCTGGTGGAAGTTTTCCGAGTTGTATTCCCTTCGACACGCAAATGCGGTGCACTTACTCCTAATAGTCCACCAGCTCAGGACTATCTTTCCCTCATCACCTGTCTGTAAGATGTTCGTGGCGGGCCTAAATATGTCACATCGATGTCTAACAACAACAACAACAATAACAGCAACAATCTTCTTTTACAACTCTATACTGGTCACAAGAAGGCTTTTGCATTTTGACGCATTATTTGCCAACTAATAGTTGCCAATGGGTGAGGTTTTTATTGTAAACAGAATTGATAAAAAAATAAAAACACATGTCTCTATATTTAAAGGTATTTTCTTAATTAAATTACAGTTAAATCAAATTTTATTTATAGTCGATCAGAATGTGATTTATTTACAAAGGGAAAAAAAAAATCATTTTATAACATTTTAATACAAAAAAGGACTATGATTTTGCAAGAAAAACAAAGTCCGTGCAATTTTGTTCAGAAGAGATCTTCGGAGGATATTTCGGTACACGCATGAGTTGTTCTGAGCACATAATAGTTTTACAAATTAATATTTCGAAATCTTTGATATAGGTGCCATGATAGATAAAACAAGTAATTCTTAAGAGATTGCTATATTTATAGCAAAATGAATAACTTTATAGACAACATCGAAGCAACTGTAACATTTCTACAACTACTACTACACCACACCACACCACATCACTATGCCTAGAGCTATGTTGCCCCTTTACAGTTTGGGAATGATGTGGGTGTGAAGTCTGATTGCGTTCTGTGACGCTGTATAGTCATAAGAGACAGAACCCTACGGTTTAAAGGGAATTCCGAAACACTACAAACATCCAAGCCACTGCCGGGACTAGAACCCAAAACCTGTGGTGTCGAGCACCACAGCTCTAACCACTCCGCCATCAGGCCCCTAAGATTGTAACATCTCTAGATGAAGAAATGTAAGGGGAGAATTTGCCATTGTTAAGGGGCAAATGTTGGTTTCGTATAGAGCGCTCATATTCATACTTCATTCGCCGTAGAAACCAAAGTTCTAACACTTAATCCAATACACCGGATTTCAATATGAAACAATCACATAAAACATTTCCATGGAAACATTTACAACATAAAACTCGTAAGGAATAAGTAAATAACAACGACTTAATAGCCAAGTTTTACACTTACCTCAAATCCAAAAGTGAATTGCGTACAAGTCGTTTTAGTTCTGCAAAACATGCAAAAAAAAAAGACAAAACTAATCCGCCCGATACTGAGAACGAGTGATTCGAACGGATGAAATCGATAGCGATTCGTCAGAGTTACAGCCTATACAAAGAACGGGAGGAAAAAAAACACGCAGCCACAGAGCCACAGACAATTGCAGAGCGGGAAAAAAAAAACGACTCGCCCTTTCTCTCAGAGATTAAGAATTCCGTGACTGGGATAGTGAAACCCTTTTTTTTTTTTTTTTTTTTTTGCGTGAACAGCTTGGGTAATTTTCAAGGTAATCTTCTGCCTTCAAACGGGAACAACTGTCGCTTTTTTGGGTCGTGTGCAATGCTTCGCTTTCGGGTGATTAAAAAACAAGTTAACTACCATATAGTTTTTATCTCTCTCTGTATATATATATATATATACATGATTCTTCTGTACGTGTGTTTGTCACTGACCTTCTTCTAAACGGCTGCACCGATTTTGATGGCATTTTTTGCGTGTGTATGAGCAAGTTCCTTGATGGTTTATTCCAGGGGTGGCAATCCAAAGGATCTTGCGGGCCATTTTGGAAATACATCCTAGCTCCGCGGGCAGCATATAAAATTGCATGTCCCTATATTAGATTTGGACCCATTATATACATATTTTGGAGTGAAAAATTGAAATTATTATTATTGTGTTTACTATTACATTTACATGTAAACATAGATAATATAATAATAATGACACTCAACGCACATTGTAAAGAAACAAATAACACTAAAAATGAAATATAAAAAATATATAAATATAAGCGAAATAAAAAAAAAATGAAATTATTAAAAAAATATTTATTGTACTAGTGCGATATTTGTTTCTCCAATCTTTCACTTGACTTTTGCAAATCGTTTTCAATTTGGGTATTTGCACATCGCAATGTGTGTTACAGGTTAGCCTCCGTTATGTTTGAGCGTGTTTTGTGTGTTGGCCAATTTCATTTTCAAAAAAAAACAAAAAAACAAAAAAAAACATTCGCAGGTGTAAGTTGAACCAAAAGCGCTGACAAGCCTTTGTGCCAGATTTCTTTTCTGACGTAACTATCATAAAAATTTTTTAAAAATCTATATCGTTTCAATTTAATATTACATTGTAAGTCAACCAATTCCATTTCGAGATATTCTGGGGCTGACTCGATTGCAACATAAAAGGGAAATGAATATATTAAAAAAAAAATTGTTGTATTTTTCTAACTCTCAATTACTGAATTGGCTTTCAAAAACAGCTGTAAGATTTCTTATTTCTTTTGAATATTTGATGTAATTTTTAATACATGGATGCACAAATAATGTATTTTTTTACACATTGGTTTTAACTGCTTTGGCCATTATAAAATAAATTTATTTTGTAGAAGTGTGAAAATTTCACGCGCCGCAAAAATATTCAAGACTCGCGAGTTGGCCACCCCTGGTTTAGATTCACAACTAGATCCCGTAGGTGGCGCTACAAGCGGGTTCTTCTGTAGGTGTGTTTGTCATTAAACTCCTCCTAAACGGCTGGACCGATTTTGATGAAATGTTTTGTGTGTGTTTGAGTGGGACCCTGGATGGTTTAGATTCACAATTGGATATATATATATGGTGCATATATCCTGGTAAAGCTATCTCCACGATCATCTTCTTTTGGATTTTGTTGCTGACTTCTGATAGGGCCCTTAAAAATAGATAGAGATAAGTGTATAATGTGTATTGCCACATTTTTGTATATGGTTCTGCCATATTTGTCATACATATATATTTATTATTTTTTGTTTCGTCTCTTTAAGCTTAAACACTTTTATTTCTTTTCTTCAAGCTTAAGCAAACTTTGGGTTAATTTTTTCTTCTATTTTGGGTTATATTTTTTATGAGGTAATACGAAAGCGAATAAAATTTTCTACATAGTTCTATACATTCTATTTTCATGGCTGTTATGTCCACACATTGAGTTTCTAAAAAATCTTTATATATATAAATATATATATATATATACATACATATATATATATATATGGCTCTCAGAGTCCCAGGTTTCGAGTTAGAGACGCATCGGTTCCATTGATGTTTGTTTCTGAATCCACTTTAAACCGTAGGTTCCGGCCTAATGTGATTGTAGAGCGTTGGAAGTAGGGCTGATAACCCTACCCTGTAAAAAGCAAAACATCTCCTGTCTCGAAATCTGCCAGTAGGCAGGACATGGCTCAACACGGACTCTAGTGCAACGGGTGTTATATATAGTATAAATGCATACGAATATATATATATATATAACGTGATTATGAAAAACTATCTCGATATATGAATCCCTAGACATCATACCATTCGCAGAAACTGAATGAAATTTGGTTTAAGACATTTTGAGGTATGCACTCAGGAATCGCATGAAAAATTACATTTAAATTCTAACAGATGCATAATAACACGATTTCAACATTTAAAAATTTTTTTTTCTAATTGGAATGTGATCTCCACGGTGAAAATACAAATAGCGTTGTAACGGTATCCGTAGCTTGAAAATGGCAGGCACTAGG
Organism: Caerostris darwini; assembly: GCA_021605075.1. Classification (NCBI taxonomy): domain Eukaryota; kingdom Metazoa; phylum Arthropoda; class Arachnida; order Araneae; family Araneidae; genus Caerostris; species Caerostris darwini. Next base: position 337,574 of record BPLQ01010209.1, read on the forward strand.
CAGTCTAAGAAGGAAAGTGAAAACAACTAATAAGAACAGAGGAGAAACAGAGGAGAAACAGAAAGCAAGACATTTTAATATGCGTTTCGCAAATTTTCCACGTGTCCTCTTTCACACACAATGGCATTTTGCATGCGGTAGATGGTGTAAAACAAAATATATAAGGTATATTGCAAATTGTAAAACAAAATATATAAGGTATATTGCAAATTGTAAAACAAAATATAAAAGGTATATTGAAAATTGTAAGACAAAATATAAAAGGCAAATTGCAAAAACAAACTATCATAACACTAACAATGAATGGAATTCTGAAGTACTTTACACTATATCACCTTGAAAAGAAAGAGGGAGAGAGAAAAGTAGAAACTCTTCAAGATACGAAGTGCGGACAAGATGTAGCAACGAAACTGAAAATCTATTAATTTTAAATCATCATGGGCTAGAACTGATCAAAAAGAAGTATAACTATTTATATGAAATTCACAATAACAGGATATGACGCTTGTGCAATAAATAAATATACACTCAAGAGTCAAAACATTATGACCACCCCTACATTTTGCAATGAACTCGCCCGGATGACGTGGAAGGCACGTGATCAGGTGGAAGTGGTATTATGTGGTGGTATTAATCCATGCCAAGGCGGGTTGAAGCTGTGTTGCGCGCCAAAGGTGGGCCAACTCGTTATTGACAGGTGGTCATAATGTTTTGGCTCTTGAGTGTAAATTAAAAGATATTTTATAAAAACTGCAAAACCCAAAATAAATTGTCTATAATATCCTAAAGACAGCTGTGTCACAGTATATGTAAATTGTTGCGGTTTCTATTGATTCTTTGTTTTTTCCACTTTCAGGTAGGCTATTAATTAATTGTCATTGCTATGGTTAATTCTTCCTACTTATTTAACTGATAGAAAGAGATCATTTACCAAGCTAAAAGAATTGTAAAAAAAAAACTATTAGTGTTCAAAAATGTAAGAAGATTGGTTGGCACTTTTCTACATATATATATCTATGAAGAACGAACGACGCATGCAATACTTTAATGCTGTTGATACCGTGTTTGTTTAATTTTGTAAGAGATGAGAAAGCTGTTGGTGATTATTATTATTATTTTTTTTTGCTTTAAATTTTATAAAGCTTTAAAACTTTAAAATCGTGAATAATTTCTTGTTTCTGAAGGAAAAGGGGGGATGACAATTAAAGAGGGCGCTCCTGTTCAATCATTAGCTCATTTCGTGCAAAGGCGTTCTGAATCATTACACAGGATTTGCAAATTCAGCACTTATCCTTCGATGTGGAGCCTGAATGGCCGAGTGGCTAGCGCTCTGGCCCTCGGTACCACAGGTTTCGGATTCGAGTTCCGGCGGTGCCATGGTTGTTTGTAGTGGTTCGGAATCCACTTTAAACCGTAGGTCCCGGTCTAATAGGATCGTAGAGCGTTGAGGGGACATTGTTACTCCGCGTCCGTGGCTTATCCTCAAGTTACACGTGCCCCCTGGGTAATGCAAAATGAGTAACGTCTGTGCAGCGCTTGCCTTAAGGCATCCAAGACCAAGCTGTCTAAGTGTTTGCCAGCTGCATTGGAACAAAAAAAAAACACCTTCGAAAATGTTGCTCATTTTCTGATTCCTTTAAATGTGACTTCTATAAGAAGTAAAATGAGGGAAAATAAAAATAAAAACTTTTAAATAATTTAGTAAGTTCTCGTGTAACACATCTTTTATTTCAGCATAGGAATATAGGTTTTCCATTTATACTGACCAAATTTTTTTCGCTGTAGAGAAATGGTTAACGGATAGCATGTTATACTCTAAAATGTTTTACCACAATGATTCTCAAAGTGTTGCATTTTCCCTTCACATTATTCATTCTTCTTCTTCCCATTCGTCCCTTTTCACATTACAAGAGGCCTGATGGCCAATTGGCAAGCCATCTGGCAGTTGGAACTGTAGGCTTCAGGTTCGAATCCTGGCGGTGGCATGAATAATTGTTAGTAGTTCAGAATCCACTTTAAACTTTAGATCCCGATTTAATTAGGCTAAAAGTGGAAAAAAAAAAAAAGAACCACCTTAGAGGGACAAACCAAATCATCGTGTGCCAAGGCCTATTGGCAAATTTTGAAACATGCGATGTTGCTTTCTTTTTAGGGGATAAGGTTGTCAGCCCTGCGCGCAACGAGGACCTATGGTTTAAAATAGATTCCGAACTGCTACAAGCATCTATGACACAGTCTGATCTCGAACCCGAAATCTGTGGCAGCCAGCGCCAGAGCACTAGTTTGTGGTTCGGCGGTTTGTGTTTCGATTTCCAAGTTATATAGAATTTTCAATAGAATTCGTATATAATAGTATAATGAGTTATGTGTGAATCACGATTGTTTCAATAATATTTATTTAGAATTTCAACTCGTATAGAACTTTTGATAAACATATGCGACCAAAATATACCATTGGACAGAGCATAGAATAACCAACAGAATGATGTTTATCATTCTTATTACACTAAAATCTGATATATATATTAAAGAAAGTTAGCTAATTCTGGAAAGTCCATTTCATATAAAACAACCTAATAGACAAACAATTCATATAGGATAAATATTTGGACAACCTCTCTCTTTCGTATTTCGCTGCCTTACGGCCATTCAAGCCTCATAGAGTGTAGGGCTGACAGTTGGGCGTAGGGTTTTCTGGGAAAAGAAAGCATCTCCTGTCACGTAATAGCAGTGTGATGGCCAATTTGGCTAGCGTTCGTATGTAGTTCGGAATCAACGTTAGGTCAACAATTAGGTCCAACTGTAGGTCCTTGTTTAATTAGCCTAAAGTGTGCACAAAGTGACCGTAGAGCAACAAACCAAACCAAACTTTCCATTATATTATATGCAAATCTAAAAAAATTGCGCATGCGTAACTGCGCGTAGGAAATTGCGCATTCGTATTTGTAAGAATGTTTCCTATGAGCATGCGCGCTAGAGAGAAAAAAATACCGTATTTTTAAAGTACGGTATGCAAACACTCTCTAATATATTCATTTTTTTTACGTTAAACTAAAGCTGATCCAAGTGCTAATCGCCAAAATGACCTATCATATTTTTAAAAGTGAAAACCAGCAAGAAAATTACGGTGATAACGGTTGTGTTACATAACTCAACAGGACCTCGTACTTTACCTTATAACTTCAGTGAGTAACGTAAATTTTAAAAATCACATCACACTCCTTTAAGGAAAACGAAAATTGAGATATCTTTTTCCGAGTATTGTTTCAAATAATGATTGGAAAACACGTCCTTCACAGAGAGTGTTCACCTTGAAGTTTATAATCTTTGCACGATCTTAATTTCTTATTAATAACAAAATTGCTGTCTTTAAAATAATCAGTTTTGATTGGTTCTTGATACATTCGTAACAACAGACATTCAGAGCTCCAATCGAGTGAAAAAAGAAAATTTATTAAATCTAAAATACTTGTGATATATGTGTGTGATAAATATAAAGACGACATAATTGTAAAATGCATGTGCTTCTTAGAAAGTGTATTTAAGTATTTCTGCCCGACTTGTGGCTTATTGGCAACACGCGCCGCTGGTGAGCATTAGTGCTGAGGTTCAATCATTATTAATTATTGTAGGTTTTAAAACACAAGGAGACTTGATGGCATTTGTGATGATGGCGGGACTCGAACCCAAAACCTATGGTACCGAACTCCAGAGCGCTAGACATTTGGCTATTCAGGCCCAAGTTAGTCGGATTAGCTGGTGGGATTTTCCAGGATATTCTCCCATACCATACTCAAATACAGGGTAGCCCCCCCTAAATGTCCTCCCGGAAGGCGCTGCCCTCCTTTTCAACGACATATAGCCAAGTCAGACTTCTACATATGGGGACCGTGTGGTCTCATGGGGAGGAGCGAAGAGCCCCCTTTCTGCCCTTCCATAAGACCACAAGTATTCTTGGACCTGATCTAGATGTTGCTGTCTACCAAGTGGGATAAGAAACAAGTATTTGTAGAAGTCCAAATCAAAATCTGCTTGATTTGGACTATTAATCTGTTTGATCTGGACTAATCTTTTTGATTTGGACGATTAAGCTATATGCTTGTAGGTACTTTATCCTTTTTATTAAATATTATTTTCTACAGAACCTTAAATATTATTAAAAAATTTTTTTTGTTTAAAAATTCTTATTACCTTTACAAATTTTAATAATTTTAGGCGTCTTTTTTTCTTCTTAATTTAGGTTTGGGTTGGAGTTAGGTTTTAGTTTGTCACAACCTAGTGTGGGGAACTTAAAATATGATTCATTCATTAACGTAATTAACTTAATAAATTAATTATTTAAAAAAATTGAAATTAAATGTTTTTTTTCACATACAATGGAACTAGTTTAAATAAAACATAAAGCTGATTTTATAACTTTTTTTTTAAAAATTGAACTACTTCTTCAATGGAGGATTTCGAGACAGGAGATGTTTTCTTTTTACAGAAAGCCCTATGCCCAACAGTGAGTCCTACGCTCTAGACCGGGACCTAAGTTTTAAAATAGATTCTGAACCACTTCAAACATTCATGACACCGTCAGAAATCGAACCCGAATCCCGTGCCATAGAGCGTCAATGCTGCCATCAAGCCCCCATCGAACTCAGCCATCAGGCACTTGGTACTCGATTCACACGGCCATCAGGCCCCATTGAAATACTTATTTATATAAAGTCTCATTCCATGCGTGTACCAAACACGTTATAAAAATAATTACAAAAAATTTCCATATCTGTAGTAATTATAATATATATATAGAAATAAGTTTTTAAAAGCATTTTCCCGTCTTAAAAATAAAATGTTTAGAAGAAGCGAATTCATGCGTTAATAAAAGAAATGAATAAATAAAAATAGTATCAGAACATTATATTTTTTTTACATATGCACATATCTTTATTAAAAGGGATACAAATTATTTGAATGCAACACAAATTCCAACGGGGTTTCATCAACTGTTAACCTTGGTGAATTGAGTCATCGTGTTCATTTGTCGTCGGATGGACTGCGTGGGTGTTTTGCTGGTTTTTTCCATGTATAACTTATTAAATGAGGCACGTACACTTTGTTGTTTTTGTTGTTAAATCTTGTTATTCCTTCCTTCCTTTAATCGTTGTTATTTCTTCTCTCTTGTGGAGGGTACTGTAGCAGTCCCAATTCTATCCTCCTCTCGAGGAAAAACGCTGAATATGCTCCAAGTGAATATCTTTGACTATTTCAAATGATGAAACGATGATGAGTCAGCATGAATGATGAATGATGATGATGATATAGTTGTTCACAGAGTCTTCCTCTTCAATTCTTGTTGTAGTTCGGAGTATGATCGACGTAAGGACTCCAGCTCTGAAAAAAAAATAATAATAAGTATAAAACAGGGGTGGAGAATCTGTTAAACAATTATAATTCCCTACTCTTCACACAGTTTTATCTACTGTGATCTTTACTAATGGATTAAGAAGAATGTGTGAGAAAAATTCAATGATTTTTATTGTGCTCACATAAAAACAGTTTTTGCTTAATAAAGTTTTATTTATTTATTTTTAGTTTTAAAAGTGTAGAATTTACACTCGTCTAAAAGACATTCTTGTATTCTAAATTTTTTATAGAAAATACATATATCCCTTTAAAACAACAATACAAAATTAACTGGTACCAAAGAAGACAAGCAAGAAAACTACATTAAATCTTATTTTGTCTTAATAATAGAATAGTTTCTTTAAGATCTTTTTGCATTGTGGATCCAAGTTATTTTTTATAAGCCTCACAAAGAAAAGTCTTTCGATTATGACTTGGTTTGCTGCTAATGCTATCACTGTCTTCGCTATTGGTTGTATGATTGCAGGATACAACAGAATTTCCCCCGTAAGATTTAATTTTAACATTCATTTTCGAATTTTGAAGAAAAAAATTATAAAATAATCTGAACTCCTTCAAAAATTCCCCATTTTCGACTCTTTCCCCGCGACTCCCCATCTTTGGTTTAAATCAATGACTTTTGAGTAAGTCACTTCATTAAAAAAGTCACAGGGAAGGAAATGACGAGATTGGGCTATGGAACTTGATGCAATTCAAGTTTAACAAAAAATATCCTGCATTCAAAGAATTTATTATGTATTTTATGGTATTGCCAAAAACGTGTTTCCATTCTACAACCCCCCTCCCTTCCCAACACAGGACACCTAGTTGTTACTAGGTAACGCGTAAACCTATCAGCAAGTATTATTTAAAGTAATGATAATTAAAATATCGGTACATCATTCATATAGTCGATAACTTTGGAAAAATCTTTGACATAAGTTGAACCACCAACACTAAATTACTTATAAATAAAAGAAATATCAGGCATCAAATTATTCATTATCTTTTATTGAACTGTTTGAACACATATACATACATACATACATATATATATAAACACATACACACATAAATACATACAATATATATATATATATATATATATATACATCGAAATGAAAAAGTCATGGGATACCTCTTAATATCGTGTTCGGCCCTCTTTCGCCCGGCGAAGTGCAGCAACTCGACGTGGCATGGACTCAACAAGTCTTTGGAAGTCTTTGCAGGAATATTGAGCCATGCTGTCTCGATAGACGTCCATAATTGTGAAAGCTTTGATGGTGCAGGATTTTGGGCACGAACAGACCTCTCGATGATGTCCAATAAATGCTCGATTGTCGGGCGATCTAGGTGGCCAGATCATTCGTTGGAATTGCCCAGAATGTTCTTCAAAAAATCGCGAACAGTTGTGGCCCGGTGACATGGCGTATTGTCATCCATAAAATCCCATCGTTGTTTGGGTACATGAAGTCCATGAATGGCTGCAAGTGATCTCCAAGTAGCTGAACATAAGCATTTCCAGTCAATGTTCGGTCCAGTCGCACCAGAGGACCATGTCCATGCCATGAAAAAACAGCCCACACCATTACTGAGCCACCACCAGCTTGAACAGTGCCTTGCTGACAGTTTGGGTCCATGGCTTCGTGGGGTCTGCCACACTCGAACCCCACCATCAGCTCTTACCAACTGAAATCCGTGACTCATCGGACCAGGCCACGGTTTTCCATTCATCTAGGGACCAACCGATATGCTCACGTGCCCACGAGAGTCTGCAAGCGATGTCGTTCTGTCAGTAAAGGCACTCGAGTCGGTCTTCTGCTGGAATAGCCCAAGAAAGCCAAATTTCTCCGCACAGTTCTAACAGACAAGTCCCTTGTACGTCCCACATTGATTTCTGCGGTTATTTGACGCAGTGTTGCTTGTCTGTTAGAATTTACGACTCTTTGCAGACGTCGCCGGTCTCGGTCGTTAAGTGCAGGCTGTCGACCACTGCGCTGTCCATGGTGGGATGTTATGCCTGAAATTTCATACTCTCGGCACACTCTTGACACAGTGTATCTGGGAATGTTGCATTCTCTAACGATTTCCGAAATGGCATGACCCATGCGTCTAGCTCCAACTAACATTCCGCGTTCAAAGTCTGTTAATTATCGTCGTGCGGTCATCATCACGTCAAAACCTCTTCACATGAATAACTTGAACTGAAATGAAAGCTCTGCGAAAGCACTGCGCATTTATACCTGTTCTACGCGATGCTACTGCCATCTGAAAATTTGCATATTGCTATCCCATGACTTTTGTCACTTCAGTGTATATATATATATATATATATATACAGGGTGTTATAATTAAAATCCCACTTTCAAAATGCTGCAAAAAAAGAACCATTCGCCACAATGAGTTCAAATTTGAATTGAAAATACTTGAAGAAGAGGGAATAGGTATGACATCAAAAAAATTCCCAAAAGAGTTCTATCGATTTTTTTCCATCCAATGTGCCGCCTTGCCGTGGTGGATGGTTTCCACTAACAGTGTCACAACTGTTGAATGACTTGGAAGTCATCTTTTCCGACAAAAAAAAAAAAAAAAAAAACCCGAAACAATCAAGCATATTGAACACTGCAGTTGGTTTCATGTTCAACTCACGCCCAATGCGTCGTAATTTCGATTCAAAATATCACTGGCAGCCAAATTTACTTTCTTTATGCCGCTGACACCACCATCTATTAATACACTTTGGAATTTTTTGATGCCGTATCGTTTCCCTCTTCTTCAAGTATCTTCAGTTCAAATTTGAACTCATTATGACGAGTGGTTCTTTTTTTTTACAGCATTTTGAAAGTGGGACTTTTATTATAATCATCCTGTATATATACATTCATACATACATATATGTGTGTGTGTGTGTGTATGTATGGGATGTATATTATATATATACATATTCGTGTTATATTGAAAGTTCTCATTTAAAGACATTAAATTCTAACTCAATCCAACACTTTTTCAGTTAATTTAAAAGGAAATACAATTTGAAATTGTTTTTTTGATTAATTCAAAATGTTAGATGAAGGAGCTTTTTATTTTTCCTTAACAGTTATCCTATGAAGTACAGCGCTGGAAAAAGCAATCTTTATAAAGACTTCGAACACTGTCCTACTCCCACGCAGGTGTTTGATTCCGATCTAATCAGGAGGACGATAAGATCGAATCATCCGCCACGTTTTCCTCCAAATCTCAAAAAAATTTATTGTAACTGTTTTGCAAGGCAAAAAGATAACTGCGTATTAATAATGTACGCGTATTAAAGTACGCTTACACTTTAGCAAAAAAAAAAAGACACGTGAACATATCGAATGAATTTGCAAATTATCTCAACTTTATGTTTTCAGCCTGGATGAGCAACCTCATTATAGATTTAATGCTATTTTGTTGAAACAAAAAAGGTTGCTTTTAAATGCTGAATTCCACCTTTTTTCCCCTTTTCTGAATTCAACTTTTAATTCCCTGAATTCTCATTCCGCGTCCTGATGGCGAATTATCTAGCGCTCTGGCCTTTGGTACCACAGGCTTCAGGTCTGAATACTGGCAGTGGCATGGATGTTTGTTAATGGTTTAGAATTCACGTTAATCGGCAGGTCTCGGTCTAATTAGCCCAAAGTGTGCACAAAATGACCGTAGAGCGACAAACAAAGCCAACCCTGTTAATCGTTTAAGCTAGTGATTTTATACTCCTGTACCCACTGCGAACAGATCACGTGTGAAAACGGGATGGACTTCTCGAGGGCTCCAAATCTGCCAGTTATGTGGAGAAAGATCTGGAAAACTCCCACTAAGCATCCCGACTTCTATCCACACTGTCACAATCATCCTCGAGTCTTCTTAAAACAGTAAATGCAAAGCGAACTTTCTAGCTGCCCAGAGGTTTCTGCAGAATTGACAATGTTATTATTAAACCTCGATTTGAATCATTTGCCACTAAATATGTAGAAGCTTCAGCGTTATTCAAAGAGCAACACTGCACTCATATTTTTTCATCAAATGCAAAATAAAAAATGCAACATAAATCCTCAGACATGTGCATATTTTCCTCCTCGAAATCAACGGGAGAATTTCCTGGCCCACGAATTTATAGTGACTTTTGTCGGTACAAATAAAAAACCTTTGTTAGTCCTTTTTTCTTTGATTTCAAATACGATTCCGTAAAAATTTAAACCGTAAGTCCCGGTCTAACATGGCTATTGAGCGTTGGGAGTAGGTCTGAAAACCTTACCATGCAAAAAGAAACCATCTCCAGTCCGAAAATCTGCCATCCAGACGGCCTTGGTTATAGTGTCAGGGAGTTAGTTGGGAATTCTTTTCCATTTAGTTACTCTTTTGATATGTTATTGAAAAATTTAATTATGAAAAATTAAAATCATTTTTATTGTTATTAAAACCCCTCTTAAAATACCTTCCTTCCCTATTATGCTACTCTGTTTGAATCCGTCCGACTTGGACGCTTGCCAATTTTTCACATAATTGGTAATCGAGCTGAATAGTGGTATCTTGCATCAAAACTATCTCGTTAAACCCGACGAATCTGATAGAATAGTTTGTTATTAAATAGAAAACATTGCATACAGTATATTTTAATAATTTAATTTTGTTTATTTTTTTTATAAGAAGTCGAACTGAATCATGTTTTCTGAGTTAATCTTTCGTTAAAATCTGCAATTCATCTTATTTTTTTAAAGTGAAGTTAACTTGAACTGTCATCTGAATTTATAACACATTCGAAATGGAAATAACAGAATTTTTTTTTCTATCAAAGTGTTGTATAGACTAACAATAAACGTAAAATTGATTTGACAATCGATTGATTGATTCTTCTCATTTTCCACGAGCATCGGCATACAATTATACTAGAAATAAATAAACCGAAACCGCGCCAAGCACACTTTGAACTGTCCAGATTCTTTCTTATCATCCTTTGAAGAATTTCTATTTTGTCGAATTCGGTTATTTTTTTTTAAAGAACTATTTTTGATACCGGAACAGAATCGAAGATTATTTAGACTTCGAAAGAAATGCTTGCAACGTTTTTTCACCGTCATTACATTTATAAGTCCTAGTAGGGTGGATTTTGGACTTGCCAACAAATTGCAGTTATCGATCTAATATACAGGGACTTGAAACTTTGTTGATTCGTGAAATATTCATCAGTACTGAAATATTCAACGCGCAGATTACAGTATGTAGATTTTTTCCAAGGCCTGCCTATTTTACTTTAAAGCAAATAAAGACGATGCTTTTCTTTCGATCCATCTCATCAGATGTTATTACTTTGAAACATTATCAGATTTCGATGAAAACTCGAAACCATAATCCGATTCACAAAAGTGTCCTTTTTTAATGCTCTTTTCTAATATTAAACATGTAATAAAAAAAATAAAAAAAAAAATTAAAGTCAATTCCTACTTTTTTTTCACTTTATTGCAGGAAGTCCTTTATAAGTAATTTTCATTCCTTTTTTTAAGTTTATCTGGCGCCATCTATTGGTAAATACATGCAACTTAAATCTAAAAAAGAACTGAAATTAATTAATTAAATTTAATTAATGAATGAATATTTGAAAAAAAACTACATTAACATCCAGTGTCATCCACTACGAGTTCAAAAAAAAAAAAAAATGTATTTGAGCTGGAGTGGATGAATAAAAAGTATTTTATGAACGATTGAAAATTTGAACAAGATATATATAGGGAGAGTGTGAACTAATAGAAGGAATTGAAAAAGACATGAGGGAATGCGAGAAACTGTTGGGGGTGTGGGAGATAAAGTTTGGCGATCGCTCTTGTACACACTAGTAATAATCGCATGCCAAGTCCAGATTATTCATGTAACGACTAGTGCCCCATTCATCAATAACTATAAACATTGTTCCTGAACTTTTTTGAAAGAACATTTACTTTTTTTCATTGAACTTTCACTTTTTTTTTATCTGAACTTTTTAGGAACTCATTTGGACAATAATCATATTAGAACTTTAACATCTTTTTTATTATTACATGTTTTATGTGCTGTATATATATATATTGTGTTTATTTTTGTATATGGTGAAGTGTAATTTACTAAGTAAAATTTATGTAGCAATTGAGGGCAATTGCTTGGTCAGGATGCCCGAATGTAAACTATTTGTTATTATAAGTGACAACAGATGGCGCCACGAACAAGAGACTCTTCCATAACTCCTCCTCCTGTAACTCCATATAAGGCTGTTGTCTTATACGGGGATTCGAATGTAAGAGCAAGGGCAGCAGAAGGTAGGCGACGGAGTTGCTGATGGCGGGCGGTTGCTCGAATAAGTATTTTGGAATGTGAATAAATATTTTATATATATCAACTGAAAGTTGTGTTTATTAATGAGGAAAGAAAAAGAAGATAACACAAGTGTGCTGTGGGAAAAAGCGTGGCTGCCTAAAATACCCATGAGAGTGTGGGCTCACTTACGTTCTCGGGTCTCATCCAGCTCGAATCTTAGCTTCTCCACCTGCAGGTCGTCCTCGAGTCCTTCGGCCAGTTCTGCGTCGTCCAACTCTTCATTCTGAAAGACACAAAACGTCTTCTCATTGATATGTGCCGCGACATTTTCTGAACGTTATGCGGGTGAGAGGAGTACAATTTGTGTTTCTCTCATGAGAAGTTTCGTAGAAATCCGTTCCAAAAAATGACCCAAATATTATAATCATAAATTAATGTTGTTGGTTTTTTTAAACCAATAAAAGCAGGCGGAACTTTTTAAACAAACTTTTAAACAAAAAGAAAGAGACATAAAAGCTACGGACGATGGGAAGAATTCACTGAAAATTATACAAAATGCGACGAATATCAGTGTGTACCAGCGGATGAAATAATTCATTCATATAAAGGATGTTTCACCTGGTGGGTAATACGATACGCAAATGTGGGGTAGTTTCCCCAAAGAACTCCTCCCGGAAGGCATTGCCCTCCTTCTTCAGCGACACGGATCCAAGGCTGACTTCTACCTACGGGTGCTCCATTACCATAGAAGCTGCCCACATCCATTACCATAGAAGAACACAGATTCATGCATTTGGCTTACATGTTACTGCCAACCAAGTGGGATAAGGAGGAAAAAAAAAAAGATTCCATTGAATACATTTCTCGTAAATTCTTTAATAGCCTATAAGATTACAAAATTACTGCAATTTAGGATATAAATTACTGCATTCCACATAATAATATTAAAAGACCTCGCAAAATGTTTAATTTTGAAACAATTGGTTTTAATTTCTGATTTTTTAAAAGTTTTCCTCTTTAAATTTTAAAATTTTTTGATTAATTGCTAACGTCTGAGCAATTTGTCTAAGCTAAAACTAAAAGAAATATAGCCGTTTGGAGGAGGGGGGGGCTAATATGCTCCATGAGATTTATTGCCGTCAGTACTGATTGGCACATGCCACGTAATGTACATAAATAGAAAAATCCCTTATTTTATATCGTTATGGTTTTTAAAATTTTTAAATTTCAAACGTCAAAAATTAGAAGCCGCTGTATATTAACTGGAGGAAATTTTGTTAATTATGATTTTTTTTTCTTTTTTTTTTCTTGATTTTTTTTCTTCAAATCATATTTTTTTCTTTCAAATTGGATTATTTGAGATAAACAAGTCAATGAAGTTTTTTTTTACAATCAGTCTATTTTTTCTATCAGTGGTGCTGCCATCTACTGGAAGCAAACAAAAATACAAGCGCATGTAAATATATAATGTTATGGTTAACTGATGCTAGCTAAAAGAATTTAACAGTAAGTACGCTATATATAATTAATAATACAAAATCAAACTTACTTGTTCAAATTTGAGTCGCTTCTTCAAAATTTTGCAAGTTTTCCGCAAAGAAGATTCGTTGGACAAAAGGTACAAAAAGCGATGAATTATTCTACAAGAAAAATATTTTTTCAAATTCTAAATCACCTTGCTATTGAACAGATCAAACTTTAAAAAATTAAAACATTAAGTCATTGTTATAATTTTTAAATATAAAATTCTGTAGCTTTCAAAGTTTTTATTCAAAATCGAGTTAAAAATAAATATATGTTTTCACTTTAGTATAGAATTTACAAATCAGTCATGCCTGATCATTATCTTATGTGGCTCACTGTTGATAAATTACTTCTTTTCAGAACTCTTAACTAATATTTCTTTGCGTGAATTAATGTCTGAAATAGTTTGACAGGAATATGAAGCAAATTGGAATTTTTAATATATTTATGAATTATTGACTAATTCATTTTCTTTGACAGCAAACATATAATTTATAAAATAAGAAAATTAAAAAAAAATTAATTAGAAAAAAAACTAAGAATTAGATTTGTTAATTTTATAAAAAAATTATTTTCAATTATCGTTTATTTAAAAAAAAATTAAGAATTTTATTTGTTAATTTCAATTATTGCTTATTTAAAATAATTAAGGATTGGATTTGTTTATTTCAGTCATAATTGAACTTGTTTATTTATTTCAATTGTTTATTATTATTATTTCGTTTTCTAAAATTTACTTTTATTTACAAGTTTTTACATGAAAAACAGAATGGTTTTACCAGAATCCATTTTATAATCAATCTGAAAATAATTTAAGTGAATTTTTTTTCTTTTCCTGAGACTTAAGTCGTCTGACGTCACATTATTAGAAGAAGAATTTATTAATTATCAAAGATAATTTCATGAATTAATAGTTTTGTTACCAACAAAGAAAAGTAGTAAACATAGACATATTTGAAGTAGAACTCATCTTAGGGCCTGATGGCCGAGTGACTAGCGCTCTGGCGCTTGTGTGGCACCAGGTTCAACTCCTGGCGGTGTTATGGATGTTCATAGTGGTTCGGAATCCACTTTACACCGTAGGTCCCTGTCTGATATGACTGTAGAGCGTTGGATATAGGGCTGACAACCCTAATAGTAAAAAGTCAGCTTCACGGAGAGAGGCATACGTCTACCTTCACAACAGAAACTGCCCCTTTCACTCCTTTCATTAGACCATAGGTTTCTGGACTTGGTCTAGACTTTGCTGTCTACCAAGTGGGATAAGAAACAACAACGAAATTATCTTAGGTGCTTACGTATTAACGGTACCTTGGCGACAGTTGCGCCAATAAAGAACACACGTGCCAATCGCAGCTACAGATTTGGTGCCAATCTACATTTAAAATTTTTGTTCCAAATAATAAAATATATATGAAACACTTCATTTAAAATCAAAACGCTTTCAAAATATTTTTGTTCCAAATAATAAAGATTGGCGACACTTAAAAACCGCCAAGTCTGTTGCCAAGGTACCGTTAATACGTAAGTACCTTATCTTAATAATCGAATGGATAGCATGTCAATTTTACTGCACATCATAATAAAAAAAAAAATGTAGCCAACAAACCAATATTATAACTAAATACTCATGCAGTAGGTTTCTTTTTTTTTTGTCGATTTTAATCAAATTTCTTTAAGCTATTTCTTTTAAGAATTCTTGTTGCAGAATTATTTTGCAAAATTGCATGTGTAGAAAATTGTTTTTCAGAAATTATTCAGTACGAATTCTTTGTTAATTTAATCATGAAAGGTTCATCTTTTTTCCACTCACACAAAGATTTTGATGGCGGTGAAGGTGCTGCTCTTGAATTCGTCGAAACTGGAGGTCAGGCCCTCGTTCGCCTGCAGGTAGTGCAGCTCCAGACCTGGGGAGGAAGAAAATAAAACAAATGCATTTGAGAGCCAGACGAATTGCAAAATTTTGGAAAAAGATAACTTCCTGTAAAAAAAAACTGATGTAAATAAAAGAAGGGGCCTGAATGGCCGAGTGGCTAGTGCTCTGGTGCTCGGTACCACAGGTTTCGGGTTTGAGTCCCGGCGGTGCCATGGATGTCTATAGTGGTTCAGAATCCACTTTAAACCGTAGTTCTCGGTCTGTTAAGCCCTCGTGAGACATAAGATGACCGTAGAGCCCCAAACCAAACCAAACCAAAAAAGACTCATGGTTGGGTAAAGAGAGTGGTTAAAAGATAATGCTCTACTGTCACCACTTCTTCAAGTATATATATGTATTTCGGGGTAATGTTTCCTAAATGCCCTGTCTGGGCGACAGCATGTCTCGTTTGTGAGGTCTATGGAATAGTTAGCTAAGTTAGCTATATGGAATTCGGTGTGCCAATGTGATACTGTTTGCTGCGTATCTGGTGTCTGCTGCTATCAGCTGCGTAGTAACACTAGAACCAAATTTGTTTGTTTTGGCCGATTCCGTAGTTCCACGTAAGAACTCGTACTTCATAATACTGCGAATTTCCGACCGTTCCATTTTTAACGAAATTAATTTTTTTTAAGTAAGTTCTAATTATTGTTTAAAGTTTATAATGATTACTTTAAACAGTAAAGTGTAATTTTTCCAGAAGGACAAAAACCCCAGAAAGGCAAATTATTAAGCCAATATCAAATGATAAGCTGTTAAAGTTTGTAATATTATTAACTACAAATTTCATCTTTGTCAATGCAATATTTATTATCTTTTATTGTATCGTTAGCACACACAAACTTTCACACACATATCTATCTATCTAACTATCTATACCTATACACATACACACACACACACACACACACACACACACACACACTACACACACACACACACACACACACACACACACACACACACACACACATATATATATATATATACACACTCAAGAGCCAAAACATTATGACCACCCCTACATTTTGCAATGAACTCGCCCGGATGACGTGGAAGGCACGTGATCAGGTGGCAGTGGTATTAAGTGGTGGTATTAATCCATGCCAAGGCGGGTTGAAGCTGTGTTGGGCGCCAAAGGTGGGCCAACTCGTTATTGACAGGTGGTCATAATGTTTTGGCTCTTGAGTGTAAATATACGTCAACTTACTGAGGAAGCTCAAAGTGAGGAAGAGCACGACGAAAAATATGTAGAGGGAGAGGGGCAACTTGACAGGGAAGCCCCATTTCCGGAGGTAGCAGACAATGTCCCCTACCCTGGAAGTAGACAAAACAAACAGTTTTTATTCGTATTATAAAAAAGGCCTTTAAAAATGTATATCACATATATAAAAGTATATTATTTTTCTCAACACTCCTTTTATGAAAAGTTACTATATTATACACTGAATTGTTTTTTTTATAAAGAACGTCTTTACATTAAAAAAAAAAAAATGAACATTGGGTTTTTAAGTAGTTTTCTTATCTCTTTCTTTGTTGAAAATGCATAGGAAATTTGAATTTAAATTAATAATAGAAGATTCAATAGTTTGACTTCAAACAAATATTGTATCCTGAGTATTTATCTTACCGAGGCTCTGCCATAAAAATGAAACCCGAGTCTTTATCATAAAAATAGTATCTGAATTGTGTCTCTACCATACAGAGTCTTTACCCTAAAAATAGTACCTGAGTCTTTACCATAATAATAGTATCTGAATTTGTATCTTACTGACTCTTTACCATAAAAATAGTATCTGAGTCTTTATCCTAATACCCTGAGTCTTTACATTATTTCAAAAAATAGTATTTTAAGTCCTTACCGAATAAAAATAATGTCCTGAGTTTTTACCGGATAAAAATAATACCCGAGCCTTTATTGTAGTACCCTGAAATTACAGATTTTTAAAATGGTACCGAATAAAAATAATAACCGTCTTTACCGAATAAAAATAATACCCTGAATCTTTATTAATTCACAAAGTATCAAGTTAAAACAGGCATTGCAGTCATTATTATTCATTATTATTTTCAGAATCAATGAGAATCAATGACAATTCTGACAAAGCGTGAAAATTCTAATATCGGCAATCTGATTGACAGGTGTAAATCTTTCAGTTTTTATTTCATATGACATTCAAATCAGAGGCAATTATCCCTTCCCAATGGTTGACGACAGAGAGATACTGATGTGCTATTTTGTTGAACACCCGTTTTTCATGCTACTACACTACACCACACCATATCACACATCACTGCTCCTATAATTGAGTTGCTCCTATACAATTTGGTCCTGATGTGAGTGAGAGAAGTCTGACTGGTCTCTGTGACGTTCTTGCAGTCATATGAGACCGGGACCTACCACTTAACCATTACAAAATCCATACCACTGCCGATACTGGAACCCGAAACCTGTGGCACTGAGCCCCAGAGTGCTAGAAATTCGGTCATTCAGACTCGTCATCAAGGATAAGTTTACAGCACAGCGTTGTGTCAACAATATTCCACACCCCGTTGTGTTTGCCTTGTCTTTCATATCATCCTAAGACATTCCATTGTCAATAAGTTTTACTGGTTGTCCTTATGTCATGTCTTCTGATTTCCCTGACTCTCTAAATAGGCCCGATGGAGGATCTGAGGAGCATATATCTGTCAGGATGTTAGAAATAGGGGGGAGGAAAGATATCCTCCAGGAAGAAGTCCATCAGCTCTACAAATCAACGGCGAAACATTCAATCTCTCTGAATCATTCGGATAGCTTCTTGGTACAACACCTTATATCAGGGGTGGCAAATCCGCGGCCCTCCTTGAATATTTTTCCGGCCTGTAAGATTTATCACACTTTTACAAAATATATTTGTTTTATAATGGCCAAAGTAGTGGAAACCAATGTATTAAAAAATACGTTATGTGTGCATCCATATATTTAAAAATTAACTGGCGAACTTTGTGTTTAACTTAGATTCTAAAATAATATTCTTGCGCAAACAAATATCGCACAAATAAAATAAATATTTTTTAAGGATTTCATTTTTTTAATTTCATTTATATTTATATATTTCATTTCTAGTGTTATATATTTCTTTACAATGTGCGTTTAGTATCCTTATTATTGTATTATCTATGTTTACATGTAAGAATAATAGTAAATACAAAAATAATAACTCATTATGTTTCAGTTTTTCACTCCAAAAAATGTCTATAGGCCACCCCAGTCTTATATAGTGGTAGCTTTTGATCAACCCCAACTCTGCAGAACAGTCAGTGGGGTAACAGAAGATTTTAGATGCACAACTTGTTCGGGATCTGGTTTGGTTTGTCGCTCTACGGTCATCTTATGCATTCTTTTGGGCTAAACAGACCGGGACCTACAGTTTAACGTGGATTCCGAACCCCTCACAAACATCCATGCCACCGCCAGGATTCGAACCTGAAGCCTGGGATACCAAAGACCAGAGTGCTAGCCACCAGGCCGCCAACTTGTTCGAAGAGAAAGCTGGGTGCTTACTTGTTGACGGGGATCCAAGGGATGACGAGGCAGAAGACGATCATCTCTTCCAGCAGTATCACGAAGCTCAGGATTGTGTTCAGCACCATGTTGCAGAATGTCGTCACTGCAGGAGAACAAAGCTAAATTAAAAAATATACACAAGAATAAATTTTTTAATTAAAATATAATAATATAACGGACCACGAATGAAAAAAATTTCATTTTTTTTATCTTCAACAATAACGGAGTGCAACGTAGATCTACCTCTTCGTGGTGCACTCCGCACAATATCTGATACGGCAAAATAATCAACAAACATGGTCTTCAGGCTTCCATTGTGAGTTTCTTAGAGTTCTGCAATGGAACGTAGGTGGATTGTCCCAAAACAAGCGAGAGGATAATTAAGAAGATCCTTAGGTGCTCCTTTCTTTGAAGATGCTGCTGCTAGAAACAATCACAAGCCCTGGTACGATCCTGTTCAGGTTATCCGTGAATGGCCTAGGGAAAAATGGGTGGCATTGCTACTGCTTATCTGTGGTGACGATTGTCTCCACAAGCCCCTTCACAGACTCCTGATCCTATCTGTCTCCCGTGTTGCTGTTGTTATTGTCGTATCGCTCATGGAAAGAGGGGTGCAGCTTCTGTTCTGATGGAGCACTCATAGTTAGAAGTCTGACTTCTGCTACGTGACGCTTTTACAGTCATAGGAGACCGGGTCCTACGGCTTAAAGTGGATCCCGAACCACTACAAACATCCATAGCACCACCGGAACTCGAACCCGAAACCTGTGGCACCGAGCGCCAGAGCGCTAGACATTCGGCCATTCAGGCCCCTGTCTCCTGTGTGATAACCAAGAAAAAATGAATTCGTCTCATCTTGCTTCTACACTGCCTCCTGTTTCTGTACGGAAGCGTTAATGGAGAAAATTTAAAAGTTAACATATTTCCCATCAAAAGTGGTCTGATTTGGAAGTTTAGGAGAAATGAGACATGGTAATTTTAAACTTGAAATAATTGACAATTTTGTCAATAGGAAAGAGCAAAAGAAAAATCTTTTGAGCATTTTTTTTTGGTGTTGGAGTGCAACCGTGAAAGGGAATAAAATTATAAAATCAACTAGTAATAACCATTTTTATTATTTAAAATAACACATTTGCCTGTAGCCATGCTGATTAAGGCAACTGAGGTTATACTAAATACTAAAAGTACCTGTGTCCTCATGAACATAAATGGCTCCACACTAGCCTGAATGGTCGAGTGGCTGGAGCTCTGGCGCTCGGTATCACAGGTTTCGGGTTCAAGTTCCGGCGGTGGCATGGATTTTTGTAGTGGTTCGGAATCCACTTTAAGCCCCAGGTCTCGGTCTCATATGACTGTTGAGCGTCACGAAGTAAAAGTCAGACTTCTACCTACGGGTGCTCCTTCACGACAGAAGCTGCTTCCATACGGATTCATGGGCTTGATCTAGATTAGATATCTACCAAGTGGGATAAGTAACAACAACAATGGCTCCACAAGAGTAATTGATTATAAATAAAATAGAAATGTAAACTTAAGACAGAGGAATTATAACTTCCTCGCCTGTGTGGGTGTGAGGTAGCTTTAACGATTAGAAATGTGAATATCTATAGCAGGGATGGCTAACCCGCGGGCCGCATGCTGCCCGCCTTGAATATTTTCCCGGCCCGTGAGATTTATCACACTATTACAAAATATATTTATTTCATGATGGCCAAAGTAGTGAAAACCAATGTATTAAAAAATACATTGTGCATCCCTATATTTAAAAATTAGCTATCGAAATGAGGGGAAAATATTCACTTTGTTTTTAAAATAATATTCTTGCGAATATGAATTCGCAGAATAATTAAATTATAATCTGCCAACTCATGATACGCGTGCATCTTGAACATCTAATTTAACAGGTTTTATGTTCCCTATAAGTGACCTCAGTGACGCAGTTCCTAGATATGAACAGTTGATTGTAGATAGCAGAACAAACCAGACTCTTAGTTCAAGCGTTAGCGCTCTTGGTTCAACTTGCACCTGCGAATCGTTTTTTTTTTTCGAACTCTCAAACATAATGGATGCTAACCTGCAACACCCATTACGATGTGCAAATACCCAAATGAAGATCTATTTGCAAAAGCTAAGTGAAAGAATGGAGAAAAAAATATCGTACTAGTAAAATATTTTTTTTTAATGATTTCATTTTTTTATTTTGTTTATATTTATATATATGTTTTATATTTCATTTTTAGTGTTATACATTATATGTGCGTTTAGTATCATTGTTATTTTATTATCTATGTTTACATGTAGGAATAATAGTAAACACAATCATAATAACTCATTATGTTTCAATTTTTCACTCAAAAAATGTCTATAGTGGGTCTAAATCTAATATGGGGATATATAATTTTATATGCGGCCAACGGAGTTAGGATGCATTTCCAATGTGGCCCGCAAGATCATTTTGGGTGGCCATCCCTGATCTATAGAATGCATTTGATTTTTGAATAAAAGAGTTGGTGTTTACAGTCCACTATAGTATGTGTGTTTTTATTTGGAGACCATAAAAATTCTGATGTTGAAACCAACGTCGATTTTGAATTCTGTCTGGATCTTAATTTAAAGATTTGTCCATGGAAACTCAATGTGCTGTTATGCCATTTTCGAAACACACCCAGAGAATAAAAGTAAGATTTACAGAAGTCACTCACCTACAACGGCTATGTACACCAGCGTGTCGATGCAGAAGCGAATGGAGTTGTACACCCACCTGACGACAGCACCGACAGAGCTCTTGATGACCATATTTCACGCAGAGGAGGCGGCTCGCAATGATAAAACGACGAAACAAGGCACCCGATTATCGATAAGCCTCATTCCTCTCTCCCTGTCTTATCTCCCAACGCAGAGATTGCGAATGCGAAACAAGTGCTGTTGAACAATCAAGGAGCAAAATCAATTTGCTCTGATTGATATTAATACTTACCAAATTGACGCAGAGAAAAGAGTAAAAAACAAAACAAACAAATGAAGTGGAACATGCAGCTAATATTAGCAAGATCAAACGAATACACGAAGCGAATATTCTAGAATTTGGAGATATGTTAATTGTGTTTGTATAGATATTGGATTGACAAGAAAGTACATATTAACTGGAATATCGGTTATTCCCCTGGCTCATCTATAATTATGGTTATGATTGATTATCTATTCCGCTGGATCATAATCTGCAGTCATGCAAAACTTTGTCCCGTTAAGTCTAAAAGTAAAATTTTGTATGGAGGATATGAAGGGCAGATCTATACAGTCCACAATACCCCTATTGGATATTGGACATCTATACTATATAGACTATATTGGGCACCTCTACTGGACTATGTTGGACTACTACTCTATTGGACACCTCTACCCATTATTCCCATGGATACCCTTTTGTTTAAATTAGAAATATCACATATAATTCGATTGCTTATAAAATATTTAATTATATTGTGAATGTTTCGAATGCGAAACAAGCATTATTGAACAATTACAGATAAAATAACTTTACTTTGATTGAATGTTGGCTTTTAGCAAATTCAAAAAAAAAAAAGATCAAAAGAATGAAATAGACACGCAATGATTATTAGCCGGTGTTCCCACGCGGGCTTGGTCTAGATGACTGCCAAGTGGGATGAGAAACAACAACACAATAACAAATTCAAAGGAATATAAGATATAAACATTCTAGATTTTGGTAGTAATTTAATTATGTTTATGGAGGTATTGAATTGGCAAGAAAATATGTGCGGTTTTTAACATATACTTAAAATGAAAACCAAAATTACTTTCTTGACAATCCAATACATATTAGCTAGAATACCGGGTATTTCCCGGGTTCATCTATGATTATGGTTATGATTATGACGAATTATCTTTTCCGTCGGATCCTAATTTGCAAAATTTAGGCCCCATATGTCTAGAAATAAAATTTTTATAGGAGACATTTAGGGCAGTTTATTCAGCCCACAATACCCCTACTGGACACCTACACCCATTATTCGCACGGAAGCAAAGATTGGTTTTTGTTAAGGATATTTAATTAGATTATGAATGTTTCTAATGCGAAACAAGTGTTATTGGACAATTAGGAAGAAAAATCCTTTTGTTATGATTGATGTTAATACTTACCAAATTGAAGCAAAGAAAAGTGGAAAAAAAAAATGAAATGGAACAACAGAGATGTACCTGTTGCTTCGACATTAAGTGAATACAAGATCTAAACATTCTAGAATTCCATCGTTGGTTAATTGCGTTTGTATAGGTGTAGGTTAAAAGGAAAGTTTTTACCATGCACTTAAATAATGAAAACCGAATTTACTTTCTCGCCAATCCATTACATAATAACTCGAATAAGGGTATTCCCCTGCTGATCTGTTTTTGTTGACTAATCCTCAATGTGCTGCAGTGCGGGACGGACACCCTATGGGTAATCTACTCATGGATGGAGGGAAAGGGGCAGCTTCTGTTGCCATGGAGCACCCGTAGGTAGAAGTCTGACTCTTTCTCCGTGATGCTCTTACAGTCATAGGAGACCGGGGCCTACGGCTTAAAGTGGATTCCGAACCACTACAAACATCCATGTCACCCTCCGGGACTCGAACCCGAAACCTGTGGTACCGAGCGCCAGAGCGCTAGCCACTCACCATTCAGGCCCCCTGCTCATCTGTAATTATGATTATAACTGATTATCCAGATCCTAATCTGTACTCTTGCAAAATTTGAACCAGATCTACCTACCCGTTATTCACAAAGCATTTTTGTGTTTAAATTGGAAAGATCTTTTTGGGGGAAAGCTACATTATGAAAATGTCCAGATGAAATGGTGAATTTAGCCATTTTTGGACTAGCAATTTAGCCAACCCTTCGGGAGTAGTCCACGCCAGTAGTGAAAAATGCATTTTAGAAGGGGACTTTTTTTAAACAGTTAACACAATTAATAATGCTTTTACACTCAGAGTGCGTGCATTAAAGATTTGGAATAACCAATGTGAAACATTTTTTTCTCTTTTTAATGCAGCTGGCAAACACTTAGACAGCTTGGTCTTGGATACCTGCACAGTACCTGCATCACTTTGCATGACCCAGGGGGCGCGTGTAACTTGAAGATAAGCCACGGACGCGGAGTAACAATGCCCCCTCAACGCTCTACGATCCTCTTAGGACCGGGACCTACGGTTTAAAATGGATTCCGAAACACTACAAACACCCATGGCATCGCCGGGACTGTGGCGAAACCTGTGGTACCGACCGCCAGAGCGCAAGCCACTCGGCCAGTCAGGCCCTTCCAATGTGAAACATATGGTACATTAAAATTATTCAACTCTTGATGATAAAGTGGTAAAGGGATGCTATTTACATTGGAATTAACAAAATAAAGCTACTGTTTAAACAACAGAAGTTTGGTTTGGTTTGTCGCTCTACGGTCAATCTTGCTCACACGAGGGCTAAGCAGACCGGACCTACAGTTTAATGTGGATTCCGAACCATGAACAAACATCTTTGCCCAGCCGGGATTCGAACCTGAAGGAGCCTGTGGTATCAAAGGCCCAGAATGCTAGCCAATTGGCCATCGTGTCTATAGATAAATTATATTTACGATAGTTGACTGAACCCTCACTAAACATTGCGTATTCAAGTTTTGTTGACGAAATAAGTGATAAAGTAGGTTCAAGCACGATTAGTTGAAATTCGTAACGTTTTTTTTATCCATTTTTGACCTTCGACACTTGGGCCGTTTTCTTTGAAAGTGGTAAAGTCCATTTTTTTGACAAAAAGATGATAACAATGAATGCAATCTGTTATGAGCTTTTTATCTATAAACAGTTCCCAAAAATATCCTTCAAAATGTGCAACATTTTTTTCAATTCCTCCTATTAGCTCACACTCTCCCTATATATATCTTGTTCAAATTTTCAATCGTTCATAAAACACTTTTTATTCATCCATTCGAGTTCAAATACATTTTTTTTGAACTTGTAGTGTATGACACTGGATGTTAATGCAGTTTTTTTTTCAAATATTAATTCATTCATTAAATTTAATTCATTAATTTTAGTTTTATTTTAGATTTAAGTTGCGTATATCTACCAATAGTTGGCGCCAGATAAATTTAAAAAAATGAATGAAAATTATTTATAAAGTACTTTCTGCAATAGAGTGAAAAAAAAGTAGGAATTGACTTTAAAATTTTTTTTTTTATATTACTTGTTCAATATAAATTTACTTGGTTAATGAAATGACAAATATAATTACTTTGAAAGTGGTTTAAATCCACTTCCCCCACAGACATAATATTTAGTTCAAAAATTATGCTACATAATTTCTCTACTTCATTTTAATATGTGTGCCAACACTGTTAATGACAAAATTTTCGTTCGTTCTGAAATTGCATTTTGCCTGAATGTTGTTGTTTGCTTCGAGTCCCGGTGGTGAATCATCGTCACTTTAAAGGAGGGACTCGATCGTATAGCTAGGGTTGAAAAAAAGCTATATAGATAGTAGTAGTGTTCTGTTTTTCACCAAACTTCCGAGGAGGAAAAAGTGAATAAATGCCTGTTTTTCACTTAAGTGCCCGACTCGTGGCTCAGTGGCAACGTGTGCCGCTGATGAGCATTAGGGCTGAGGTTCAATCCTCTGGCGACATTATTGTAGACACTGTTTCAAAAAACGAGGAGAATCGATGGAGTGTGTGATGTTCAGCCTCTTGACACGATACTCGGATTACCTGATGGGAGTTTCCCGGTTTTCTCCCAAACGTGAGTTCTCCCCTCTACCTACGAATGCTTCATCACAACAGAAACTGCCCCTCTTATAAGACCATGGAATTGATCTAGATGTTGCTGTCAACCAAGTGGGTTCAGAAACAACAACAACAACAAAAAAGTAAGAATACATCTAAAATTATTAAGTGGTAACTTTACAGTAAGTGTGCATTTTATACTGTATAATATTCGAAATGAATAATATCGCCTTAGAATCAGACAGGGATTTAGGTAGGTATTTATAAAATAAACTCTTACAAAGAAACATTTTTCCTTCTATATTTATTATTATTATTTTATAGAAATCATAATTTTTTTTTATATATTTGATAAAAATTTTATTAAAAAAAATATTGGATTGATTCCATTGAAATCCCATATTTAATATTTCCTAAATGTATGATTTTCACATTTTGTTGACCTTGAAATTGGTATAAGTCCATCTGAGGTCCTCCCAAGTATACATTTCATTTAACTAATATTTTAAAAACAATCACATTATAAGCTTAAATCAATTTATTATTTAAAAACATACAACGAGCGTATTAACATATATCACTAGTTTTCAAACCATTCAAATACAAACCCTTAAATAGTTCCACATAATATAAAAAGGACTTAACCACTTTGAAAGAGAATGACTCATTTTTAGCACACGCGTTGAAGAATGAGCAATCCTCAATCAAACCATCATCAAGGAAGACCGAAAGAAACTTTAAAAAAGACTCAGTCACTGGTTAAAAAATATAATAAATGTTATGTTATTATTACCGAAATTATTTTTATTTATTTCAAAACCCACAGAAACACCCACCAGATTTAAAGAAAACGTGACGTGGATCAAAACATCACGTGACGAGGATGTTCGCGACCACTTCCTTTCGGTCTCGTAGGAAAACTGAAGTCACGAAATCACTACTCGCTCTGGTGGCCATCACTCGAACTGATTCAGGTCAGGCCCGTTTCTTGCTGCGCCTCTGACATGCAAAGTACACTCGATTGACTTAAATGTTGCATCGTAGTCGAAAAATCTCCCCGCAAGATGGCGTTGAAGCATCCTCATTTATTCAAGCCAGCTGATGGTCAATTAGCTAACGTTCTGGCCTTTGGTGCTACAGGCGGCGGGTTCGAATCCTGGCTATGGCATGGAGTTTTGTGAATGGTTCGGAATCCACTTTATACTGTAGGTCCCGGCCTGTTTAGTCTAAATTGTGCACAAGATGACCGTAGAGCAACCAACCAATCTTTAATTCAAGAATTGGACAGAACAAATTATCAGCTGAGGTATCCAGAATGCGCGTTACACACACATGTACCCCTCATGGACCATAATTAGTGCAAAAATATGCATAAGAAAAAACAACAGTAGAACTTATTATTCAAAAGAAATCAACCTCCTGCACCACGCTGTCTGATGGCCAATTAGCTAGCTTTCTTGCCGTTGGTATCATAGGTTTCAAGTTTGAATCTCGGCGGTTATGGATGCTTCTGAGTGGTTCGAAATCCACGTTGAACTATATGTCCCTGTTTAATTAGCCCAAAGTGTGCACAAAATGACCGCAGAGCGACAAACGAAACCAAACCTAAGGCACCACAAAAAATCTTCATTTCAAAAACTTTTGAATAGTTTTTTTGGTTATGTGTCAAACTGACTTGTTGCTAAGATGAAGGTTCGCCGATATTAAGTAACGTGTTATTTCATATCGAACTTGATAGACAGCAACAACTAGACTAAGTCCAAGAACCCATGTGGTTTTATGGAAGGAGGGAAAGGTGGGGTAAGGCAGCTTCTGTTGCGTTGAAGCACCTACCGATAGATTTGTTTGGTTTTATCGCTCTACTGTCACTTTGTGCACACTTTGGGCAATTAAACTTTGCAAAAAATGATAGTAGAGCGACGTCGAACCAAATTGAGTGACATTCCTTAATCAATTCGTAGAGAGAAGTTGTGTTGTGTAGCTGTTGAAAGGAATGCGTGTGTAGTATGGACAAATACATCCGTTAAGTCCAATGAGTAAAGAAAATGTGAGATTTGAAAATTTGACGATTTTCACTCATTAGGTCTGGCAAAAATATATTTTGTTTTGCTTTGCTTAAGTGACACGCGTAGTTCAAAGATCTAATTTCAGAAAAGGTAGAATCTTGATACAAGTACGAGCATGATGACCGTAGAGCGACAAACCAAACCTAAGGCACCACAAAAAAAACTTCATTTCAAACACTTTTGATTTGTGGTTTAGCTATGTGTGTGTGAGGTATTGGCTATGAGTCAAACTGATTCGTTGCTAAAACGATGGTCCGCCAATATCAAGTCAAGTGTTGTTTCTTATCCCACTTGGTAGACAGCAACACCTAGACTAAGTCCAAGAACCCATGTGGTCTCATGGAAGGAGGGAAAGGGATGGGCTGATTCTGTTGTAATGGAGCACCTGTAGGTATAAGTTTGACTTTACTCCGCGACGCTGAAGAAAGAGGGCAGTGCGCGTATTTGTGTATCGTATGGGATAAAACCAGGAAAATTCCCCCTAGTCAGGTCAGACTCCCCATAGTTAGACTAACGTGGCAAGATGCTGAACATCACAAACGCCATCGACTCTACTTCTTTTTTGAAACACTGTTTACAACAAAACCGCCAGCTGCGCTATAAATAGTGGCTTCATTAGCGCAACAGCCCCATGGTGGACCAAGGTCGTCTGCCTATTGCCAGATTTCGAGGCAGGAGATGTTTTTATTTTACGCAGTAGGGTTGTCAGAACAACGCCCAATAGTCATATTGGACAAGGACCTACAGCTTAAAAAGGATTCCGAACCACTACAAACATCCGTAGCACTGGATCACCATAACTACTTAGATGTCACATTTGGCCAACCGTGTATTGGACATGTTGGTCTGGTGGATTGACCTGTTCGATGCTGCTGTAAGATTTCTATTTTGACAGTATAGAGCAGTGATGGGCAAACATTTTCGGTCGCGGGCCAAAAATTGAAAAAAAAAAGTTTGGCGGGCCATGATGAATTTTTCTAAAATTTTAAAAACAATATACAAGTGTTACAATTTAAATATGTTAATGAAATTGCGATTTCATTTTTAAAAGTTCCTTATATTGAGGTTCGAAGTGAAATGTCCTGATTCTAAGGAACGAGGCTAAATGCTCATATGTCAGTCTACTTCTGAAATAATACTTTCTAAGGTTCATAGTGGAAAACACTTGTTCACATATATAAGATGAAGCAAACATAGCACTGATTTTCTGGGCGTGAGATATTACACTTGGGAAACTTACTTTCGATGATAATTTGTAAAACTCTTAACTTTGGCATATTTAGAAACAACTGCTTGAGAGGATTGCTAGATTGCAACTCAATTCATTCAACCTACAAATCTGACCTTACTACTTCACAATTTACGCTGAAAGTCTTGGTAAAAATATCCAATTCTGTTGGAATGGCACTGAAATCTTGAAATCTGCGTTCGAACTCAAAATGCTGTTTTTTCCAAGCCCTCTTCATAATTCTTAAGCTTTTCTTCATTTACTGAGGGTATTGAATTTAACCGCGGGAAATAAGACAAGTCGTTCTTAGCTAGCTGTCTAGAAAACAGATTCTTTCAACAAAATTTAGTTTAAAAGTCGATTTATGTTTTGTAGAACAAAACCAGAGAAAGTGAAAAGATAATCGGACCTTAGAAAAAAAAGGAAGAAAAAAATATTTAATCAAAGTAGAGAAGGCGATGGATATATAAGATATAAATATAAATTTCTTTTAATTTGCCACGGACTGGCAAATTAAAATTCTATCCGCGGGCCGGATAGAACCTTCCGGCGGGCCGTAGTTTGCCCATCCCTAATATAGAGAGACCGGTTAGTAGCATTGCAGTGGCTGTCAGGGAAGGCCGAAAAATCTTCGAAATTATTTGTTCGGAATTTCATGCGCCGGAAATGTAAAGCTTGATTATTTTATAAAGCAATTCCTCTAAACCAGGGATCTCCAAACTACGGTCCGCGAGCCAAATCCGGCCCGCCAGTGTCAGCAATCCGGCCCGCCAGTGTCAGCAATCCGGCCCGCGACAGTGAATAGCTTATTGTTGGATATTGCTTATTGTTGGATAAAAAAACACAGAATGATAATAACTCGGTTTTATTGACTTGCTAGGTAAAGCTTAGTGACAAGCATAATACGCAGAAAATTTAACTTAAGCATAATAACTAACAAATAATTGAAATGAATCCCAGTAAAATTATAAACTAGTGAACATCCCGCGGTTATCCTTTGTTGGGGTAAAGAGTATCGCATATATATGTATATCGATGTTTGAAATGTATATATCATGAATCAAACATATGATTTTTATCCTGAAAATCCTTCAGGAACAGAAAAGCTAAATTAACGCGAATGAAACCGCGAAGTATTCCCTTGCAAAAAAATATTAATGAGATTTATGTAATTGTGATTTTTCACTGACAATAGTTTGTAGTTAACAAGCGTATGTTCTGTCAGAGCGCGGTTAAAACGGTTTTGGACTTTGGTACTTACTGGAGTAAACAGTATGGCCCTAAGGCTGGAAAGTTTGGAGACCCCTGGTCTAAACTAAAAAAAAAAAATGTTCTTATTCGTTTTTTTTTTTTTTTTTTTTTTTTTTAACCTTTCAAGAGCAACGAATGGATCAGAATTTATCCAACGATCGAATGTACAGTCAGTCAACCGTATAAAACCTCCATAATGCTTTTCTAAATCAGTATTTTAATAAAAACAATAAATTATAGAAAAAGATAGATAATCCGGGTTTTATCGGGCGACTCATACCAGCAAGTCAAAAAAAAAAAAATTTTCTTAGGCGGATGAGTACAATTATAATTTCTAAAATAGTTCGGTTACAGTTTAAGTATTCGCGATACAAAATGAGGCATCATTTGCATCACATTTCATGGAAAAGATAATTCAAACATTTGCTGTGACCTTGTATGTAGATCTTCTCGTTTACTGTAAACATACGCTGATTAATATAGCGAACGTTCTATTACATGGTGCCCTTTTCATTTCTGGAGTTGTGCATTTTCACCAGTTTATCTGACAGTCGTATATGTATGAATCCCCATGAGTCTCAGGACCTGAACGGTCGAGGGGTCTAGCGCTCTGGCGCTCGGTGCCACAGGTTTCGGGTTCGAGTCCCGGTGGTGTCTGGTTGTTTGTAGTGGTTCGGAATCCCCTTTAAGCCGTAGGTCCCAGTCTCCTATGACTGTAAGAACATCACAGAGCAGAAGTCAGACTTCTACCTACAGGTGCTCCATCAGAACAGAAGCTGCACCCTTCTTCCTTCCTTCCATGAGGGATACGACAACAACAACCAGTCTCCTTATTTCTGAAAACAGTAACTGCAACTGACTCCACCAATAGATTTGAAATAGAGCCGTCCTCCATGAAAGTTGCTCACTATACTACGAAACAGGCAATATGAAAGGTTTCGGATTAAATATTATTTAAACCCTGTTCTATGATAATAAGAAAAAGAATTCTCGAATTACGGGCCGAGTGCCTTCACCAATAACACATTTTTTTTTGCTTAAAGAAGAATAAAACCCAACCCATAGTTGGCAATGCGATAACGTAGATATCTGACTTATAGGTAGGATAAGGTTGGAAATTGCTGACCGTATGCTTTACAAACACAGATTTCAAAAATGAGGAGATGCGATGGGAATTTTGACTGCTTATGCAACTTTTCCTATCAGCAGTCAGGTTTCCTGGGGGATTCTACGTATAAACAGAAAGTCGTTAGTGGTGGTATGTATAAATGAAATTTATAACAATGCATTCATTTCCAAATACACAGGAAGCCGTTAGTGGTGGTATGTATGTTGTTATTCTAATTCCTCTGGCGCAGGAAAACCTACACCAGGTCCAATAAACCCCTTCGCAGGCGGCTGATCCATGACTAAGGGTAATATGCAGCTTCACTTTTAGCGAGGAACCACGAGGGCGGAAAATTGACTGAACCTCAAGACAAATCATATTAGACATGGACCTATGGTTGAAAAGGGATTACGAACCACTACAAACATCCATGACACCACCGGGACTCTAATCTGAAGCCTGTGGCACCGAGCGCCAGAGCGCTAGACACTCGGCCATTCAGGCAGTGGTATGCATAAGTGAAATACATGACCATACAGTCATTTCCAAATAAACATGAAGCCGTTATTGACGGTACGTATAAATGAAACATGAGACCATACATTCATTTCCAAATAAACACGAAGCCATTAGTGGTGGTATGTATAAATGAAACATGTGGTTATACATTCATTTCCAAATTAATAAGAGGCCGTTAGTGGTGCTATGTATAAACGAAACATGGCCTGAATGGTCGAGTGTTACCACAGGTTTCGGATTCGAGTCCCGGTGGTGCCATGGATCTTTGTAGTGGTTCGGAATCCACTTTAAGCAGTAGGTACCGGTCTCATATGACTGTAAAGAGCGTCACGTAGCAAAGGTTAGACTTCTACCTACGGGTGCTCCATCACAACAGAAGCTGCCCCCTTTCCCTCCATCCATGAATAGATCACTCATGGGATGTCCGTCCCGCACTGCAGGACATTGAGGATTAGTCACAACAATAAACGAAACATGTGACCATACATTAATTTTAAATTACTTATTTATTCACTCTAAATTCCGCGACAGATGATTGTAAACGAAATCATTATGTTCAATTCGCATAATTTGAGGTACATCTTTTTATATCAATTCATCTAAACTAGGTTTCATTGAGACCAAGTACTAAGAACACTAGCTTAGAAGCAAAACATTTTTTTAAAAAATTGCAGTTTTTTAAGCAATCGACCTTCTACCATCTTATCTCTAAGATTTTCCACAATTATTTTGAAAACATAACTTTTGAAATTCTAAACTTTTCTATTTTTATCCTCATGAAAAAATCCACTATTGAAAAAAAAAATCTTGATAATAAAAGGGAAAAAAATATTCATCCCGTTTAAGATTTTTCACAATCAAAATGCTAGAATAGATAGAATTCAGAAGCCAAAGTTTAAAAAAATCGGAAGGAGATAAATAAAAAACATGTTGATAAATAAAGGAGATATAAATAGAGAAATGACTGATATTGAAGAAAACATGTACGCTATCTGTGATAAGTGAGTTATGTGAGTTATGATTTGAAATGGCCTGAATTGGGATTCACTGGCAACGTGAGCTGCTGGTAGGGCCAAGGTTCAATTCGCTGGCCACTTTGTTGTAGACGCTGTTTCAAAAAATGAAGAGACTCGATGACGTTTGTGAAGTTCAGCCTTTGCCTCATGAGTCGGGATACCTAAGTGGAAGTTTTCCGGGTTTTTTCTCCTACGATACGCAGTTGAAGGGTAGTTCCCCACCTAAAAGTTCTCCCGTAAGGCACTACCTTGCTTTTTCAATGACTCGGAGCCAAGTCAGACTTTTACCTATGGGTTATTCGGGCTACCTACTGGGAATTTTCCGGGTACACGGTAGTTCTCCCTCACTAGCCTCCTTCTTCAGCGTCACGGAACCAAGTCAGACTTCTGCCTACGGTTGTTCCATCACAACAGAAGCTGTCCCCCCCTCCTTTCCCTTCATCCATGAGTAGATTACTCGTGGGATGTCCGTCCCGCACTCAGTCCGCTATTACTGAGGGTTAAACATGATTTGAAATTTTCTTTCCAACTATCCTGTATTCATAGAATAGGCAAAAGCATGGAATCCTGAGGTGGTTAACATAATGGTACTATTTATTATCAGAGGAGTCGAAATAATAGCAGAAAATTGCAAGGCAAAGGAAATGCTGAAGATCGCATGCTGTACTGTTATTAAATGGGGAAAAAAATCAAATACCATGTAACTTCCAATTCGTTCCAACCAACAAATAACTGTCTGATACAAATAATAGGCAAATTCTTGATGATTTTGGTACTATTTATTTTGTTAAATGCTTTTCAAATGGTGATCTTTTTTTTTTATCCTTCTTAAATTTCTGCCATGACTTCACGAAGACGAGAGTCCATAAAGGAAGTGTGTCAATCACTCCTTGCATGCAATTGCAACAGTATAAGATGAATAAAAAAATAAAGCCTCTGCCTCCCGCTGGCAGCCTCGCTCGAGACAAAAGGGTGAGGAGGAGGGGGCATTTTCTGGTGTTTGAGCACGCGCATCCGCCATGTTACAACAAAGTGAGGCGATGTCACGCATGGGGGAGTCAGAGGACAGGAAGCGTTTTCCTTGTTCAAAGAAAACACCTTAACCCCCATTGCCTGTCTGCTGCTGGCATTATTCCTAACATAGCTTCTTCTTTATCTTTTTCTTTATTTTTTTGGGGAAAAAATTCGATCTTCTCTTTTGTTGAAGTTATTTTAGAACCAAGGTACACTTAGTAAGGTATACTTTCTTTATAAGGTTTATGGTTTGTTATCATAAAGTTTATGTATGCTTTCATTACAGGGTTTATGTATGCTTTCATTACAGGGTTTATGTATGCTTTCATTACAGGGTTTATGTATGCTTTCATAATATGGTTTATGGTGTGCTATCATTGTAGGGTTTACGTATGTTTTCATTATAGAATTTATGGTATGCATTCATAATAAGG
The DNA here is from genome assembly GCA_021605075.1 of Caerostris darwini. Lineage (NCBI taxonomy): Eukaryota > Metazoa > Arthropoda > Arachnida > Araneae > Araneidae > Caerostris > Caerostris darwini. The sequence goes on from BPLQ01010209.1 coordinate 371,665, forward strand.
TTTATGGTATGCTTTCATAATAAGGTTTATGGTATGCTTTCATTATAGGGTTTATGGCATGCTTTCATTATAGGGTTTACGTTAAACATTCAATGTTTATATTCTTTAATCATAGGGTTTATGTTTGCTTTCATTGTAAGGTTTATGGTATGCTTTCATCATAGGGTTTATGGTATGCTTTCGTTATAGGGTTTATGCATGTTTTCATAATAAGGTTTATAATATGCTTAAATCCAATAATTGACGCAAACATAAACATGGCATACTTTCTCCCATCCAGCTAGATTTCGCCGCATTCGAATGTGTACTAGACATGATAACTAGGTAGGGCTCGCAAATAGGTCCAGTTTCATTATTTGGGCCACTTCAAAGGCAGGTTGAAAAAAAAAAAAGGAACAATCCCCAGATTCCTATCCTTAAGGTGTTCATTGGAAATTGTGCTGACGAAGTATGAGTGTTGTGCAACTCGTGTTTGAGATTGGCTACTTGCCATTCTAGAATCGATTGATGTAAATAAGTGTCCTGAAACATTAGCCACACTAGCGTGCCAAACGGAACTCATTCTAAAATAGTCATGAAATTCCAGAAAGGGATTATAGGATAAGAATCATGGACACTCAGTTTGTTCATAGGCGAATAACATATTGTCACAAGGCAATGAACAGTACACAAGGAACAGACCCTCCCCCAAAAAATGCAGGGGGAAAATAAAAGGCGTTTGTTACAGGGTGAATATACGAGGGTTAGAAGAAATCTTCTGGGGTTTCGTACTAGGGAAAGGGATTGGCCCTAGGGTAGTTGGCACCTTGGGTAAGCTGAACTTCTTTGCCAGTTTATAAATCTAATTATAAAAAGTTTCACAAAAGAAAAACTGAAAATATAAAATAATATTGTTCTACTCAGCTAACAATTGGAGAATATAAACAATGTGCCTAGCTAAAAAATATTTTTTTCTAGACTTAACTATATATTGTATTTATATTCTTTGCAAAAATCATCCTATATGATAATTCTTTTCATTTTTCAACATAGCATCTTAGCATTTAATTAATTGTAACTCTGACTCCTTTACTCTGCATATACACATACATACATACATACATACATACATACACACACACACACACTCATGTCCATAAATTAAGGATAATTCAGAATCACACAGAAATTGAACTCTAAAATAAAAATTTCACCTGTAGAATTATCACACACATCTTGAAGAAGAATATGCAAATTACAGGAAACCACCAGATGGCGCGGATAGTACGTCAAAATGACAAGAGTGTAAGAGAGGGGTATATAAGGAATGGTGGCAAAGAAGTAAAATTGTTCACAAGCGCTTTAAAAGCCTTTCAGTGCAATAACCGCATAGTTATGGCACAAAGGAAGCATTTGGATGATTTTTTACGCGGTAGAATTATCGGACGACTGGAATGTGGACGTACCTAGCTGGAAGTATCCGAGGAACTTGGAATCACCCAGAGTGTCATCTGCAGGCTTTGGCAACGATTCCAAGATGATGGTAATGTGAGTAGATGTTACAGCACAGGTCGCCCCCGAATTACAACGCCGAATGAGGACCGGTATTTAGCAGTTACTGCCAAAAGAAACAGACGGAGCACAGCATCAGACCTGTCTCGTCAGCTCTCTTCAGCTACCGGTACGACAGTTTCAAGGCAGACCGTGTACAGACACTTAGGGCTATATGCTCGTAGGCCTGTCAGATGTGTTCCACTTACCGCAACTCACTGTCGCCTACGATTAATCTGGAATAGAGAGCATGCATTGTGGACACCGCAACAGTGGTCTCGTGTGATGTTTTCCGACGAGTCCAGGTTTAGTTTGCAGTCTGATTCTCGCTGGACATTCATATGGAGAGCGCCAGGTACCGTTAAGGCTCGTGCTCACCAAGGCGACAAGATGCAAGCGACCAAAATTTGACCTCACCGCGGTCGCCTGAAACCGGTTTGCAGTTCGCCGCGTGGAGTAGCCCAACTTTCAACTCCAAGCGGTTTTTCACTATGCGTAATGCTATTTCTGACGTTTCGCTGTGAAAGGGTCGAAAAAATTTGGTCGCTTGCCTCTTGCATCTTCACGTCTCTCGCCTCGGTGGGAACGACCATTACCACCAAGACCCAAGACCATTACCAACCATTACCACCTTTACCACCAAGAGAACACCATTGAATGACACCGGTACGGTAGTGCAGGATGGCTCGTTTGGGGAGGAATTATTCTTAGTTCCAGAACTGACCTGCATGTTCAGAGTGTAACGATGACAGGCCACATCTATCGGGATGTCATTCTGGAACAACATGTACGTTTGTTTCGGGGCGCCATGGGTGCTGAATTTCTGTTTATGGATGACAACGCCCGTCCTCACCGTGCAAAAATTGTAGACGAATGCCTTCAATTGGAGGATATCACCCGTATGGATTGGCCAGCATACTCACCGGACTTGAATCCAATAGAGCATGTGTGGGATATGCTTGGCCGACGAATTGCAGCTCGTCAACTCCCTCCCACCTGTCAACCGGAACTTCGGAGGGCATTGCTTGATGAGTGGTGTAATATTCCCCAAGATCAGATTGATAATTTGATACTCAGCATGCCTAGGCGTTGTAAGGCCTATATTGCATCGTCCGGGAGACATACTCCATATTAACCATCATACTAACCATGTTATACTGTTTTTTGTAAATAGGTTCTTTTTTGAAATTTGCTCCAGGGTGTAAAAATCGCAATTTTGATTAATTATGTCAAACATATAGCATCTTTTTTGCTCTTTACCTTTTGTTTAATAAATAGACTTTACAAATAAGTCAAATTTGTTTTGCCTCTGGCTCTTTCTTTGCCTGAACTTCATTATCCTTAATTTATGGACAGGAGTGTATATATATACACACACACACATATATATATATATATATATATATATATATGTATATTGTAACTGGGATGATTACTTTATTTGTAAATCATATTTATTAAAAGAATTATCTAGTTAATAAAAATTTATGACATATTTTATAACTAAAGTGCACTATAATGCTGGACTATCATGCTATGCTACCATGCTACTACCATAACTGCTGGATTTCAAAGGTAGAAAGATAGCGAAAAAATGCAATAGCAATGTTACAATTAATAATTAAAATAGTAAACGCTAAATTAAAAGTATTATTAGTGTTAAAGTATTATGAGTTTACATTAAGAATGTTTGACTGAATTGAATATGTATTCTCTTATTTTGACTCTGCTTTACAGGTAAATTTTTGCAGTTGAATTTTACCCCCATACTCATTTTGTAGGAATGATAAACTTGGTAATTGTCTTAATAAACCGGTCATGGTGTCTTTCCGTTATAGTTTAACTGAAAATATAACACTACTATAGCAACTAATTTGAATTCAGGATAATACGTACAATACAGAAGAACTTTAGTAGAACACATTAAAATCAAGACAATACATCTGAATACATACAAATTTGCGTATAGAATTTAACAGTTTTTTGAAAAAGTGGGATTACATAAACCATAATTAAAAATGAACGTTCATATTAGTTATAATAAAACCATATTTATTACTAAATAAGTGTTCATAGTTCAAATGCATTTCTCTTTACCTACTAAGAAGTAGAATCTTTTTTATGTCTTATTACCGCAATTCTTTCGGCGAGACTTCTTTATAAACACTTTAAAACATTATTTGCATTATTGTTTTCTGTGTGCTGTAGTTGGGTTCAGTGATTTTTATTACCACTTATATTATTACAATGGACACCTATTTTTAGAGTGACGGAATAAAAGTCATATCGCTACAAATAACGGTTGGCAAGAATCCGCCGCCCTCAACCGCAAACCCGCCCTCGCCTATTTGTCGAGGGCATGTGTTCGACGGCAGAGGGGGTGTTGCCTCGTTGACAATGTGGGCGGGCGCCCGCAGCATGCCAGGGCTGCACGGTCGAGCGACCGCCGGAAATGGAAAGAATTCTTCCAAGACGCTACGACCTTGGCGATTCTCTTTCTCTCCGCTCTTTCCTCATCCCGATTCATGCGCAGTGCTTCAAGAGTCCTCTGAAGAAGATCCAGCTCGGTTAGTTGCAGAGTGAAACCAGAACCACTTGTAGCAAAGGATATCTTTTTTCTCTTGAGGACAAGTGTCCTGCGACGAAGACAGCCTTTCCCAACGAAAGCATTGTGTATTACCAAAAAAGCATCAATTTGGTAGTGTTCAGCAATTTATTTTTCAATGTACCGAGCCTTTTTGGAATTGTATTAAGTTTAGGTTTAATACGTTCTAGTTAAATAAAAACCTACCCTGAAAAAGTTCTGAAATCTTAATTGACAAAGGAATGTCAACGTAATTGTACGTTCACCATTTCTAAGCATGGATGTGGGTCTGTGGATTATCTTACTGTGTCCAGTGGTGAGTGGTGTGGTCAACCTGGAGAATGCCTCGATGGGAAGCCTCGTCGTGTTGGGGGGTTCCGAAATCGAACGGAGCGAGTCCAGGAGACTTCATTATCCGGTAAGTTTTATTATTATTATTACGTTGATGTTGTTGTAATGCAGCTGGCAGTACAGAGACAGTTAATCTTTGTCATATGCAGGGGGTGCACCGCTTTACTCATTTAGTACTACCCAGGGGGAACGTGCAGCTTGAAGATAGGCTACGGACGCGAGTAACAGTCAGTCAATCAATCATGTTCAATGTGATTAAAATTAGATATCTGTAAATCAAGCCTAATATGAATTAACGCGTTAAATAAGAATGGTTCATAGAAATTAATCAAAGATTCAAGTTCACAAACAACCACTGTTCACTCGAACAGACGCATATTTTTCATAACTCAATGTTAAGCGGTTGAAAGGGGAATCACTGAAATTAAATATTGATTCATTAAGTCCAGGTACATACATATAAAACGTTGAATCCACGAAATATTGAAATATAATGCGGAGCAACCTAAAACTTTTTAAGACTTAAAACTGGGCTGGGGTGAATCCAGACTGTTTGAGACCAGAAAAAGCGAATCGTTACTAATTGCTATAAGTAATAATCGTAAGCATTTTTTGATTATCCAGTTTTTCCCATACTGTGTATGCTCAACATTTCATAATTTAAATACATTGTTTAACATAGGCAGTTGAAATTCATTCTTTGGATATATCTTTCTAAGCATATTTTTATGCATGTACTGAAATTTAATTATAATAATTAATGTTTTTCTTTCGAATTTAACTTTTCTTTAATTCCATCTTAAATGTTTTACTAAATTCTATTGCATTCTACAGTAGGACCTACATAGTACCCTTTATAAAACGGCCATCCGGAGGCAACTACCCTATACCACCACCACAAACTACTGCGGTATTTCGCAAATGTAGTAATAAATGGAGGCCTGACGGCTGAGGGTCTAGCGCTCTGACGCTTGCTACAAATTTCGGTTTCGAGTCCCATTGGTGTAATGGATGGTTGTAGTGGTACGGAATATGCTTTAAACCATAGGTTCCGTTCTAATGTGACTGACAAGTTGATCTGACAACCCTACCCTGTAAAAAGAAAGAACATCTTCTGTCTCGAAATCTGGCAGACGGCCTTGGCCCACCACGGAACTGTCCAATAAAGAAGAAGTAATAAATGACAAAAAGACAGTGAATTTTGCAAAGGAAATCAAAATATTACCAGTTAAAAATGAGGATTAATAAGGATTTAATAAAAAATAAAAATACTATGCAATTTATGTATAGGACTTACATTTTTATGGAACTAATTATTTTCCACGTTGGCGTTTTTTCGGTACAGTGTACTATGGGATTTATAGGGTCATCTGACCACTTATAAGCTAGTTGAAAATACAGTCCTGTAGCATCTGAAGTGAATTACGTAAGGTAATTCTGAAAGCGCTATGCAGCTAAGATAAGAAGATTAAGTGCGTTACTGGTGTAATAGCGCAATTATTTATTTTGCTTTTTTATCACTATCATCAATTGTATACTCTGCTAATACGTATACTAAAAAGATGCATTTATCCATACTTTCTAAAAAAAATTTAATTTTTTTTATATTTCATGAGCGCTCTTTTTTGAGGGACATCCCTCAATCGGCGTTATAGCCGGATCTTATTGCATATGTATTTATGCTTTTGAAACCAAAATACATTGATTCAACTACAAGACTAAAACAAGATACTACAACTAGACCATCAATTGGTGATGAAGGCGCAATGACTCCGTGGAAGAGTATTCCGCATTGTGTGAGAGAAAAATGGGAAACTCTTACCAAGCAGACTCTTTAACACAGGTTGTCACAATTGCTATCATGTAAATTCTGAAAATAGCGAGTTTTTGCATACCGTATTTTGGACGTCCGTTAGCTTTTTCTCCGTAGCGCGCATGCTCATAGGAAATTACGCATGCGTATCTTGTAATAATGTTTTAATGGAGGAAAAGCTAACGGACGTCCAAAATACGGTATGCAAAAATTTTCTAATAGTAACTGCAGTGACTTCTCCAGCGTATTTGAACCGGAATCTTTTTGTAGACCAGCTAGGTTATTTAACGATGTGTCCGGAACACTTGCTACTTACCACTAGGTTGCGGTTAAACGTGGTAAAGTAAATGAGGACAGAAATCACAACATTTTCCATTGTGAGGAATGGAACGAAATTAGACAGCAATATTTCCTTATGAATTTTTCAACTTTAACTCTACTTCATAAGACCTAGGACAGGAATTGAGAAAATTATGAAAACTAAGTTAGATCACAAATATATTTCAAACATGCCCCCCTTAACCACTTATTTTGTAATCTATTCTCTGATTTCGGCAAGTATTTTTTGTATTTTTTCTTATTTTTTAAAAAAATAAATCATTTAGATTAAGTTTAAATTTTATTTGTTTTTTAATCTTAATATTGTAAAGGACTTGTTCCTATTCGTTTCTTTCATTTAATTCTTTTCTAACTTGAATTAAAAAAAAATGGGGAAAAAATAGATGTTTGCCGAAGGGAATAATCTTTCAGTAATTATTCCCCCGTTTTTTTTTTTTTTTTTTTTTTTGTTTGTTTGTTTTGCTTTTGTTAGTCCATTGGCTCTAGAGGATTTTGTTTTATTTTGCATTGATTTAGCAGGATTGCTGTCGTAAACTGATTTTCTTTATGTCTTCGGGCTAAATCCATTGGACTTACTATCCGGGTTGCGATTTAAATTTCTGGTCTTTCAAGCTTCCAATTCATATATTTGTAACTCTAAAACAAAAAATATATATTTGTTATGATGTTCGCTGTTTTAAATAGGTAGATAGACACAGATGAATGCGTTCATTTAAATGCAAGCACCAAACACATTTAAATACCGCTTGATAATCACATCTTGTTCCCATTCGTAGTTCCTTTTCTTGTAAATAAAATAATGAACAGCGAAAACAACCAAAAATATTGTTGGTTGAATTTTATTTAGTTAAAATTCAGCCAACAAACTATTCTTTTTTAATTTTTGAGTACTCTGCAAACAAAGGGGAAAAAAGCACATCTAAATAATGTATTTTTTTTAATTTTAGGGAAAACAAATAGACGTACAAATAGCTTGCTTTATATAGAGATTATGAAAAATTCGTAGTTTTTCAAATTTCCTTACAATCAACTGAATATCCGTGCAAGTTGACAGTCATGCATGTTGAACGAAAGTACCATTCCGACGCCTTCTTTCTTGTGGCCGTCTTTTATGGGCAATAAATACTGTTTACATATTCTTTATCGCACTGCATTTTAGATGTTCTAACAGTGGAGTTTTATTTAAAAGCTAATTTGTATGCCCCGAAACGGAAAATAAAATATATTAAATTTGGGTAATTTGACTATATAAAATATTGGTGAAGATTTAAAGGTTTTACGATTTCGAATAAATCGTCTTAAACTAGATAAATTGGCTGAAATTCATATTGAAGAATTCGCAGTAATTATTTTTTGATCCCCTTTCACCTGTATATATATTTTTAAAGAATGTGATGATGTTTATTTATAAGTGAATTGGAAAATAATAGAGTTAAAAGTGGAAAACAATCCATCTTATTCAATTCCTTCTATTAGCTCTCACTCTCCCTATATATATCTTGTTCGAATTTTCAAACGTTCATAAAATACTTTTTATTCAGCCACTCAAGTTCAAATACATTTTTTTTGAATTTGTAGCGGATGACACTTAAATTTAATTAATTAATTCTAGTTTTTTTTTTTATATATTTAAGTTGCATATATCTACCAATAGAGGGCGCCAGATAAACTTAAAAACATGAATGAAAATTATTTATAAAGGACTTTCTGCAATAGAGTGAAAAAAAAGCAGGAATTGACTTAAAATTTTTTTATTATATTACTTGTTTTTTACCATGTCAGGAGAAGGCGACAAACATAGTTATCATACGGTTTTTATACAATAAATTATCGTATGATTCCAATTTTCAGCCTAGGTATATATTTTACCCTGTGTAGACCCCAGAGGTTTTAGTTATACTTAGATGAATTAGTTTCAAACCAGATCGTTGTGCTCGAAAGCCTAAATCCCCGTCCACAAATGAATGTGCGTGACGCGAGTGTCGTTCCCCGACGTTCTCCAAAGTAATTTTGTTTCAGTATGGGCTATAAAACGCAAAAACGTTTGTTCCGAAAAACAGAAATTTCGCTCCGAGTTTTGGAAAAGTATTGGGAACTCCATGCCTGTGTGAGACTCATCCTCAGTGTCCTGCAGAGCGGGACGGATACCCCATAAGTAGTATATTCATGGATGGAGTTAAAGTGGCAGCTTCTGTTGTAATGGAGAACCCGTAGGTAGAAATCTAATTTGGCTCCGTTTCGCTGAAGAACGCTCTACAGTCTTATTAGGCAGGGAAATACTATTTAAAGTGGATTCTGAATCACTACAAACATCCATGGCACAGCCAGGATTTGAACCAGAAGCCTGTGGCAGCAAACGCCAGAAAAAAATTACATTACATAAAATCTCATTCAGAATTCCCAAGCTCTGTCCTTCTCATAACTCCAATCCTTTTTGTAGGTCGCTATGGTGGACAAAGTTTCTGTATTTTCCACAATGGCAACAGCACTGCACTAACTTTCTTTTTATTCACACCTCTCCCCACTATGTAGCCACCTACCAGTTAGTAAAGGGAAACATCGTAGGCGTCATGTTTACCATGATCTGCTGTTCAATATTTTTAGGGGTAACTGCCTCATATTTGTCAGACTATCGATGTTATATGTTTTCACATATTATCACAATCGCCATCGATCCTCCTCCTCTTTGAAAGCAGTAACAGCAACGGAAGCTGACAAAGGATTCGAACCTCAGCCCTTCTATACGAAAGCTACGCACTTTGCCTCTGGGCCACGAATCCGTCTACACTGCTCTATGGAGCGTATACGGCCTGATGGCCAATTGGCTAGCGCTCTGGCCTTTGGTACCACAGGTTTCAGGTTCGAATCTTGCCGATGGCATGGATGTTTGTTGGTGGTTCAGAATCCACGTTAAACTGTAGGTCCCGGTCTAATTAGCTCAAAGTGTGCACAAAATGACTGTAGAGAAACAAACCAAACCAAACTATGAAATTGGACGATTTGGATTACTGTTTGGAAGTGTGGAAAACTTCTGTAGTACGCAGTTGAAACTTGGCGAATGCATCACTTTTTTGTAAGTCAATTAAAAAAGTATTTTAAAACACAGTGAGCCATTTTTGCTAGCCTTGTATGTAAAATGAAGAGTCCTTCGGGAATTTTTGTGACGACTCATGTTTTTTTTTTCATCATTCATTTGCTCAAATACCACTTTTGTTCTTTCCACCTCTTTGACAAACATTGTAGTCAGACCTTAAACCAGGATGCGATGAATAAAACGTAGAAAAAAAAATCAGTCAACATCAGCACACTTTCTCTCGCTGCTTCTTTAGTTTCTGCGCGTGCGAAGAAATAAAGGGGGAGTGACATCGAAATCAAGGCGCTGGAACCATTTTCAAAGAAAGTGAGCATGGAAGTCTCCAGAAGAAAACGAAACGAGTTCTTTTCTTTCACACGGTCACAGCGAACAGAAAAGAAAAGAAAGTCATAGATAAGGAACAAATGAAAAACCTCGCTTAATGTGCATCATAAATGTGTTTAAAAGGTTGACATAACTTTTTCAATTTAAACACCTAAGGGCGCATATTCATTTTCAAACGAATCTTACAAATATTATATTTATTTCATGTACTTTAAAACAATTTGGAAATTTAAAAAACTTAATTTCGATTTTTAAAATTTCTTACGAATCATTATTTTCCCCTTATTTTGGTTTAGGGATGGGCAAATTTTTTCGGTCGCGGGCTAAATATCGAAAAAAAAAGTTTGGCAGGCCAAGATAAATTTTTCTAAAATTTTAAGAACAATATACAAGTATTACAATTTAAATATGTTAATGAGATGAATGAAATTGCGATTTCCTTTTTAAAAGTTCCTTATAGTGAGATTCGAAGTGAGATGCACTGATCCTAAGGAACGAGGCTAAATGCTCATCTGTCAGTCTGCTTCTGAAATAATTCTTTCTAAGGTTCATAGTGGAAAACACTTGTTCACATAAGATGAAGCAAACATAGCACTGATTTTTCTGGCGTGGGATATTAAATTTGGGAAACTTACTTTCGATAATGATTTGTAAAACGCTTAACTTTGGCATATTTAGAAACAACTGCTTCAGATGATTGTTAGATTGCAACTCAATTAATTCAACATGCAAATCTGAACTCTCTGCTTCACAATTTACGTTGAAAAGCATAAAAATATCCAATTCTGTTTGTCTACGCTTGCCATCTATTTATGTTTTGTAGAAGAAAAATAGAGAAAGTAAAAAGATCATTAGTCCTTTGAAAAAAAAGGAAGAAAATATTAATATTTAATTAAAGTAGAAAAGGGGATGGATATATAATATATAAATATATATTTCTTTTAATTTATCTTTTACCGTCAAATCTTTCGGGGGCCCGGAGTTGGCCCGCGGGCTATAGTTTGCCCATCCCAGGTTTATAAGATATAGCATTTAAAAATTGGAAATTGGCATATTTTTCGCTAAAACGAATTTGTTTTTTTAAAAACTCTTAGATAAAAATACTGCAATGAGTAATAATAAATAAAAAGTTTTCGATTATTCTTTTTAAAAGTACAATTGATATATGGATTTTTTTAAAAATAACTTTCTATTTCTTTTTCTGATTTGGATAAAACTCTTATCTTTTTCTTCACTAGTTGATTCAAAATTCCCAGGGAAAAATTGAAAGTGTGATTTAAATTTCAGACTCGTATTACATGCGAGTTCCTCGGATTTTCTCATAATTTGAATTACATTCTTGTAATTAGGATATATGTACCCTACTCGTGGCTCAGTATGCTGCTGGTGAGCATTAGGATGTAGGTTCGATCCACTGATGACTTATTCGTAGACGCCGTTTTAAAAAAAAAAAAAAAAAAAAGAGGAGTCTTGAAGCGTTTGTGATGTTCAGCATCTTGCCTTGGGAGTCGGATTACCTGGTGGGAGTTGTTCAGATTTTCTCACATATGATTCAGATTTTCTCACATCGGGCCTGAATGGCCGAGTGGCTACCGCTGTGGCGCTCGGTACCACAGGTTTCGGGTTCGAGTCCCGGCAATGCCATGGGTATTTGTAGTGGTTCGGAATCCACTTTAAACTGCAGGTCTCGGTCTGTTTAGCCTAAAGTGTGCACAAGATGATCGTAGGGCGACAAACCAAACCAAACCCATATGATACTCAAATCCCCCCTGAAAGTCCACCCGAAAGGCACTATCCTCCTCCTTCAACGACACAGAGTCAAGTCAGACTTCAACCTACGGGTGCTCCGTAATGGGTAGCTGACTGCATCCATGGGTAGACTATTAATGGGATGTCCATCCCGCACTGCTGGACACTGAGGATTAGTCACAACAACAGAGTATCCGTCTCTAATTCCAAAGAAATTTAAAAGCGACTTCTTCAAATGCAATAGAAGATTTCTTTTCTTTTACATCCATTACAATTTCAAAATTATGATTTGGCCTCAATTTACTTATTTCAGAACCAGCTGATTAACAAATGAGACAATTTACAATCAACTGAGAGATTTTTTTTTCATATACATGGGGAAAAGATTCAGTTGTTAAGACTACTTTTACAAATTGTTTATTTATTTTTTTTATCCAGTGCTGTGGTTAATAATTTTTTATTTAATGTGCAGTGGCAAAAGTAATATTTTTTAGTGTATACCAAACCGGTATGGGTTTTTATTTTTTGCATACCATAGGAGGCTCTATTGGAACAGCTGAAAGATTCTTTTTTTCCCTTGTGACTATTACCTTACCATCTACTATAAAACCATCTACTATAAAACTTAACATAACATACATAAAGCCCAAGAATTTTGCTGGTTTGTAAGCTTTACTCAGAAATAATGTGCTGACTCATACTCAGTGGCAACGCGCACCGCTGGTGAGCATTATAGCTGAGGTTTAATCCGCTGGCGGCTTCGTTGTAGACAAACGAAGTTTCAAAAAACGGAGAGACTGGACGGTGTTTGTGATGTTCAGCATCTAGTCTCGTTACCGGGCTACCTGGATGGAGGTTTCCGAAATTTCTCCCATATGTTATGCAAATGTGGGGTAATTTCCCGTTAAACGTCCTCCCAGAAACCACTTCCCTCCTGCTTCAGCGACACGGAACGAAGTCAGGCTTCTACCTACGGGTGCACCATCATAGCAGACACTATCCCCTTTCCCTCCATCCATGAATAGACTACTCATGGGAGGGATGTCCGTCCCGCACTGCAGGACACTGAGGATTAGACACAACAACAACACAGAAATAACCATTCTCACAAATTCCGTTGTGTTTCTTGATAACAAATTCATCTGAAATATAATAAAATCTGTCAGGGTTGTTAGCACAGTCACGATTAGCAATTTTATTGAGCACAAAGCAAACGAAAGCGAAAAACCATGAGGGAAAGAGAGTGATTTACAAAAATAAATAAAATACAAAGAATAAATATTATTCGTACCACTTAAACGTCTTATAATAGTTTTTTTTCTTTCAAAAGCAGCGGGCAAACACTTAGACAGCTTGGTCTTGGATGCCTTAAGGCAAGCGCTACACAGACGTTATTCACTTTGCATGGCCCAGGGGGCACGTGTCCCTTGAAGATAAGCCCCGGACGCGGAGTAACAATGCCTACGCAACTCTCTACGATCCTATTAGGACCGGGACCTACGGTTTAAAGTGGGTTCCGAACCACTACAAACATCCATGGCACCGCCGGGATTCGAACCCGAAAACTGTGGTACCGAGTGCCAGACACTCGGCCATTCAGGCCCTGTCTTATAATAGTACTATTTGAAAATTATCAGCTATCTTGAACAAGTTATTTTCAACTACCCAGATTCGAAACGCGTTGTTAACAATATTAAACACTCAGAAGAATCTTTGATTTATGCAAGTAGTTTGAAATCTTGATGTTTTCATTAAAAATCTTCGATGTATAGGTTTAATAAGAATAGTAAAAAGATTTTGTGCTGTGGTCTGTGATGATGTAATAGTTTTTATGGAATTTAGCATGCAAATAAAAGGAGACCTCAAATAATGTTATTCGCCTTCACTGTCGGCCTGTGTCGTTTTCGCATTACGAGGTAAAAATTAAAACAAGGAACATTATTCGCCTTTATTTTAAGAAAAAAAGTAAACATTTAAATGTAAGAAAAATACTTTGTTCATTGTTTTTGATTTCATTGCAAACTAGAAGGAAAATAAGAAGCTTTGTTGATAATGAGCTATTCTGGATCCTTATTTTCTTCTATAGCTCCGAAATCTATCGCAAAAAAAAAAAAAATGTTCCATTTTAAAAATGAGTTCAATAAATAAATGATACTATTGTCAGATAACACAGATAGATAAGTCTGTTTGTATCATTATTTACATTTGTGGAGCAACTTTTTCAAATAAGCATACAAAAAATATTGAAAAAAATCATGAATTGTCACTTTTGCGGTTTGATTCGATAAAGTCGAAATAATCATTACAATAATTAGCAAATAAATGTAAAATCCTGCATGGGATTCTTTATTTTATTTTTTAAATATTAATTTTACACTCATGTCCATAAATTAAGGATAATTCAGAATCACACAGAAATTGAACTCTAAAATAAAAATTTCACCTGTGGAATTATCACACACATCTTGAAGAAGAATATGCAAATTACAGGAAACCACCAGATGGCGTGGATAGTGCGTCACAATGACGAGAGTGTAAGAGAGGGGCATATAAGGAATGGTGGCAAAGAAGTAAAATTGTTCAAAAGCTCTTTAAAAGCCTTTCAGTGCAATAACCACATAGTTATGGCAAAAAGGAAGCATTTGGATGATTTTTTACGTGGTAGAATTATCGGATGACTGGAATGTGGACGTACCCAGCTGGAAGTATCCGAGGAACTTGGAATCGCCCAGAGTGTCATCTCCAGGCTTTGGCAACGATTCCAAGATGATGGTAATGGGAGTAGATGTTACAGCACAGGTCGCCCCCGAGTTACAACGCCGAATGAGGACCGGTATTTAGCAGTTACTGCCAAAAGAAACAGACGGAGCACAGCATCAGACCTGTCTCGTCAGCTCTCTTCAGCTACCGGTACGACAGTTTCCAGGCAGACCGTGTACAGACGCTTAGGGCACATTGGTCTATATGCTCGTAGGCCTGTCAGATGTGTTCCACTTACCGCAACTCACTGTCGCCTGCGATTAACCTGGAGTAGAGAGCATGCATTGTGGACACCGCAACAGTGGTCTGGTGTGATTTTTTCCGACGAGTCCAGGTTTAGTTTGCAGTCTGATTCTCACCGGACTTTCATATGGAAAGCGGCAGGTACCCGTTACCACCAAGAGAACACCATTGAACGACACCATTACGGTGGTGCAGGATGGCTCGTTTGGGGAGGAATTATTCTTGGTTCCAGAACTGACCTGCATGTTCAGAGTGTAACGATGACAGGCCACATCTATCGGGATGTCATTCTGGAACAACATGTACGTTTGTTTCGGGGCGCCATGGGTGCTGAATTTCTGTTTATGGATGACAACGCCCGTCCTCACCGTGCAAACATTGTAGATGAATGCCTTCAATTGGAGGATATCACCCGTATATATTGGCCCGCATACTCACCGGACTTGAATCCAATAGAGCATGTGTGAGATATGCTTGGCCGACGAATTGCAGCCCGTCAACCCCCTCCCACCTGTCAACCGGAACTTCGGAGGGCATTGCTTGATGAGTGGTGTAAGATTGATCAACCCCAAGATCAGATTGATAATTTGATACTCAGCATGCCTAGGCGTTGCAAGGCCTGTATTGCATCGTCCGGGAGACGTACTCCATATTAACCATCATACTAACCATGTTATACTGTTTTTTGTAAATAGGTTCTTTTTTTAAATTTGCTCCAGGGTGTAAAAATCGCAATTTTTATTAATTATGTCAAACATATAGCATCTTTTTTTTGCGCTTTACCTTTAGTTTAATAACTAGACTTTACAAATAAGTCAAATTTGTTTTGCTTCTGTCTCTTTCTTTGCCTGAACTTCATTATCCTTAATTTATGGACATGAGTGTATATAAAGAAATGAAATGCATAAATGTAAAATGAAGTGAGTTTCTCAAGCGGATTCAAAAAGTGGAGTAATAGGAGTGAAAAATATTTTATTACAATGAAAGTAATTTTAATTTTTATTAATTAAAATTTAAAATTCTTCTTTTTCTTCATTTTCCTAATTTTCAATAAATTCAGATTGGAAAAACTTTCATTTCTTCCAAATAATGCTGTACGGTATATTAAATCTAAACTTTTCACATCTTGAAAAAGAAAAAAAGAAAAGAATATTTTTAAACCTAAATGTTTACACCAAATTTTACTTTTATTATTTAGATGCGTAGCAAAAATGTCTGATTGATATTAATTTTAGAATGTAATGAAATATTTGTCATAGTAAATAAAATCCTCTAAAGTACTCAAATGTTTTCATCTAGTATTTGTTTTTATAATTAAAATATCACCAAGATAAGATGAAACAAGAATGCATCTTAAGAAATTCGCGAAAATAATTGATTTAACTGTTTTTTTCTGTACCAGAATACGTTATAAAAACTTCGTATAATTAGAGGTATATCAAGTTCAGAGAGACTATCAGAGCTGTCTTACGGGGAAAAAACGCCGATCAACGCCTGAAAATTAACTTAACTGGGGATTTCTGTGAAAATTAAAGCAAATCTAACTATCGGCCGCAAAACATAAAGCAGAATCGCAAGAATATTAAGGAGTGTGTCCGGGTTCAGAAACACTTCGAAAAATAATTGAGCATCCTAATATTGTGACAGAATCGACAGGAAGAAATTCTCCATTAATGAAAGCAATAGAAAATTTCGAGCTCCGTTTGTTCAAAAACGCGAGAAAATATTATTAGGGATAGAGGAATAATTTTATAATTATTAAGTAAAGCAAATTTAATACATTTAAAACAAATAGTGGCCAACTCATTTGGAGAAATTGAATTTCAAAAAAATAACTTCTATTCAGAAAACTTAGGTATAGAAGAGTTTTGCTATGGGAGATAACTGTTATCCATTGAAGTTGGCAAATTCAAACTTATTGATAACACCATGGAACAGTAAAGGTATATCTACTCTTTAAATAAAATTTTGAAATCTTTAGTAAAAGAAATCTGGCTTTACAGAATGACTTAAAAAGCTCTATCCGGATAACCATATTAAGCATGTTTCCTTGAATGTGGGTTACTTTACAGTTATAAAGAAGTGATTTACATGTTTTCTCAATTTCCAAATTTGAGCCGAGCACATTTGGCCAAATCTTGGCCACACAAAAAATTGAAAAAAAATGTTTTTTCTCTATAATATTTAATATATTTATTAATATATATAATATATATATATATATATATATTTATTAATTTTTTCTCTATATTATTTCTTCTCAAGAATATCTCTATCTCCCTCTGAAAAAAAATTATATATAGTCGTTCATTCAATAATATTTAATTTATTTCTATGAATGACAACACCCTTTTTTTTACCAGAAAAGAAATTTCAATGCGTTATGGTTTTAAATTTAAATTTTCTTTTTCAATGTATATTAAGAAAATCTGATCACGTTCCATTTAGAAATCTGATACGTTCCAACCTACAGAAAGGATTTTTCCTTATTCCCAAAATTTTTGTAGAAAATAAAAGTAGTTACAAACTTTTTAGTACAAGAATCTTAGGAATCAAAGAATTCCACGAGCGTAGTCCATCCATTTTCTTTGACAAGAACTGGAGCGTAGAAAAAAAAATTATGTTTTGGACACAAAAAGTTGACTTTTTCTTTTCAAAACAACTTCGTTCCGCCATAATAAATTAAAAAATAATTTTGTAACTCCTATTAAAATATACTTAAACTGATTATAATATTTATTCAGAATGGTACAAAAAAAATAATAAGAGGTTTAAAAGTTTCCTTGGAATGAATGTAACAAAATTTCATAACAGCCCAAAATCCTCGACACAATGGCATATTTTTATGCGATGTAAGAGTCTGAATGTCTTTATAAAAAAAAAGATTAAAAGCACTGTAAGTCCGTTTTAGGGAATGGCAACAACCTTGTTCTCAAATCGTCCCTCGTTGACCCTTGTCCCTTCCACCCTCCGGTGAGCGCCCTTTGTCCAGAAACCTTCGGAAGGGAAGTTCGGCTGAAGGATTCCTCCAAGGCTGACCGCTGAAACATAAAAACCTTCTTTCGCTTTTAATTGGATTCCATGAGCAGAACAATGTTGCGTTTTTCTTCTGCGTCTTTTACGTTAATGATAGGATATTTTCAGAACGCTAGCTGATTTGACTTGTAGCTCAGTTGCCTCATCCCCGATAAATTGTGCACGGGTATTGTAATTGTGTGTAGGGGGAGAGGGAACCACAATGTATCTCAGTGTAGCTTTCAGTGAGTACTTTTGATCCTTATGCAAACTGTTATGCGACTTACAATACATTGGTAGAATTGATCTCCTGTGGAATTGAGTGGCCTGATGGTCAATTGGCTAGCGCTCCGGCCTTTGGTACCGCAGGCTTCAGGTTCGAATCCTGGCGGTGGCATGTATGTTTGTGACTGTTTGTAATACACGTTAAACTGGAGGTGCCGGTCTAATTAGAGAAAAGTGTGCACAAAATGAATTTAGAGCGACAAACCAAACCAAATCTGTGGGATTGACGTACTGTAAGGATGCCAAATAAAAGGATCTAACTTGCAAAAGAAATGGTCATTCTCGCTGTGTTCAGTCAAGCTAACATCCCACCACTGGTTTGGACTCCCCCAACGCTTTTTCGCTAGTTATTCGAAGAGGGGGTCTACTCTTAGAATACTACACCACCCAACTTGTTTACGGGTCAGATAGATAGAGCCAACTAGATTGAGGATCATTAACATCCCATCACTAGATTTGGACTTCCCCAATACTTCTTCGTTCATTGTTTTTTTTTTCTTTCTAATGCAGCGGGCAAACACAGACAACTTGATCTTGGATGCCTTAAGGCAAGCGCTGCACAGACGTTACTCACTTTGCATTACCCAGGGGGCGCGTGTAACTTAAAGATAAGCCACGGACGCGGAGTAACAATGCCCCCGCAACGCTCTACGATCCTATTAGGACCGGGACCTACGGCTTAAAGTGGATTCCGAACCACTCACAAACATCCATGCCCCCCGCCAAGATTCGAACCTGAAGGCTGTGGTACCAAAGGCCAGAGCCTAATTAATTAATTAACATCACTGGTTTGGATTTCCCCAACTCTACTTCTCTTGTTATTGGAAACGGAGTTTATTCTTATAATTCCAATCCGTTCAACTAAATTGCGGATCGTTCGATAGATAGGCCCAACTATATTGCAGGTCATTAATTAACATCCCATCACTGATTTAAACTTACCCAACATGTCTTCGTTTGATATATGAATCGGAAGTCTGTTCTTAGAATTCCACTCCTCCCAACTAGATGGTAGGTCATTAAATAGATAGAATACGGATAATTAATTAACATCCCACCATTGGTTTGGACTTTCTCCACATGTCTTCGCTTGTTATTCGGAGCGGGAATATATTCTTTTAATACCACTCCGCCCAACTATACTGCAAGTGGAACGAACCCGGAACCACAGCGCAGGGCCTCATTGGGGTGTAAAATTGAGAATTGATCGAGTAATGGGCTCCGTGCATCAGACCCCTTTCTTTTGTCAATGAATTTGATGTCTCGATTACACATCAGATGACGATAGTTCACGTTCATCGTTGCGTTTTTCATGTTGAGTTCTATTAAAGTTCTCGAGTAGCAACATCGCTCCAACTCAAATATTGATAAACTCTTCAACTTGGCCTCCCTCTATCCTTTAGCCAAATTGTGTCGGTATGGTTTGTCGCTCTACGGTCATTTTGGAGAAAGGGCTAAAGAGTAATTTGGCTAAAGAGATCGGGACCTACAGTTTAAAAGGGATTACGAACCACTCACAAACATTCATTCCACCTCCAGGATTCGAACCAAAGGCCAGAGCGCTAGCCAATTGACCATCAGGCAGCAAATTGTGCCGGATAATGTGCACAAAACAGTGTTCTGTGTATTTTCTCTATCCAATTAGGTAGATTAAATGTAACTTGAATGGAAATATCATTGAAATTAGTATTGGAATTTCTAATGTTCAGTTTCGATGTTCTAGAACCTCGGCTATTTATCCATTTTCTGCCAAATAGATCTACCCATGTTTTAATCACTTGTATGTTCAATCGAAAAGTATTTGAATATGGAATTTCGTTGCAATAAGTTAAATACTTAATTATGGGGGAAGGGATATTTTTTGCATAGTTTGTAGTGTATTTTAAACAAATAAACAAGAGAGTTAACTAAACATAACAAACAAACTATTGTCAGGATACTTTAAGCAAAGCTACTATTGCGTTGAGTATATTTTAAACTACTGGTATTGGAACCGTTATCGTTTTAACATATAAAATATTTTGTTTGCGCTGTATTTATTAGTTGGGGCCTGATCGCCAAGTGACTAGTATTCTGGCCCTCGCCACCACAGGTTTCGGATTCGAGTACCGCCGATGCCATGGATGTTTGTAGTGAAATACACTTTAAGCCGTAGATCCCGGTCTAATATGACTGCAGGGCGTAAGGCTGACAACTTTACATAGATAAAACCAAACATCTCCTATCTCGAAATCTGCCAGTAGGAAAAAGGCCTAAGCCCACCATGTTGTACCAATGATGATAATGGTGTACATTAGTTACGCATCCGTTAGTTTAATTTAGTACCAACGGTACACTCATTTGTTGCTCTGTCATCCAACATCAAGTTTTAAATTTCTTGCATTTCAAAAACTTCTCAAGCTGTAAGGCTTAGCTTAACGTTGCAGCTCTTTATCGTCTACTCCTTTCTCCCTTCCATCGCGATGGTTCAGAAGGTAACCCTTTTGAATGCACTCATTTTCACAATCTTGCTTGGCTGCTTGCTGAATGCGACTTTCAAAAATTAGTAGTTAATAATCAATAATAGTTAATAGTTAAATTAATATAATTATAATCAATAAAAACCCTCAATAGTTTCTGGGCGTGTTAAAACGAGTTCACACACACCAGAAATCAACTAAATATTAAAGGCTATTATAATCAGAAAGTTATTCCTGATATCTATAATAATAAAATTTTTAAACAATTAATTAATATTTTTTTTCTTCCAATACGAAGACATTTGCAATTTTAAGAGTATTCTAGAAGTCTGTTGAACACCTCCACTGAAGGTCCTCCACAATTTAGAAATAGTTCCTTTCAGGGAATTCCCCTTTCTTCTTCTTCTTCGAACTAAAGGAATAACTTTCCAGTGTACTGCTCCGTCATATTCATCCACTTCACAACAAATATTATAATATTTGGTTCGCTTTGTCTGCCGAGTATCAGACCCTAGAACACCCGCGGTGTGATGGCCAATTGGCTAGCTCTCTGGACTTTGGTAACACTGGCTTCAGGTTCGAATTCTGGCTGTGGCATGGATGCTTGTGAGGGGTTCGGAATCCACGTTTATCTGTAGGTCCCGGTCTAATGAGCCTAAATTGTGCACAAAATGAAATTAGAGCGTCAAACCAAACCGAGTGGGCAATGAAGGGAGGACTTTTAAGGATAACTGCCTAGAATTTGCATATTATAAACCAAACCTAGAGGGCCCATTAACGACCTGAAGATCCTTATTACTTCAGCTAGATTTATTTATGGATGAAAGCTTCTCCAACCTCCTCAAAATGCCTCTAATTGAATGATTTTTAATAATCTTTTCTTCCTATTTGAATTGCATACATGACAGATTTTCATTGTTAACATAAACATGTGCCAGTTTCCATAAATATATTTGAATTTCTCAATGT
Organism: Caerostris darwini; assembly: GCA_021605075.1. NCBI lineage: Eukaryota > Metazoa > Arthropoda > Arachnida > Araneae > Araneidae > Caerostris > Caerostris darwini. The sequence goes on from BPLQ01010209.1 coordinate 393,180, forward strand.
AGCAATGATTAATTGTCTTTCTTTCTTTTCAGGACAGTAATGGAGGACCTACGCCTTCAGGTATGTATTTAAAAATAAATTATTTCATTATTTAAATATTGCTGTTTTAATGAAATTTTCATTATCAAATACTTTTCTGTAACCACTGTTTTTGTTTTCTGTTTCATGCTTATCCGATAACCCAGTTTGATATTCCTAAAAATACAACTATAATGCAAAATATCCTGCATTGGATTTCATACGCGATGGGGTAAAATTGCAGTTTACGAAATTCCAGGATTTGGCGATTGTTTTTGTCTCCATTTCGTGTCAAATAACGGGTGTCATCTTCGATTGAATGGCAACCCTACAATGACGTTTTTTCTGATTGTCATTCGGAGAAATTTTAAGAAGAAAAAAAAAGATAATTAACTGACTTTATAAAACAAAAAAATGCCTGAATAGCAAAGGAAGTCTCAAATATTAAGAAATATAATTAACTTATGACAGCCAAAGAAATTAGAGAGTAAAATAATGCCACACAATAATAAACAAAAAAGGCATGAAATATAAGAGAAATCAACTGCTAAGCAGTAGATTTCCTCTGTTGATCATGCAAGATTCATGTAATAAATAAAGTGCTCTTCAACGGATGATTTCACATTTTTTTGTTTTCTTTGAATTCTGGTAAATGCTCATTTGGAAGATAATTATTATTGATGAGTACTAATTTCGCAGATTGTGATTTTGCAATTGTAAAAAATGTTGATTTCTCAAAATGTTATATTCTTTGAGCACTTCATGAATGCGAATTTTTCTTATTGTTATTGCCATCGGCTTTTGATGAAATTAGCTTCGATGAGTTAGATTCATTGAGCTATGTTAAAAATTAGCTTCTATGAATTAGTGCATTGAGCTCAGTTAAAATTAGCTTCGATGAGTTAGATTCATTGAGCTCCATTGAAATTAGTTTTGATGAATTAGATTTCTTGAGTTCTTTTGAAATTAGCTGCGATGAATCAGATTCATTTCTCTCTGTTGAAATTAAATTTAATGAAGAATCAAACTAGAAAACGATAATCATTAATCTTTGCTCAAAGCTGACCTTGTTTGCCGATGTTCTCTGCAGATACATGAATGGCTTAAGAATTTCAAATTTCTTCCATAAGGTAACCCATCATTGACTTAATTCATTTCTGATTATTTACAGAAGTTTAAATTAACACTTTTTATTTTTTAAGTAAACGAGCCATTGACAAGCGTATTACTCAAACTAATCCTGAGAAAATTCCTTGCAAATTTATTTATTGTTACATAATGAAAGGGCATCTTATGACAGATTCTCACCTAACTCTTATTTTTTATTTTTATCATGGAAGTAATTGTCGAATGTGGTGTTTTTATCGCATTCACTTAAAACAGGGGTAGGTGGGCCTTCCGGGTGCGACGCCCTGGTGCGCGGGCAGGAAGGGTGGATCTTCACCCCCAACTACCCCTCCGACTACGATGACCACCGGACGTGCGACTACGTGGTGCAGCGCCTTACCCCGGACACGTGTCGCGTCGAAATGACCCTGAACGACTTCGACCTGGAGGAGAGCGATCACTGCCTCGCCGACTACCTGGACCTGCGCGACGGCCAACAGGGCGTCCTATGTGGTGCCCTAGCATCCGGCACTAAAAGTGAGTGTCCGTACTTGTATACTCAGATGTGAATGCACTCTCATCGGTTCTAAATATACTACTGGTCATTAAAATTGCTATACCAAGAAGTCGATATGCTGCAGACGTGAAATTTAAACCACAGGAAGACGTCTCGGTCACCTCTTGTTCGCATTGACTGCCCTTTCAACAGTGCTCGTTACATTTCTGGTTTACGATCCGTGGCTCTACCTTGAATTCGAGCCGTGCGAAACCCTACGTTTCAGCAGGATAATGCCCGACTGCATGTTGCCGGTATGGTACGGACCTTCCTTGGTTCGGAAAATGTTCGGCTGTTGCTCTGTCCTGCACGTTCACCAGATCTCTCGCCAATAGAAAACGTCTAGTCCATGGTTGCCGAAACGACTGACTCTTCATCATACGCCTGTCACTACGGTTGATGAGCCGTGTTGAAGCTGCATGGGCATCTGCACCTGTACATGCCATCCAATCTCTGTTTGACTCAATGCCCTGGCATATAAATGCTGTTATTTTGGCCAGAGGTAGTTGTTCGGGGAACTGATTTCACAGGATCTATGCACCCAAATTTCTTGAAAATTTAATCGCTTGTTATTTCCAGTATAATATATTTGTCCAATAAATATCATTTTGTTATCTGCATTTCTTCCTGGTGTAGCAATTTTAATATCCAGTAGTGTATTAAAACCATCAGCTAAACAAGTCTTTCACCCAGTAAAACCTTATAGAAGTCTCTCATTAGCTGTCGTAGATTAACAGTTTGTAAGTTGATTACTGATTGGACACATTATTAGACACGCTAACATGCCCTGCTACTGGAGAACGGCACAAATTCTTTTTCTAATCGCGTGTTAAAAAATCGCCCTCTTTAAAATAACTAGCTTTTATGAAGAGGTGCCATCTTGGATGGCTTTCCTTTTAGATGTATGGCAAAAATAAAATTCATTTAGATCTTGCGAAGGTGGGTTTTCACTGGATATTTAAATCTCACATCGCAGTGCGTCAGTCCATCAGAAGCCAGATCTAACTAGTTCCGATTGGCTAATTCACGATATGGGAGATTTTGGCATCCATTGGAAACCTACCTTATTACAGTAACACGGGCTTATTGACATAGATTAGTGTGTTGAGTGTGAAGATGAGTTTTCACCGGATACTTAAATCTCACATCGCATAATGTCAGTCCATCAGAAGTCAGACCTCATTTAGGCTTCCGATTGGCTAATTAACGATTTGAGATTTTGGCATTCATTGGAAATCTACCTGAATATAGCAATACCAGCATATACAAGAATATAGCAATATAGAAATGACTTATGAGTACATGAGAAATGACATCTTTTTAGTTTTGTAACACTGACATCCACTATTTTCAGAGCTTCTCCTGTTTCTGCTATAAATTTTATTGTAACTATAGAAACCAGCATGTGATTCCATTCATTTAACAATTTTTATGAGTACAGAATCATTAATTTTTAATTCACGGTCAACTATCAACTTAATTCACGGTCACAACTATACTAACCCTTTATCCAGTCCCCAATATATATTTTTGTAGACTTATTAAGATAATATAAACAAGTACCATAATTTCGTACACGCTTCGTATTTTCTTCTTCCTCAACCTTTTGTCTTATCGATTTCTTCTTTTTATCAATAAATTGTTTTATCAATCTTCTTTCGATTTCTTCTTTATATTTTAATTTGACATATAAATTTCCTTTATTCTAGTGTGTTTGGTTTGCTGAAAATCATAAAAAGGGAGATCAATATTTTCGTTTATTTCCTTTGTTATAAAGGATATATATATATAAATTTTTTATGAGTATAAAAGTGGAATATGCTAGAATTTTGTGAAGAAAATTACTGTTTTCAAGATAAATATACAATATATGACAGTTCTGCACTTTAGGGTTATGCTTGCTCATTTGGCGGTTTTTTTTCGCCAGGTCATCGCTTAAACAAACAAAATGGCATCGTATTTGTTTCACTGCCCTTTGGCGATTCAGTTGGGCGCTGACAAGAGACTTGGCGAAATCGGAACCCCAAACAACAGAATAGCCCAATATTCGAGAGGGTGAAAAAAAATGTAAAGTAGTAAATGATAAAGGGTTTTTATTTTAAAGAAAAACAAATTTTATGTGTTTCTTCTAAACTAATACTTTTAATACCTTTGATTAAATCTGAATTGTACATAAATGATTCAAGCCTACTTATCAGGGTTTTTATATTGTGTATAAGCACCATGTGCTTTCTGATTGCAGAGCAGCTCCGGTTCCGGTCCGGCCAATACACAATGACCCTACGCTTCAAGACGGACAAGGAGAAGAACGCCAAGGGATTTATGATCCAGCTCAAGCAGATCCCTGGCTCGTGCGGCGCCGCAGGTAAGAACTCTTCTTGACAAAAGGGCTACAGAGTAACAATAAATGATAGAGTGCTCCGCTATTCCGAAATAACAGAATGTTGAGGTCATTCCTTTTCGTACTAGTGTTGGCGCTGCATCGCCGTTTGGTTCTTTCCCCTTTGTATTTCCTCAGAAAGCTATTTCTATATTTTATATACTAATTGTGTAAAAAGTATCCGGAATTGTGGGGAATCCAATTGGCGACCGCCAAGAAAACCGATTTGTCATTTGCGCTCTTGTCACTAGATCGTACTTGGCGAGAAACGAATCGTACTAATATCATAATATACATAAAAAATGAAAGTAAAGTCAAGAACGTATCTACGCTAAGAAATATGCAATATGTCTATCACAATATTTAATTAATTATTATTATGCATTTTACTAATTAAATTAACTAAAATTAATTAAATGGAAATGAGTAAATAGTTAATTAACAGTAAATAAATAAGCAATTATTTTATAGTAAATAAATATACATGCATATGTCGTAATGCAAATAAAAAATGAAGGCAAAGTAAATAGAGAATCTACCAAAGAAATACATAATAAGTCTGCCAGAATTTATAATTAATTATTATTAATGAATACTAATTAATTCAGTAGTTAAATAGTACTAATTAATAATTACTTGAAGTAGATGGATACAAAATGAGCACAAAAAATTAGAACGAACGAAACACCTGGGAAAAAAAAAGTGTGCAAGCGACCCACGGTCTTCCTTGGTGGTCGCCAAGGTCTTCAATTGGCTGGCATCTCCAACTGAACAATGCCCCGGAATTATTAAATAAAACACACAAAAATAAAATTTATGTTGTCGCCTTCAAAGTAGACCTCATCCAGTACAATACAACGATGACTCTCTTAAGGTCACTAAAGTGAAAGTTTAGCTTTTTTTGTTAAAACTTCTAGCAGAATCCATCTTTTGACTCGTAATTTTCGAGTACGAATCTATGGCCTAAAATACATAACTGTGTTTAATATTTCACAATCCAAATGAATTTAAAATTATAATAAGTTTTGAAACTACACAAAACAATACTGGTACTGAGAAACTGGTGATACAACTGATTCGAGCCGAAAATATTGAATAAGATTGTCATGAAATTATTGTTCCTGAAAGAATCTCGACGAATTGTACATGGATTCCGGGATCGAAAGATGCTGTAGGAAACATTTCCTTGATTTTCAGAACTGGAGTGTTATAAGCGTTTTAATTAAAGCGTTATAATAAGTTGTACAATGTTATAAGTGTTACAACGCATTCTGTGATTTGCAGTGGGACCGAGTGCCTGCAATCAGTATATGGATACCTTCACCAGCAGCCTATCATCTCCCGGATATCCTCACGGTTATCCAGCCAATCTGCGATGTGCCTACACCATCCGGAGAGCGGATTCCCGTATCTGCAAGGTGCTGCTCGAGATCCGGCTGCTCGATTTCGGGAGACATTCGGGTGGCCCCTGCAGAGGGGACTACCTCGAATTCCCGGATCTCTCCCGGACCTGTTCCGGATATCCTTCCAGAAGTGAGTCTTATTCAATTCCCCTTTTCCAGTCTTCAAAGGTAAATAAAATTATAAATTATGCTTTTTTCCACCAAATGATCAAAATTTAGTCAAGTAATTTTAAAATGTTAGTAAATAGTTTTTTTAAATAATTGTTCTACTAAAAATTTATAATGTTAAGTCGAGAATATACACTCACTGCCATAAAAATAGCATTAAAAATGGTTGTCGAGCTGCTACGAAACTTGGCATGATTTGCGTCAAGTACATATGCAAATGATAAAATTGCAACTTGATTGCTCATTGATACACTTTAAAGCATTATCTAGCAACAACATAATTGTTTTTTGAACACAATTTTAAAATGGACACAAACCTTTAGTAGTCCTGTATAATATAATTTGCGAGTATTAAGCCAAATATAATCGTATATATTATGATCTGTCGAGTATTAAGCTGAGTATTGTCCCTATATTAATATGATCTGTTGGGTATTAAGCCGAATATAATACTTTATAATATATCTGTCGAATATTAAGCCTAATATAATCGTATATAATATGATCTGTTGAGTTTTAAGTCGAGTATAATCCTATATAATATGATCTGTCGAATATTAAGCAGAGTATAATCTTATACAATATAATTTGTTGAGTATTAAGCCAAGTATAATCTAATATAATTTTACCTGTAGAGTATATGGTTACATAATAGGATTTGTTGAGTATTAAGCCAAGTATAATCTAATATAATTTTACCTGTAGAGTATATGGTTACATAATAGGATTTGTAGAGTATAATCTTATATAATATGATCTCTCGAGTAAAACAAAAAATTATCGTTTTTCTACAGCTGAAAATTGAATGAGTAAGAAGGGAATAAAAAATAATTATTATATGGGACTCCTGGGTTCAAGCTAACGTTTAAGTGACAAAAACATCTTGGTTACACATTGATTAAAATGTTTTTCTAACATTTAAATGTTTATATTTTATTAAACTTATGCCTTATCCTATTCCAAATTTTAACCTTTCACCGAAATCTGAAAGTCTTGCAGAACATGTACCCCTCATATGAATGTAATACGTGTTTGTGCACTCTGTTCCATATCGATTCTATCACTTAACTTTGGTACTCACGCTCTCTGACCTTTGCAGAAATAGTGGACTTTCTGCGTGGCAGTGACCTGCTGACCTTCACGTTCGTCAGCGACGGTTACGGATCCGGTAAAGGATTCGACATCGAAATTCTGCAGATCCCGGACTCCTGCGTCTCCTCTCCTCCCCCGCCCAGGCTGCCCAGGCCAGGTAACCAGTTTCTTCTCAAATGGCTATCTAATCCAAGCTAACTGGTCAGAAAACAACAATAACTCATATTGATCGACTTCGAACACACCGGATTCAATTTAATCTGATTTTAAAACATAAGAAAAATATATTATGTTATAATATAGTTCAGTTTTTCCTGTAATATTTCAGTTTTTAAGAGGGTCCGCTGTTGTGTATTTGTGTACTTAGTATCAGCGAGAATGCCAACCCGGAATAGTTTTTCGGTGGTTACCCTTTTTACATTTTAATGCGTAAGCCATGAAATACATGAATAAGCAGTGGATGATTGTAGGATCTATTAGTTTTCGATACGTATGAATGAAATGAAGAAAATGAATTTATTTGCTTAAAATGAATTTGAGATGATCAAATTTTAAGACCATTAGGAAAAAAAAAAGAATGAAGGCGAAAAGAAAATAGAAAATAACAGCCAATAAAAAACTAAATAGCTCGCTTTAAAATAAGGATGCTTTTCCATTGGCAAAGCAACGCTAATTCATTTGTACACTGATTTTGACTACAGGACTTGACAATGATTTGGCGCCATTTGTATTTGGCGTGAAAAGGGATATGGCTGACAGAAAAGTAACCTTTTTTCTTAGATAATGACATTTTTGGAATTCTACTTAGCAGTTCAAACCAAATATAATTTGACTCTCAATTGCTTCTTTAAGACAGCATGAAGTCGATTTTTATGCAACGTAATGTTACAGAAAGTATGTTTTCTACTGGTTGAGGAAACAAATGTTTTTCTCATATTTATTTCAACGTAACTTTTTGTTATTGTGCAAGCAGGTGAAGGCCAGTGCGACCAGGAGGTAGGTTCTGTGACGGGGCATTTCACATCCCCTCGCTTTCCCGATGCGTACGGTGGAGGGGAGCGCTGCCGCTACACCCTCAGGAAAGTGGACCCTTCCGTGTGCTCGGTGGAGCTGCATTTCCGTAGGTTCGAGTTGGAGTACAGTGGGCAGCGCTGCACCAAAGACTACCTCACCATGCCCAGCCTCAACAGACTGTGCGGCAGCGTCAGTGGGAAGCGTGAGTATCATCTTCACCACCACCATTTGCTTTGCAGTTCTTTACATGAAAGTAGATTTTTAATAACATTCAACGATCTATTGGTACAAACGTACAAATTAGAAATTGCAGTATGACCTCCCTATAAAAAGGGTACAAGTATGTACTCCAATAAAGAAACCTCATTCAAAAATTCTATATACTAGTATGTATTCAAAAATGCACTGTAACTGTACGCATGCATTTAGAAATACATTGAAAATAATTAAATATGCTAATGGGTTTAGCTCTGGGAAATAGACATGCTGTACAAACAGGAAGATAACAGTGCAAAATGGCGATATATAGATTTTTTTTTTCTGTGTACAATTCCTACTTATTTTAGATGATAGGACGATGGCGTTCAATACATTACATAGATGTTTCGCATCGACTATACTTGTTGACAGTAAATCGTATATAAATAAGGAAAAATATTGACTTTAAGCAAACAAATATAACTTCCTACTTTTCAAATTTCAATCTGAAATTTAAATGTTAATTTGTACAGGGTGTTAGGGGTCAAACATCGCTTAAACGGTGTAGGGCGAGAATCCTGCTTGGAATGCATAAATTTCGATGCATAGTTTTCGAATTAGATATTTAGCACTGAAGAATCAGAGTGCATTGAAAACAAGTTAAAATATAGACAGTGATAACCATATATAGCATGGTGTTTACATAGGAAGGTGCTGAAAATTTTCCATACCGAGGAATGCCTGCTCGCACTATGCAATGGCTAACTAATGCCGTCCAAAGTGAATACAGCACGCAGATCAATAACAGATCAAGTCTCCTTCTATAGTAATTAGTGCTTCATATACATTTAAAAAAAATTATGTTGACATAATGCACATAGATGTTAAATCTTAGTAATTTAAGAATTATAAAACTCATTTTAGTTGTAGTAGTAATTATACTATAAAAAGTGTAAGCAATGTCTTATTTTTTTAAAAATTGCTTGTTGTTGCGCAGAAGAATGCTAATCCTTCTGTATGCGCGCAGGCTTACTGGAGCTGCCCAAGGAGAGCGATTACGTGAACCTGTACTTCGTGAGCGACTCGTTCGGCCACGGATTGGGATTCGACATCCACATCACTCAGCTCTTCAACACTTGCGAGGGACACGCGGCGCACGGTGAGTGGGCGGCTCTTTCTCTCATTGTATTTCGCATTATTTTTCTAGTCTCACCATTAATTACTTTGAACGTCATAAAAATAACAGTAAGTTGATAAGTAATAAAGTTTGATAAAACAAAGCATTGGAGTAGTAGAAAAATATTTCATTATTATTTTTTTTTAATGTGAGCGGCATATTATGCATTACTCGTGAACCAGAATGCATGACTTTTATTTCTCTTTCAACAGTTCTGTTGACTGTCATTGACGAAAGTCTGCTTATAAAATTAATTTACTGTTTGATGGAATTGCCCCAAACACGTTCCACTTTAAACTTGAGCTCCATAAAGTAGCTGTAACCGTTGCTAGATAATGCACTAAGATGGACAAATAGATGACAGATAATGCAATAAAATGTCTGGATAAACATGCAAGATGTTTTAAAACAGTTTTGAGAAAATAAGAGAGGATTAATAGTTTATAAAAACGATAACTATCACCAGAAGATTATGTGTAATAAGGCAGGAGTCCATTTGAAGACTACTCATTAAATTTCTGCAGCTCATTCTCCAGCTTTTATGTTACAATTAAAGGAATCAATTAGGTGCACAATGGCATAAATTATTAGTCAATACCTCCGCTATATAACAAGTGTCACATTCATCTACTTAATGCATATAAAAGCTGTATATATTCTCAGGCCACAAGATTGATTTCCACGACAACAACAACAACAAAAAAAAAAGATTTACATATCATACATTTTCTGTATACATGCATATTATCAAATTCACATGAACAATCTAACAAACGAAACAGGTTCTTCGTCGAGAGGATTTTAAAATGTAGCATGTTCTTGGCAAATCGCATTAAATATGCAATGAATACTTGAAATCGTCATATTAACAGCAGCTATTGTCTCTATAGCCAGCAACAGGTAATATCCCCAACTGTGATATAACCATAACAGATAATTATCTCGTGTTTATAATAAGAAAAAAAATTTTTTTTTCTAATACTGATCATGCTTAATAAATATGGTTACTTTTCAATGGTGTTTCTACATTAACTTTTTTTTTACTAAAGATTCAATACATACCTCAGATGAGGAATATTTCAGTAATATCATATATATATAAATACAGTACATAAATATACAAACAGTCCAGTCACATTAATGGGACCACCTGTCAAAAACCAGAATATGCACTCTTGTATATTCTGGCTTTAAGTGGAGTGTGGTATTAAGTGGAATTCTTTATAGACATTCCACTGCAATGTGCTGCCACCTGCCTTTTGTGATGGGTTATTTCACGTTGACGTCCAAAGTAGGTGGTGGTCACATTAATGTGACTGGACTGTGTATACATATATTCCTATGTGAGGAATGCTTATTTCTGCCCAGGTCCGTGCGACCAGGAGGTGGGTGGGCTGACGGGTCGCTTCACCAGCCCTGGGTACCCTTCCACCTACCCGGGGGAGCAGCGGTGCACGTACAGCGTGCGCAGGGCCGACTCCAGCGTGTGCTCGGTGGAGCTGCGTTTCGCAACCTTCGACGTGCGATGCGCGGAGGACTTCCTCATGATGCCCGACAGGAGCAGGCTGTGCGGAAGCGGCGCCGCCACGCGTGAGTATCCAAGTCGTTCTCCGAGTCGCCCAGTGCTAAAGGCTCGTTCCCACCGAGGCGTGAGGCGGCGACGCTTCGCGCGGCAGAGAAGAAAGTGTTTTCGTCTCGTTTACAGCGACGCGGCTGAAATCGCTTTACGCCTAGTGAAGTTCCAGTTACTTCTACTATATGGCAGATCTACTATTGGCTCAATCTAAGTCACAAGCATTTGAAAGTTGAAAGTGGGTCAACTCGTAGCGGTGGATTTCAACCGGTTTCAATCTAACGCTGTGAAGCCAGTGATTGGTCAAAGCTTCAGAGCCTCACGCCTCGGTGTAAACGTGCCTTAACACCATCGAGATAGAAGATCTATCTAGGAAGTGTTGCCAGTGAGTGTGAGTGCGAGTGATTAAAGTGTCACTAATTCTCTTGCAGGCGTGCTCCAGTTTCCCGCGGGCAGCGACCTGTTGGCCCTCAACTTCTTCAGTGACGGCCAGAGAGCGGGAAGAGGATTCGATATCGAGGTCACTCAGCGCAGACACACCTGCAGGTCCCCGGCATCAGGTGAGTGAGGATTCTCCGTCTCCCACGCCCGTCAGTATGGAATGGGTCGTACATCCAAAGAGCAGTAATAAAATAGAGTTAGGGCAAACAGGTGTTGACCTTTTCGTACTAGAGTTGGCTCTGTATCGTCCTTTGGCTTATTTTCAAAGAACGAATTTATTAAGAAAGCATAAACGTGTTATGAAGCTATTATGGAAATGCACAGAAATTCTTCTCAAATCATACATTTATTGAACTATGTGCTTGCTAAATGTAAATGTAGACAAATTTTGCTTATAAATCTGATCATTTTGTAAGACATAAAATAAAGCATTACAAAAAAAGTTCATATAAAGGACTATTTTAATTTTTTTAATCATTTTGGAGGAAAATATTACACAAAAAATTTATTATGTAAATTCCAAATATTTAGAAAAATTAAATTTACATTTATTTACTGCTAAAAAAATTCTGTGAAAATCATTTCTTTAAAAAATTTTGTTTTATAGTAAACCTTTATCTCCCTTCGCACCGACTATTTACAATAATAATAATCGACAGTCAAGGTTGTTTCCAAAATTCGCCAAGCTATTGTCGCCTATTTTAAGTTGCAAAATCCTGAAATAATGCTTAAAACTAATTTTAAATGAGAGCAGTATATTCCGCATTACTACATAAGCTAAGTTACCATGAAAGTGACCAGCCATCATTTCACTCCTGATAGTAGACATTGGTGATTGGTAAAATCACGTGAGGTGTATGATCTGGTCAGAATTATGTTTTCCCCAAACTGAAAACCCCGGTACATGCTTTATTATATTACTGCTCTATGGAAATATCCTTTGCTTAATAATTTGGCGACCTTTTATACTTCTGTTTTGACCCTACACTTGCTGAACAAGGTGCCAATCCCCGTTTCAATTAAGATGAAAAAAAAATAAATTCATTAAAGTCCTTGTTAATCCATCCATCTCGCCACATCATCAATTCGCTTCGAAAAATTCCAATCAAAACAGTTGCAGTTACAATTAAATAGCTAGTCACCGAAAAAGAGATGGGTGGAAGGAATTTGTTATTTCTAACGTTATCAGTCTGGTGATATAATTAAATAAGGTCCATTATCTAAAATGTAACAAAAAGGGCCAACCTAACAATTATAGGTTCTGTTATTAGGCTATTAAATATGAAATGAACATTTGAGTACGCAATTTTTAAAAGGTCACAAACACAAATTATTTGAACATATTTAATCAAACTAACCTTTAGCTATATCATTACACTTCTGCCATCGATTACAGATTCCCATTCATATCTCTAAATCTTCAAAGAATGAAATAATGTTTATCCTCCCATTGGTGAGTGATATTGGCATGTTGCACCAACAGATGCCCGGTGTTAGAAAACACTGTTATACCAAATGCGTTTTTAATGCAAATAGAGTTGCATGGCATTACTATCAATGCGATCATTTTCATCGATAAATACATCTTTACCTAAAGTTCATCTTCAAAATAATTCATGACTGCAATTCTTCAAAAATGATCAGCGTGTTGATTCTTGTCTGTTTTCCTCAGATTGCGGTGCAGAGGTGACCAGTTCTGCGGGACGCATCACCAGTCCTGGCTACTCACGGTATTACGAGTCGGGTCTCAGATGCCACTACAAGATCCGCAGACCGGACCCGAGCACGTGTACCGTGGAGCTGGACTTCCGGCTGTTCGACGTGGCCACCAGTGCCGGATGCAGTGAGGACTATCTTCAGTTGCCGGACAACAGCAGGCTGTGTGGTACGCAGACTACATCCAGTAAGTAACCCCCTCTCACTCTCTTTAGTATTGTTAAGCTGAATTCCCTTCAAAGATCAATCAAAATCAGATGCATACAATCATACAAAACCCCTAGTTCTTTATAATTTCAGCTAGGTAATATTCCAACTAATTATTTTACTTTCCTTAAGTTTTTATTAAATCAATGCCACAACAATAGGTGGGGCCTGATGGCGAATGACTGGAGCTCAGTGCTACAGGTTTCTGTTGAAATTTGTTCCATGGTGGTCCGATGGTGTCCAAGTCCAGGTAGTGGCATGGATGCTTGTAGGGGTTCCGAATCCCCTTTAAACCTTAGGTCCGGTCTATTATATGACTGTTGTAGCATAGGGCTGCCAACCCTATCCGGTAAAAAAAAAAAAAAAAGAAAACATCTCATGTTTCGGAATCTGTCAGTAAGGTCTTGGCCCACCATGAGGCTGTCGCGCCATCAAAAAAGAATAACAATAGGTGGCAAAATGCTAGCTCCCAATCTATGGTCCATGAGGTCTGTTATAAGATTTTTCTTTTTATGTTTTTAGGAAATAAGTACATAAGCACTAAAGATTCGATTGTTTCCAATATCATTTGAATATATTTTGTGCTCAAAACGTGATTTCATGTATTTTTGAATGCATAAAGACTCAGGGTTTTTACCAGTGTTGTGCAACCCATTCAAACATAAAATCCGGCCTACCCTGGCGACTCGCGTCTGCCCTCTATTGGCAACTAGCTTGGGATGTGATAACGGAACTAATAAACTAACTTGGAACGTGATTACATCACTCAATTTGACATTTCTCGTAGACAAAAATAGGAACGTACATAACGTATGAAAGCATGTACTTCCATAGTTGTACCTTCTTCATTGGCACAACAATCCCATGGTGGGCTAAGGCCATATACTTACTAGCAGATTTTGAGACAGATGATTTCTTTTTACTGGGTAGGGTTGCTAGCCTTATATCAAAGAGTCATATTAGACCGGGACCAAAGGTTTAAAAGGGATTCTGAACCTCCATGGCACAGCCAAGACACAAACGCAAAACCTGTGGTACCGAGCACTAGTCACTTGGCCGTCAGGCCGCATAGTTGCACCTACAGTTCAATTCATTTTCTACTAAGTAAATCACAGTCAATGCTAAAAAGTGTGATTCTTTCTCGTGTTTATATAAATAAACGACTCGACACCTTTTGGCAGTCCTCTCAATCCAATCTCTTAATGTTATCAGTTTCTTTTGATTCCTGTACAATTTCACATTTGTACAGTGGAAGCTTCAGTTTATTCGCAATGCAGTTCGAACCAGCTTTTTGACATAATTCTCAATGATTTTCTGAAAGAATCGACCCAATTTTCCTTATCACTTTGTGCAATCGATTCTACCAACTTTATCGGAATTAAATGCGATGCGGAATGCTGCGAGTTGGTATGTGGAGCGCAAATTGCATTATAAGTACACCAGTAATAAAAATATGTGACTTCTTTCAGTACAAAAGCTATTAGTAAAATCTTGGATACATCAAATTTTAGATCAACATCCAATATTTGCTAGTAGTTTAATATCATAATACCCATCATAAAGCAAAAGTGAGTAATTATCATTGCAATAAATAGACTGAGCGATCAAAAATGGGTGGTGAATAAACACTTGTATCTCTTGTAGAAGCCCTGGATTACTCCTCTGTGGGCAGCGACGTGATGACCTTGACCTTCGTGACGGATTCCATCGGAGCTGGCAGAGGATTCGACATCGTCATCCGCCAGCTGCCTAACTCCTGCAGCATCCGCCCTCCCAGGAGTAAGTCTTCTTCTTCTCAAGAGATAAATTCGAGCCACATTATCCACAAGACAACTCAAATAAATTCATTTAAAACGCCAGTCATCCATTTTATCGATGCTACGCCAGTATGGCATTTTAGTCTTCTGATCTAAGTGAACTAAGAACCATTGTTCTTATTTCACTTAAACCATACAGAAGAAGAAGAGAATACCTGTGGGGCTATGGGTCTATGGGTACGAATAAGACAGGCCGTTGCCAGTTTGGAACAAACATGATCCTAACGTAATCATACTACTCAAGTGAATATCATAATCGTCACTGTCCACTGTTAGGAATGACATCATAGCTGGATATTTTCATGGTCAATCTGCCATTCATTTGCGCAGGACTGATCACTTTGTTTATTTGCGCTACAGAAGAAAAAAGAGCCAATATTGTTCTGTATAATAAACAGAGCTCATTTAGAATTAGTTTTAGGCATGTATTTCAGGGTTTTATAGTTCAACATTTAGCTTGGCGACAATCATTATAGTTGACCGTTACCATCATATGTTGTTGGTTCGAAGAGAGAAAAGGATCTACTATCAAACTACGATCCTTGAAATAAATGGTTCATTTTCTAGCTTTAAGTAAATTTAGATTTAATTTTTCTAAATATTTGGCATTTATATACGGTTAATAAATTTACTTGTGCAATATTTTTCTCCTTCTTCCAAATGATTAAAAAACAAAATATTCATTTATATGAACTTCTTGTAATGTTTTATTCCATTTCATACAAAATGATGAAAGTTAGGATTTTTTGTATCTATTTATCTTTAGCAAGCACATAATTTAATAAATATATAATTTGGTTCGAGAATAATTTTGTAAAAGGTTTACGTTTTCTCAATAAATCAGCGCATGGAAAAGAAGCCAAGGGGCGATTCAGAGCCAACTCTAGTACGAAAAGTGCGGGGCATGTTTGTCCCAACTTTCTGTTCCTTTAGAATAGCGGGACGCGCTTTATTTTTTTACCACTCTACGATATTGATAAAAAAACTATTTCTTTTTAAATTAGAATTAGTGAGTTCTTAATACTCTGTCAACCATGTTTATTTCCTTCCAGCTTCGTGCGATGCAAGCCTGACCGAGGAGCGCTTCGTCATCCACAGTCCCGGATACCCGGACGACTATCCGGCAGACTTGCTGTGCGTGTACACCGTGCGACGGCTGGACCGCAGCGTGTGCCAGGTGCAGATGGAGTTTCTGGACTTTGACCTGGAAGAGGCACCGGACTGCGGATCGGACTTTGTGCAGCTGCAGAAGAACGGGGAGAGGCACTGCGGGGTGAAGTCCCCGCCTACGACAAGTAAGTCTCGAACCATCAAACAGTGGAACTCAAAAGTCGATGAACCCATGAATTTACTAATAATTGTAATTTAATAATTTAAAGAACATACTTGTAATAGTAGTTGCGTCTCATTAAATTCCTGTTTTAAGAACTCTTAAAATGCTTGCTGCTCTTCACTTCACATAATGAACGCGTTGACCAATTTTGGTACCGCTTACAGCATTATCCATTTGCTTTAATTTCTGCACAGCGTTCATAGCGTAAGTATGAAATTTCTTCTTCTTCACAGTGTGCGGCTTGGTGGCCAGCTGGCTAGCGCTCTGGAAGTTGGTACTGAAGGCTTCAGGTTCGAATTCTGGCGGTGGCATGGATGTTTTTTGGTGGTTCGGAATCCACTTTAAACTATAGGTCCCGGTGTATTTAGCCCTCTTGTGCACAAGATGATCACAGAACAGCAAACCAAAGTTCACAGTGTATCCACATGCTTCGTACCAAATTTCAGTTTGTTCTCATAATCTTCTCAATCATTTTCCTAGGAAACTCGAACTAATATGAACATTTTTTTTAATTCCTACACCCCCTACAGGCCTTCAGTTCATCACAGCATTTGTTTCTCCAAACTACTTCACTCATTTTTCTCACTATTTCACTCATTTCCAGTTCGTCACTTTTGAGGGTTTATTTCTCGTTGGTAACTTCTGTGTCATTATAAACTGCAGAGTAAGGAGAAGTTTTTCATTAATGTTAAACGATGTAACTCCTTTACCTCTAACAATAGTGAGACCACTATCATCTCTACTGAAAAGTTGTGCTTCGTAATCTTGCGCAATACAAATATAGCCAACCTAGAGGTATTAAACTACCCAGCTCCGCCCCAACTTTGTAGAGGCCTGATGGCAAGTTGGCTAGCACTCTGCCTTTGGTACCACAGGTTTTTCAGGGAATCCTGGTGGTGGCACGGATGTTTGTGAGTGATTCGGAATCCACGTTAAACTGTAGGACCCGGTCTAATTAGCCCTTGTGTGCACAAAATGATCGTAGACAATCCAAACAAGCTGCCCCAACTTTGGAAAGGTTGACGAGTGGAGAGAGTAGAGACGGGTAGATTGGGTACTAAACTACAAGATGATTCAGAATATTTTCTTTGATTACAAATGTTAATCCATTCATTGTAGAGTTTGAAAGAAAGGAATTAAATATAATTTAAATGAACCTCATAACTTGTCTTGCTCCTCTTGGTCACACAGACAACATACAAGCTTTTGTCGATACACCATGATTTTTCTATGTAGCACATGCCATAAAATAATGCTTTTCAGTCTTTGCCTATAAGGTGAACGAAAAGAAAGTCAGCATAAATAAAGTTCTATCGTTCAAAATGTGTGGCATTAAATGGACTACCATTTGGATTTTGTCCCTGTGACCGCAGTAACAATTCTACTATTTTACCTAACGGTTAATACAATCCCTTTTTACTTGACTCTTCTGTGTCTGTTGTCATAATGAAGCCAAGCGATGAAGTTATCTGGAGTTTTTTTCAAAGTAATTGATTCAAGTACTCTTTTTCAAAAACGATGTTCAAAATTTTGAAGGGATTTTCGACGATATTTAATTTTCTTAAATTTTACAACAAAGTGTTAAAAAGTAATCTGGATTCAACCATAAGTGTCAGTAGAGTCTTCATCAATGCATGTTAATGGACGGGAACCAATTGCAGCTTCACAATTACACAGGATTATATAGAAATAAAGTAGAGTTTCTTCATGTGTAAAGGCTTCGTGTGTCAAAATAAAGTTTCTTAACATTCGTCTAGATTATTAATTCCTTCAATTCCTCGAACAAACAAGCCTTTCCCATCGTAGAGAAGTGAGTGTATGGAATTTCCAATGAATGTGATAAATCTTTATTATGTGCATAATTTTATCCCAGCCTAAGTGATCCCAATATACATATCTAAAATTTTTACCATGATAAATATAAATTACACCAGGTTTACATCTTTGTTCTATGAATCGCTGAAGTGATAAAAAAAACAATGTCAGATGATAAGCTGCAAATGTATAGCTCGAAATATAATATTACGTGTGAATATTACTATCCACATCAATTGAATCATGTGGATATATTTAATAGAATAGTGTATGTATATGGTATAAGATATGAATAGGTAAATTATATCTATCCAAGTATACATAGTATGATATATACATAAATATAATATATACACCCTTTGTATAGTTTATTATAGTTACGAAGTACGCAAACAAAGCTTGGATCTATCTTCTGTATCGAATTCAAGTGTTTTCTTTTTGTAGTTGTTTACCATCAAATTTTCTGGCTTTTGTAATCAGGACAATTGTTTTGAATCATTCTCTATTGCATGCGAAATGTATGAAGAATAAAATTGTTCTGACCAATAAAATTGTATTCATACGGAAAAGTCAATTTTAATGGAAGAGAAATGACGCGTGTCTGATATTCGTGAAATAACACGAAGTATAATTTTAGGCAGTAACCAACTTTCCGATCATTGTTTTTATAGAACGCAAAATACTCATCTTGGCATCGTGACCAATCTTGTATTATAATAATACATCATCCAACGTCAAATGCCTGTTTAATCACAATACGCCAAATATAAAAAGGAACTTAAGTCACGTAAAAACCACTTAAAAAAACAAACTAACAATGTACAAAGAGTTTCTTTAATTAAATAAATATTTCTAAATAATTTTCTGTTGGAGGAATCTAAGTAAATTTCACCCTATTCAGGAAAAAGGGACTAATGTTATGAATGGATAAATATGGTAATATACATAAATAAATGTTTTTGTCTTGAATTGAACTTGTTCAATGTACAAAATATTCAAACATTTCACTAAAGGGGAAAGTTGGGCATATTGAAGGGAACTGGTATTAAAAGACTTTGGTGAGGACAATGTCTGTGAGACAAATGAGACATTTTTGGAAAACGGAAATTTTTCCACATAGTGGAAAAAAATTGAGTGAAAAAACTCGCAATGAGGCTGTTGCTGATTTTGGATTAAGAACTGGACACGAGTGCCTGGTCGAACATCTGGCCAAAATAGTGATTGTGAACTCTGATATATGTGTTTTATGTGAGACGGAGAAAATGAATGTGGCCCAACTACTTGTTTGCTCGGGACTGGACTCTTAACTTACAACAGAATGCTAATTTGCGTACTCTTTACTGGAGGGCCAGAGAAAATATGTTCTGGTCGCACGGATTTTTATCATGATGCTTCGGAATTTTTAAATTTTTATTCTTAGAACATTTAAATTATTTTTAACTTTTTAAACGCTTTTTGATAATTTAAGAATGTCTGGTGTTTTCCCTGTGTAATTTTGATTAGTTTATATGTTCTTTTTGTTTCTATGGAAAGTGGCCAAATTTGCATAGGTAACAAAATAGCCATAGGTAACAACAACAAAAACAACGATTTTGGTGGATAGCGTAATGTTTATATTTCTCATCATTTTCTAGCACATGAAACATACACCGTTTTGATTACTTCCAAACATAAATATTACTTTTATTTGTTGAATGTTGTCTACAATTATCTACATTTTGGTTTACTATTCAGTCAGAGAGAAAGGAGAATTCGTTTTTCCCCACATCTTCATTCTGACTTATAAATTTACTGTCGCATACCTGTCTAGTAAATTTGATCAAGACATTGCCTGACACAATCATAATTATCTTCGATGCCGTTTGTCTAGGTACGACACATAAACCAGCATGTCGATCCACGAAAAAAAATCTTAAAAGAAAAATGCCTCATTTTGTTTAGAATCTTTGGATGGAAACAAGAAAGTTGCAGCCGTATGAAAGGTTAAAGCAGCACTTACCTACTAAATTAAAGGCCCATTAAGCTGATCCTTATTTGCAATATGCTATGACACTTGAAAATGTTTTCATTATATTTCTGGAATAAAAGTGTTAGCAGTGAGAAATCGTGTAAACACATTTTTTGTGAAAGAAAAAAGAAGTATCCTTAAAAATAATCCAATCAAGTCGCAATTTTGTATGCAGATATTTTTCTACCTTTTATGGCAAGAATGAAATTTACATGGCATGTCAGCATTTCGTAAAAGAGCTAACTATTGCTGGTGGTATGTCTAGTCTTGTTGTGGCGTGGCAGTTCCCTGCAGACACAACCAATAATGCCTTTAGGATACTGTAGAAGTTGGCTATGAATGCGTCAGGAGCATGAAGCTGACTGGTCAGGATCGAGCTATGTACGCTATCTGAACCATATCTGGGATGCTGGTGGCAATGGTTGCTGCAAGTACCTTATTGGCTAAATAAAGACTCTGGGATGCCGAAAGATAAAATCTAATGACTAAGCGTGAGGACTGTCAAAAGAGATACCTCCCTAACACTAGGTTTCTCTGCAAAATGTAGAATGATTAAAACAATTAGACTTGGAACCTCGGCTCCTAGATCCTAAAGTCATCTTCTCCAAAACTGAAGCAACTTCATGAAATTTTTCCAGACTATTCTGTATTGTGAAGCTAACGGAAGACGTTATATAGGCAGCTGTGAACCTAAAAGTTCGATCAAGCTCTATCAGAGGATCAGAAGACGAAAAGTGGCATGGTGGAAATTGTAACATGTTGGATGGTGAACAATGATACCATTGGGAATTTTCGCTAACTGATCATTTATGAGACTTAACAAACCACCGGATGTGATCACTCAAAATATCACAGATCTGTTGCAAAATTAAGGGTTGATTGGTTCGCCAACGAATCACATGATTATATTAGATTATCACTCTTTGCGTAGAGCAGCCAGGAAAAATTTTCACCTATTACTAATTGAATCATTAAATGAGCAATTGTAAAGGATTGAGGGCCACTAGTTCTTTCAATTATTTTACTGGTTACGCGAGCTTGATAGCAATAAAATTAATCACTGTAACCAGGGTTCCACTTACCTTGTTTCAACCTGTAGCCGTGTAAAAAGTTCATTTGGCCTCGAACTTCCCGCCCCAGAGGACTAAAGGCGCTACTAGCGCAAAATAACAATCTCTCATTCCTAGAGCTACAAGTGGAATCCTTCCACTCATCTTTTAGTATATATCGTCAAATATATATGTTGTGTGTTATATATTATTTATTGTAATTGTAATTGTCCGCGTTAAAATAAATGTGTTATTAGATTTAGGACTTGTTTTCACCACACCCAATCAAACTACGACACATCTACTACATCACTTTTTTTTCATTCGTTTTTTTTCTTGTTATTTATTATTTAAAAAATATTTCAAATGTTTTTATCTCTTTGCTTTTAAAATATTGTGACGTTTTTTTGCTTGTTGACAGTGCTGTCGTTCGGCGACGGGGATGAGCTGCGTCTGGTGTTTCGGTCCGACTCCGTGAGCAGCCGGAGGGGCTTCGAGGCGCGCCTCCGCCAGATGAGGAACTCCTGTTACAGACCCATAGGTAAGGCATGTACTCTCTTGAGAAGCAAACGGGATAGTGAGAGAGCGATAAGACTATAAATTTGCTTTCACTTATTAAGTACTATATGTATTTTTAATGGAGTATTTCTGTGAGTGATGATAGTACTAAAACTCCTACACTTGGAGATCGGCCTGATGGACAATTGGCTAGCGCTTTGGCCTTCTGCTTCCAAGTTATAGTCCTGGTGGTGGCATGGATGTTTTTGAGTGATTCGGAATCCATTTTAAACAGTAGGTCCAGTTCTGTTTAACTCTCGTGTGCAGAAGAAGACCGTAGAGCGGCAAACCAAACCTACAATTGGAGATGGTAAATGGTGCGTTATTCCGAAAACAACGTTAATCCACTGACAATTTAAAATCGTTTCCTTTTGTAGTGGTTCAGCAAGCCATTGGCCCTAGATTTGTTGTTTTCAATGACGTGAAGGATCAACGTGGCTTACTCATTTGTCATCTAGGTAGGATCTTATGAACTGAGATAAATGAGAAAGCATTTTGGAGGACACGTTCCTGTAAATACTAAGATATGTATATAATATAAAAGGATGTGTTCTACAATTGACTCACCTTTTCCCCTTTATTTTATTTCATTTACAATACTAATGTCCCGTTAATGTGATTTAAATATCTTAATTCAAAAATGCCTTCACAGGTCCTGCCAACGCGAGGCCGTGTGGCACCTATCCGGAAGAGACAGCCACTCTTCAGAGCCAGAACTTCCCTCTGCTCTACCCTCCGAACACGGACTGTGAATACCGCATCGTGCGCCTCAGTCCAGCCGTGTGCCAAGTGGAGCTGTACTTCTCGCACTTCGATGTCGCCTCCGAGAATCCGGCCCACTGCGATCGCGACTATCTGGAGGTGAAAGGGGCCCGATACTGCGGAAAGAGAGACGGACAGAGAGGTGGGTATTGCTCAGAATCATTAAAAATATTCAGTCATTCTTAAAATAGAGAGTCAAAACTTGTACGATCAAAACGAGCGTTCCTCTTTCCATGGACAATGCAATTACGAATAATTGCAGCCATCATTCGGTGATCTGAAAATCCATAGATGCATCATTGACAACAGGCGGATGATGCCCGATTCACAAAATTCGAGAGAACATACATTGCGAGTTCCCTTCAAGTAAGAAAGAATGCTTATACGTACTCTCCCATTTGGAGGGAACTAGTAATATATATATATATACACTGAAGTGACAAAAGTCATGGGATACCTCTTAATATCGTGTCGGCCCTCCTTTCGCCCGGCGAAGTGCAGCAACTCGACGTGGCATGGACTCAACAAGTCGTTGGAAGTCTTCTGCAGGAATATTGAGCCATGCTGTCTCGATAGACGTCCATAATTGTGAAAGCGTTGATGGTGCAGGATTTTGGGCACGAACAGACCTCTCGATGATGTCCCATAAATGCTCGATGGGATTCATGTCGGGCGATCTAGGTGGCCAGATCATTCGTTGGAATTGTCCAGAATGTTCTTCAAACCAATCGCGAACAGTTGTGGCCCGGTGACATGGCGCATTGTCATCCATAAAAATCCCATCGTTGTTTGGTTACATGAAGTCCATGAATGGCTGCAAGTGATCTCCAAGTAGCTGAACATAAGCATTTCCAGTCAATGTTCGGTCCAGTCGCACCAGAGGACCAAGTCCATGCCATGAAAAACAGCCCACACCATTACGGAGCCACCACCAGTTTGAACAGTGCCTTGCTGACAGTTTGGGTCCATGGCTTCGTGGGGTCTGCGCCACACTCGAACCCTACCATCAGCTCTTACCAACTGAAATCGGGACTCATCGGACCAGGCCACGGTTTTCCATTCTCTAGGGACCAACCGATATGCTCACGTGCCCACGAGAGTCGCTGCAAGCGATGTCGTTCTGTCAGTAAAGGCACTCGAGTCGGTCTTCTGCTGGAATAGCCCAAGAAAGCCAAATTTCTCCGCACAGTTCTAACAGACAAGTCCCTTGTACGTCCCACATTGATTTCTGCGGTTATTTGACGCAGTGTTGCTTGTCTGTTAGAATTTACGACTCTTTGCAGACGTCGTCGGTCTCGGTCGTTAATTGCAGGCGGTCGACCACTGCGCTGTCCATGGTGGGATGTTATGCCTGAAATTTCATACTCTCGGCACACTCTTGACACAGTGGATCTAGTAATGTTGAATTCCCTAACGATTTCCGAAATGGCATGGCCCATTCGTCTAGCTCCAACTAACATTCCGCGTTCAAAGTCTGTTAATTCCCGTCGTGCGGTCATCATCACGTCAAAACCTCTTCACATGAATAACTTGAACAGAAATGAAAGCTCTGCGAAAGCACTGCGCATTTATACCTGTTCTACGCGATGCTACTGCCATCTGAAAATTTGCATATTGCTATCCCATGACTTTTGTCACTTCAGTGTATATATATATATATATATTTCCAATGATAAGCTACAATAAACAATAAAATAAAAAACACAAGGAATATAAAAACAACGAGAAACAAAGGAAATCACATAGTGACATGTTTAGCCCATAAGGGCCCTAGCCGTCCAGCAACGACCCTACACGGTAGAGGAAACAATTTCAGGTCAGACAGGAAGGTGAAATGAATCCATGTCCTCTCCCAGATTACACAGCATGTATTTTGGGTTTTCAAATATTCTCATTCGAAAAAGGTGATTGGCCAAACAGTCGTCGCAAATCCAGGGCCCGAAAAGGACAACTGCTTTAAACCTGGGATGATTCGGGATGTTTAGAATAAAGTTAAACCAGGTTTTGAATGAGTTGCCTTCACGGAAATTATCAGATACAGTGTTCTGAAAAAGGTCTTGGATCATCAATTTCATAGAGTGAAAAGAGATGCCTTTACAGAAAGGTTGGATGATGTTTTTTTTTTTTTTTTTTTTGCCAAAAGAATTTACCTTCTCATTACCCAAGATCCTACATTGGCCTGGATCCACTGCAGGAAGATATCTTTACCCTTTGAGGCAAGGTTTTCAAGACAAGAGATGCATTTTTCGATGTAAATAGACTGAATATATATATATATACGTATACTTTAACCTTATACTTTTCCGGCTCTACACGGAGGGTACTTCTGTCTGCTCCATACTATTGGAATACTTCGCTAGACGTATCTTTGACTTGGATGCAGTCCTCTAGCAAGTAGAAATAAATTGTTTTATAATGTATTGAAGATATTTATTCCTTGATACAGATGTTCTCAGGATATTCTAATTAATTTTTTTAGGGTTTATTAATTAAAATAGAATTTTATGGATTTCCATTACATGCTTTTATACTCTGTAATTGAATTTTTTATACAATTTTTTTTCTTTTTTGATCTGCCAATGTAGTTGTACCGTATTGATTTTTATGTTTATTTAATGATTTTTAATTCTGTAGCTTCAGTTTATGCTCATTTACGATCTTGAATTTTTTTATTATTATTATTATTATTTTTTTTTTTTTTAGAGGTTCTGTTCTAGAAATACACTGAACGAAGTAATGGATAATTCAATAATTGTGCATTTTCAGGCACGAATGGCAATGTAACATAATAATTAATATATACATAATAATAATATATAATATAATATAAATAATAATTAGTTAATGTTTAATAATCATATCTGAACTTGTAACTAAAAAATGGAAATGGCAGCCTGGCAGCGTGTCACAAAAATATATCTGTTGTGTGTTTATTTCATTTATATATAATTATCTTTGTATATAAAGCAGCTATTTATCTATTTACCACTGTATTTTCTAAACTATAGCATTGACAAGTTCAGTGTATTTTTATATGAAACTGGCATTAGCCAGCTAAAGTAAAAAAATTTAAGTTATGGTAATTTTTATTAGAAAAATTTATGTTTGAAGAACTAATACTTTGAGTATTTAAGTAAATCGCTTTAAATAACATAAATTGGCTAAACAAAGACCTCTTTATTCAATTCCAGTAATGTATAGTAATTTTTTTTCACTTTTCATTTGACAGTATTTTATTTTAAGAATGAGTGTTTATTTGTAACGTAAATGAAAACTAATACATTTCAAAACTCTGAAATATCATATTCTTTTATATACAGCTTAAAAGACGACCGTAGACGGGTTTAATAACTGGCGCCATCTAGCGGAGGAAAAAATATACGTTCATTAAAAAATAATTTTTTTTTTATGTACAGTATATTTCCGAATATAAACCGATACGTGTATAAGCAGAGAATGAGTTTTTTCTTTAAAAAATACTTAAATTACAAAGGTATAGAAGCCGAAATGATAAAAAGAAATCTTGTGAAATTCCAATATGTTGCCATTAAGGCAAACATACTGCCAAGAAGGTCAAACGGTTGAACTATTACCAATCAAATCACTGACAAATTAAACGCCAGACCATAGTTATAACTCTGGCAACCCTATCTGAAGCTAGAACATCGTTTTCATCAGGGCCTGAATGGCCGAGTGGCTAGCGCTCCGGTGCTCGGTACCACAGGTTTCGGGTTCGAGTCCCGGCGGTGCCATGGATGTTTGTAGTGGTTCTGAATCCACTTCATCCCGGTCTAACACGATCGTAGAGCGCTGTGGAGAGTGACATATTAAAAAAATAAGAAAAAATAACTGTTCATATATATAATGATTAGGGGATTATAGTCCTTGTGGCTTCACATCCCCGCATACCACTTCATTCATCATCATCGTTTTCATTAAGTTGACTTGTATATGATTTGCGATATCTGTGCAATCTTATTTTCTGTGCCATTTTATTATTCATTTTGTCTACACACTCAGAGGGACAAAGAAATTCTTATACGACAGTCTATTACTATTTGTAGTCTTTCATACTTTTCCGATAGTCAGGCGCATATTTCGACAATGTTTCGTTGTGGCGACGATGCAACAAACTAACAATCAAAACAATTTTGAAAATAAAATAAACTCATTTTCATATAACGAATAATTCATTTCATTTAAGATTATTTTTTCACAGATGTAAGAAATGCAACCTAAAGAAATAAAAACGGGCTATATTTAGCGATATTTTTTATTTGTGGCTTGCGCTGGGCAAGCGGAAAATATCTTTTTTTTTGCCCGATTAGTGGCATTCGTATATAAATTGACTTCATCAATTTAGTTTTAATAAAAAGCTCTGAAAATTCTCGGCTTATACACGGATAAAGACGTTAGTTAAATAATAATAAATAAGAAAATTTTTTTAATTTATGACTACGGATTTAATTTCACTAAAATAACTTAAAATAATTTTTTTTAATATTTAACTACGAACTAAATAATAAAATAATGGAAAGAAACTGAATTCTTAGGTGCTAAGTTTTTAATATTTACGAAATACAAAAAGAGACAAATATTTTGCTTTGTATATATATATATATATATATATGTATGTGTGTGTGTGTGCGTATTATTGTTTCTTATCCCATTTGAATTCGTGTCCATGAACTCGTGTGTCTTAAACCAACGAGTCATGATAAAGGGTAAAATCTGCAGCTTCTTTTTGTCCTTGACCTTGCGGCACAAAGACATGGGGCATCCAAAGTAGGAAATCTGACTTTACCACCCCCTGTTATACCATTGGGCACTGGATACCCATTTTAGTCGCCTTTCACAACATGCATGGGCTACAGTGGGGCTATTCTAATTCCAACCCACATGGGACATATATGTATATAAATGAAATAAACACATGACAGTAGCAGCATACAAAAAAATTGTAGTTATTAGATAGAAGTAATATGTACCCGCTTGTCTTAAACCAACGAGTGATGATAAAAGATAAAATCTGCAGTTTCTTTTTGTCTTTGACTTTGTGGCACAAAGACATGGGGCACCCAAAGGGAGAAGTTTGACGTTAGCTCACCCAATTATACCCCCGGGCTCTGGGTACCTCTTTTAGTCGCCTTTTACGACATGCATGGGCAACAGTGAGGTGATCCGGACCTAATCGCGGATATAGATATATAAATGAAACATACATACATGTTGCCTACATAATATTGTTTAATAAATAATTAATATAAATTATATAGTATTAATAATTAATTGTAATACATGTTGTCCATAATACATATGTTGACTACTGAACACACAGTAAGGAACATATGGCCACAGTAAGTACAGAGTCTCGCAATCTTTATAAATCTGTAGAGCCTATTAAGTATATTGAGAAAGCCTAAAATAGGATGGTTTTTGTTGGCAGTTCTGGTGGATTTCCCCCGAGACCAGAGTGAACTGGTGCTGCACTTCAAGACGGACAGCTACCAGCAGCTGTCGGGATTCCGCATCGAGACCAAGCAACTCACCTCCGGATGTCCTCCCGCCCAGAACAAGAGTAAGTGCATCTATCGTCTGTTTTATTAGCTATTCTTATCACGTGGATTCGTGGTTCATTATTCGTGTCTGAATGACACTGAACGGTTTCAGACACGAATGGAAAAAAATTATTTTTTACATTTAATATCTCAAAGCAATGGAAAAAAATTACTTTTTACATTTAATATCTCAAAGCAATGGAAAAAAATTACTTTTACATTTAATATCTCAAAGCAATGGAAAAAATTACTTTTTACATTTAATATCTCAAAGCAATGGAAAAAAATTACTTTTTACATTTAATATCTCAAAGCAATGGGAAAAAATTACTTTTTACATTTAATATCTCAAAGCAATGGAAAAAAAATTACTTTTTACATTTAATATTCAAAGCAATGGAAAAAAAATTACTTTTTACATTTAATATCTCAAAGCAATACATTTAATATCTCAAAGCAATGGAAAAAAATTACTTTTTAAAAATTCAAACAATGGAAAAAAATTACTTTTTTTTACAATGGAAAAATTACTTTTTACATTTAATATCTCAAAGCAATGGAAAAAAAATTACTTTTTACATTTAATATCTCAAAGCAATGGAAAAAAATTACTTTTTACATTTAATATCTCAAAGCAATGGAAAAAAAATTACTTTTTACATTTAATATCTCAAAGCAATGGAAAAAATTACTTTTTACATTTAATATCTCAAAGCAATGGAAAAAAATTACTTTTTACATTTAATATCTCAAAGCAATGGAAAAAAATTACTTTTTACATTTAATATCTCAAAGCAATGGAAAAAAATTACTTTTACATTTAATATCTCAAAGCAATGGAAAAAAACTACTTTTTACATTTAATATCTCAAAGCAATGGAAAAAAATTACTTTTTACATTTAATATCTCAAAGCAATGGAAAAAAATTACTTTTTACAGTTAATATCTCAAAGCAATGGGAAAAAAATTACTTTTTACATTTAATATCTCAAAATAGTGGAAAAAATTCCTTTCTAGTTCATTACAGTAAGGATTAACGAGATAGCAGAAGATTGGTGTAAAACTCGCTAGGCAGCTAAACTAGGGGTGATGTTTTCAAAATCCAACAAAAGAAGCCCAGCCGAAAGTTGCCATTTATAAGCCATCACTTGAGGATTCATAGCTGTGATAGTGAAATACGGATGCGACGCAACATTATCTGTCGTGAGACGATCTATCTGCTTTATATTTTCCTTTCGATAAACACCCTAGATTTGACTGAACGCCATTCTCAAACGAATAACAATGGCTTAACGGAAAAAAAACAAATATAAAATATTTTTAAGTATTAAAGATTGAATATCTTTTTATATGAGTAGAAAGAAGAAATTAGTTTTCAAACATAATGAAGATAACATGATCCTAGGGGTCTGATGGCCGAGTGACTGGCGCTCTGTTCCCATGGTTTCAGGATCGAGTCCCGACGGTGCAATGGATGCTTGTAGTGGTTCGGAATCCACTTTAAACCATAGCACCCGGTCTCATATGACTATTGTACGTAGGATGACAACCCTACCCCGTAAAAGAGTCTCCATCTCCTGTCACAAAATCTACCAGTAGGCAGACTGCCTTAGTCCACCATGTGGCTGTTGCGCCAACGAAGAAGCGATGAAGAACATAAATGTAAATGTTTACGTAATGTTTTACGCAATATTTACGTTTATGTGCATGTTATACTTGCAATATATAGTATTTGACTCGAATAAATTTAACTCTTCGTGCACAACTTTTGAATGGAGAAGGGGAAAAAAACTTCCTTTTAATTTTATAATCGACTGGGTTTTTTTTCTGATAGCAAGGTAAGGAAACAATAATTAAAACCAAGTACATGCTAAATATAAGTTAAAGTAACACACATATATCTTTACAGATATAAATTAGCGCAATACTAGCACTAATTTATACGCCCATAAGGGCTTTGACATTTATGACCAATTATGTTATCCTTGTATCCTTCATCATTGTGATGATAACTAGCCAGTGCAAGGCTATCATCACAATGATGAAGAGCACAAAGGGGGTAACATGATCGATCATAAACGAAAAATGCAAGCTTCCCATCGTGGACCATCGAGAAAAATTAAAATATCGTTCATCGTTTTGTAAAAATATTTGATGTACAGTTCGTTGCAGTACTACAATACAGCCAACTTAACATATCTGTTACAGTAAATGTAGAGCTAACATTTTATTCTCAATGCAGTGAACTTTCTATTGCATAGCGAAGTTGCACTGTAACCATTCATCTCTATGCTTTTTCTCCCTTTTTTTAAAAGACTGAGATGTGCTTGGTTTATTTGTAGCGTGCGAGCAGACCTTCAGCAGCGAGAGCTTCCAGGTGATTAGTCCCGGATACCAGTCGGGCTCGTATCCAGATGGGGCGGAGTGCCGGTACACGGTGCGCAAGTCTTCCTTCCAGGTGTGCGCCCTGCAGGTCAAGTTCTACACCTTCGACCTGGAGCAGTCCGACGAGTGTTCCAACGACTACCTGCTCATCGCAGAGCAAAAGCTGTGCGGCCGCATGGAGTACGACTCCGTCAGTGAGTATCTTTTTAATACGCTTTTATTAGTTTCACCTGTATGTTTGTTTGTTTTTCTGTAACTGACTCTTTGGGCTCGATTTTGCCCTACTTTAAGCGATCACATTTAATTGAAACGTTGTAGACTTATCAAAGACAATGAAATATTTTGATAAGTTTATTATCTCATCGTGATTAGGATCGCCAGGATTAGTGATTTTATTTTAACTTACCAAGAGCAATTTAATCCATGTAGAATGAAAGTACCTAAGACATTCACACCTACGTGGGACAGTGGCACAGCGGATAACGCGCCTGACTACGGATCGGGAGATTCCATGTTCGAATCCTGGCTGGCTCGACATATTCGCATTTAGCCTTTGTTTTACTGACAATTAAATTATTGTAAGAACTGTAGTTCCAGTCCTCCGTACCGGGACCTCATTTAAATATTATAGTTTAAAAACACGCTTTTAGAGTTAATCAAACTAAAAAGTAAAAAATAATTGTTAACATAAGAATAAAATGACTGACGAGAAAAGGAATGTCACTGTTCTAAAAGCGTAGGGTGCTTTGTATGACATTTTTAAACTAACTCTGCGTTTCGGAATGAAACTAGTGAAAAATTATAACGATTGATATCGAGCACCACCCGCTTTTAGAACAGTGACATTCATTTTCTCGTCAGTCATTTTATTCTTAAGTTAACAATTATTTTTGACTTTTTAGTTTGATTAACTCTAAAAGCGTGTTTTTTTAAACTATTAATTTATTTCTTGGAAATTTTTAATCGATGGATATCGATGATGTGCGTTCTTAAACGTTGTCCATTATATCTGCTCATTAAAATGCAGTTCGTGCTGACCTCTCGTAAGCAATATCATATGAACCACACGCGTCGTTATAAGCTAGAAAAATATAAATATCCGGATAGCATTTAGATTTTTAAAAATCATTTACCAATCCTTTCTGTTACTTTACCCTCGGTTCACAACGTTTTTCGATTTTAAAGAGAGTATTTTTTATAGCAAAATACCTTTTACTTCATTCAAGTTTTTTTTTCTTTCAAAAATAAATAAATAATAATAATAATAATAATAAATAAATAAATAAAATAAGCCCATTTCACGAAAGAAGTAATAATTCGTATATTAATCAAAGTATCACCTATTATTAATCTCTTCAATGACGTTTTTTTGTAGTGAGGAAAAAAAATGGCTTTTTTTTTTGTTTTGATAGGAATTCAAAAAACAAACAAAAAATGAGGAAAACAATAGAAATGCACAAAGAATAAGTCTCCATTTGGAGCCTCGCCCAAAGCCCTCGTGACCTTACAGGGCCGGAGTTTCCTATAGGCTAACTAGGCTTCAGCCTAGGACCTCAAGATCAAGAGGGGCCTACATTCAAATTGTTAGCAAAATTAAAATTACACTAAACATTTAACACTAAAACACTGAATCAAAAATAAGGAGAAATTCTAGACATATGAATAATACACAAACATAATAATTAATTTACAAACTTAAAAATGAGATTTGAAAGGGCCTCATAAGTGTCCTCTTTTCATCTACATCCGGCCCTGGACCTAAACCATGACGCTCGTGGCTCAATGTAACGTGCACTGCAGTTGAACGTTAGGGCTGAGGTTCAATCCGCTGGTGGCATTGTTGTAGACATAGTGTTAAAAACGAAGAACCTTGATGGCATTTGTGATGTTCAGAATCTTGCCTCGTGAGTCGGACTACTGCTATTACTACACCACACCACACCACAACTCTGTGCATAGAGCTGAGTCTCCCCTTCACAGTTTGGGAATGATTTGGTGATGATGGTGAGAAGTCTGACTAGGTTTTGAACAACGCTCGAACATCGCTCGCTCAACAATCAAAGACATGATGAGGAGTAAGCTGGACAGCAAGGCAGTTACAATATTTTGGTATTTTTTAACGCCATCATCAGAAATTTGTATATTTTTTATGGTGCTTCATCATTAATCTTATGAGTACTCTGGTATACTCTGGTAAGAAAGGAACGGTAGATATTTACAATAACTTTCTGTTTCTTTAAAACAGCGGTCTTTATTTTATTAATATAACTATGTGTTAAACCCTAATTTTCAAAACAGAATAAGGATTTAATGAGTTTTTTAAAGTATTTATTGATTTTTAGAATATGAAATTGCATTCTGTATTATTTTTCCCCTAGGAACCTACGAATTTTTGGAAGACGAGATGATTGTCCAGTTTCGCAGCAATGGTTACAAAAACGGAGCTGGCTTCTTCCTCCTGTTTGAACAGAAAACGTGTTAAACTCGCCGGTCGCGCGGTCTAGTAGTGGGAAATTTGGAGAGGAACTTCAAACGGGAAAGGGATACTATTAAAAGTCAGCAAACGTCACACATGCTTGGACAATGCAAAGTGTGCCTGTTGTTAAGTTCATCTAAAAAAATAGCTGTATGGACCGTGATATTTTGTATGAATCATTCTCATAAACAGTTGAAAGTTATCAACTAAAAATGTCCATTGAATAAAATAAAATTTGATGACTGCGATCACCAATGAATTATAAGTTTCCATAATTGTGCATTCTTTTATAAAAACCACCAATTCATTTCCCAAGATATCTGTGAAAGGATCTTCTTTTTAACAGATACATGTGGACATTACTTTTCTAGCGTTAAGTGTCTTACAAAACATATAATAAGAAATTTTTTGGAATGGGGACTGTATCAAAACAAAAGCTGTCCCTCTCCTTCCATGAGACTCCATGGGTTCTTGGACCTTGGTCTAGATCAGGGGTCTCCAAACTTTTCAGCCTTCGGGCCATATTGTTTACTCCAGTAAGTACCAAGGGCCAAAACCGTTTTAATTTTTCTGTCATTATCTATAATTTCTAGACTAGTTGCCGAGTACATACTCTGAGTGAGCAGGTTTATGTTCTATTCAGGATATATACATTCCAAACATCTATATGCATACATATGCGATACTCTTTACCCCAACATAACTACCGAACCGCGGGATGTTCACTAGTTTATAATGTTAGTGGGATTCATTTCAATTATGTGTTAGTTGTTATGCTTGAGTTAAAGTATGTCATTATGTGTTTAAAAAAACAAAACAATAAGCTATTCGCCGTCGCGGGCCGGCGGATTGAGACACTGACGGGCCGGATGTGGCCCGCGGGCCGTAGTTTGGAGACCCCTGGTCTAGATGTTACTGTCTACCAAATGGGATAAGAAACAACAACAAATATTAGTTTCGTAAATTATTAAAAAAAAAGATAATGCAAAAAAAAAAAAGACATTTTATGTAAAGAACATGACTGTGTTTGTCCGTTACGTCAATTCTTTGCGTATTTATATGTTCAATTTTAAAATTGTTCTCAACAAATCAAAAGTAATTGTTGCTTTGACATGCAATAAAGTTCACAAAGCTGTTTGAAACTATGCATATGTGTGATCAAACTTATTCGACCTCAAATATTAATTAATTGACAAATGGAGTCTGTTCGGAAGCTCTTTCACACGAAATCAAAACAAATAAAAACAAGATGTGAACTATAAAATTTTCACATTTAATTTGGCCGCCATCACACTTGAGGATAATCTCGCCCAGTGGCGTAACTATGCCATCTGAGGCCTGTGGCAAATTTTTCGAATGGGGGCCCCACGATTAAAAGTATTACCACCGTATTTTCTTTTTAATAAAGTACTATCAAATTATGTATTATTTTTGTTTGATACTATGAACTTTTAATTTAAAGTGGGTATTGAATTAAAATTTCCGTATTTTTAGTAAAACTTTTATTTATTAAAATGTCTTTTTTCGGGATTTTCGATCTTCAAAAGCGTCAACAACAACATCGAAGTTCAAGTTTGTGCCATGGAATGTTCAATGGACAGAATAGGGAAACTGCGTAATCTGTCTTGTCCCATAGAATTCCTTAAATAGATTTTTATCAATGTTCATTTTCTAGAATGATCGCTCAGCACTAGCCATAGTCACAGGAATTGTTACAAATAACATAAATGCAGTGAACAGTTCACGAAATCTGAAAGACATAAATGATAAAATGATTCCTTACGATTAATAAATCAGAAATTTCCCTCAGAGAAGAAGACTTTTTTATTTTATTTATAAAAATGTTTCGAAAATTTATTATTTATTTCCTTGATAAACGAGACAAATATATTCTTTTTATATACATCAAAAGAGGCCTGATAGCAGAATGACTAGCGATCTGCCTCTCGGTGCCACAGGTTTCGGGTTCCATTCCCAGCTGTGCCATGGATGTTTGTAGTGGGCGGAATCCATTTTAAACTGTAGATCCCGGTCTAATTTGATGGTTGGACACCTCTACCCCGTAAAAATAAGAAACCGTCTCCTATCTCGAAATCTGCCGGTAAGCAGACGGCCTTGGCCCACCATGGGGCTGTTGTTGCACTGATGATATACATCAAAAACTGTGTGTTGTGACTAATCCTCAGTGTCCTGCAGGGCGGGAAGGACATCCCATGAGTAATATACTAATGAATGGAGGGAAGATTTTGTTGTGACGCAGCATCCGTAAGTAGAAGTCTGACTTGGCTCCGTGACGCCCTAACAGTCATATAAGACTTACGGCTTAAAGTGGATTTCGAACCACTACAAACATCCAAGATACCGCCGGGACTTGAACCCGAAACCTGTGGTACCGAGCGCCAGACACTGTGCGATTCAGGTCCATCCGCTCATTCAGCCCAGACACCAAAAAGTTCTTCAGCCATTTCCAATAATTCGGTGTCATTTAAATTTTGCAAAAATTTAAACCGATAGCATAATAAACTTGTAGTTTTCGATTTTCTTCTTCAGTGAAATAGCTTCATTTCTGTCATCTGTTTTTGAGTTTAATAGAATAGTTTTTGTTAGCGCTTTTTGAACTTCGACAAGCAGAACTTTTAAAGCAAAAATGGCATCACAACGTCCTCTTCATCTTATTGGATTTAGTGTTTTCAATGTTTCTGAGGTTGAAGACTCAACCCTCTTTATCAGAAATAAAACTAGATAAATATTCCAGATGTGATTCCTGATTAAAATAGTCTCAGACTTATCAGCGGGGATTCTTAGTTTTTATTTTGTAAGTACCTATTCACTAACCAGAAATCAGGATTACCCGTGCATAACTATTTCTAATACTACACTGTATTACTGCTATATAGGGCCTGAATGGCTAGCGCTCTGGCACTCGGTACCACAGGTCGAGTCCCGGCGGTGCCATGGATGTGGTAGTGGTTCGAGTCCTTTAAACCGTAGGTCCCGGTCCATCGGAGCGTGGCGGGGGCATTGGATGGGTGCAAAGTGAGGTTCGCTTGAGGGCATCCAAGACCACTTTAAATTTGCCCATTAGAAAGAAAAAAATAATGCATAACTAGGTAGCGCCCGGCTCTGGCGCTCGGTACCACGGGTTACGGGATAGTCCCGGCGGGATGGATGTTTGTAGTGGTTCGGAATCCACTTTAAACCGTAGGTCCCGGTCCTAATTCGTAGAGCGTGGGGGGCATTGTTACTCCGCGTCCGTGGCTTATCTTCAAGTTACACGCGCCCCCTGGGTAATGCAAAGTGAGTAACGTCTGTGCAGCGTTTGCCTTCAGGCATCAAAGACGTCCATGTCTGTTTGGTAGCTGCATTGGAAAAAAAAATTACTGCTATATTTTTCTTGCAAATGAATACGTTCAAAATCTTGATACTCATTTCTTATTTATTTATCACTTTAGTAATTTAAATTTATTAAATGCAGAATTAATAAATTTTACTTCATTTTGTTATAATAATTGCCAGACGGTTCCTATATTCATAGCCTCTCTACTCCGTCAGGTCTGCGTGGCAATTTGCCTATCTTGTCAGGCTATTACGCCCCTCGCCACACTACTACTCTGTTTGCACATGCGCTCAATTCGGGATTTCCCGTAGCGCTTTTACAGATGGCGCTGCTTGCACAAACAGAATCCATGTACTTGTTATTATTTGGCTAGATAACTACAAAAGTTTAATCACTGAAAAAATCAGGGCCTCTAGGCCTACAATCTAGGGCCTGAATGGCCGAGTGGCTAGCGCTCTGGCACTTGGTACCACAGGTTTCGAGTCTGTGCGGTGCCATGGATGTTTGTAGTGATTCGGAATCTACTTTAAGCCGTAGGCCCCGGTCTAACCTGATCGTAGAGCATTACGGAGAGTGACGTATGAAATAGGGAAAAACGAGCTGTTCCTATATATACATATTTTTCTTCTAATGCAGCTGGTAAATAGACCGTGATCTTCGCCATAAGGGCTGCACCGACATTATTCACTTTGCACTACCCAGGGGGTGCGTGTCACTTGAAGATAAGCCCCGGACGCGGAGTTACAATGCCCCCGCAACGCTCTACGATCCTATTAGACCGGGACCTACGGTTTAAAGTGGATTCCGAACCACTGCAAACATCCATGGCACCGCCGGGACTCGAACCCGAAACCTGTGGTACCGAGTGCCAGAGCGCTAGCCACTCGGCCATTCAGGCCTCCCTGTTCCTATATATTAATTAAGGGATTATAATCCTTGTTTCTTCGCATCCCCATGTACCCTTTCGATTCCAGTCAAGTCAAAACTGATAAAATCATGCATCAAATTCCTTATTTATTTTTTTATTATTATTTATGTCCATAAATATATCAAAAAAGTAACTATTCTATAAAAAAACTTACATTTTTGTTGCTATGTTATATTCATTTCTGATATAATTATTTTTATAATAGATATTCAAGATTTTTTTTTTTTTTTTTTTTTTTTTTTTTGTACCCATTTTAGAAATCTGTTATTCCTGACCTAAAGTTTAATGAAAATAGTACAAAAGATTCTAGAAACATTGGTTATCAAATATATCTTTAGTCTTATATAATTTATTACGATTTTGACCAGATTACATAAAATTATAATATTATATATCTTTTGTCAAAATTACTTAATTCTTCACATTATAAATCTATAACTAAAAAAATTATGACTTTTTTAAAGTACGCTCTATTCTAAATGAAATGCCTTTTTTTAAAAAAAAAATTATTTAATTCCTAAGGGATAACTAACAAACCAATAATAAAGTGAGTTTCAATAGATCAAAGCAATTTATTTGTAAATAAAACGTAAAATATTTACAGTGAATACAATATCAATCCTTGTTTTTACCTTACAAACTGAAGATTCATTCAACTTATTCTTGTCAATAGAAAAACAGAATTAAAGATTTAATTTCAAAATAAATAAGTGCATAAATAAATAATAAATTTACAAACTAAATTGCTTAAAATTAATGTCAATTTACTAAGTATAAATTTTAATACACTAACTTGTAAAATATTTATTAAAATATTTATCTCCATAATTGTATTAAATATTTGAATTATTAAAATATTTATTTAAATAATTGTATTAAATATTTGAATTAGTAAAATAATTATTGTAATAATTGTATTAAATAGTGAATATTTATTTGAATAATTGTATTACATATTTGAATATTTACTAAAATATTTGTATCATTAAAATAATTATTTTAATATTTTTTAAAATATTTGAATATTTATTAAAATATTTTAATGTTCGAAAGAATAAGAATTTTTTTCTGTTATAAAGAAGTTCAATAATAATAAATAGTAGAATAAGAAGTTTTTGTTTAGATGAAAAATGAAAAGATTAAAAAAAATAATAGAAAAAAAAAGTTATAAGCAAAATGGTTAACAACATGGTAATAAACCAATAATAAAGTGATTTTCAATAGATCAAAATGATTGATTTGTAAATGAAACGTAAAATATTTACAGTGAATACAGTATAAAACTCTGTTTATTACTTTACAAACTGAAGATTCATTCAATGTATTCTTGTTAATAGAAAAACATAATTAAATGTTTGATTTTAAAATAAATAAGTATATAAATAAATAATAAAAATTTCAAAAATTTGCTGAAAATTAATGCTTATTCACTAAGTATAAATCTAAATACTTTAACTTGTAAAGAAAATTTCAAACATCAAATATTTATTAAAATATTTGTATTATTAAAATATTATTAAAATAATTGTATTAAATATTTGGATATTTATTAAAATATTTGCATTATTAAAACATCTATTTGAATAACTATTAAATATTTGAATATTTATTAAAATATTTATTTGAATAATTGTATTAAAAATTTGAATATTTATTACAATATTTGTTTTATTAAAATATTTATTTGAATAATTGCATTAAATTTTGAATATTTATTAAAATATTTATGTTATTAAAATATTTATTTGAATAATTGTATTAAAATTTGAATATTTATTGAAATATTTGCATTATTAAACTATTTATTTGAATAACTGTATTAAACATTTGAATAACTGTATTAAATATTTGAATATTTATTAAAATATTTGTATTATTATAATATTTATTTGAATAATTGTATCAAATAGTTGAATATTTATTAAAATATTTGAATGTTCGAAAGAATAAGAATTTTTTTCTTTTATTTAGATACAAAATAGATAAAAATAAAGAATTAAAATATTAGATAAAAAAAAAAAAAGTCATAAGCAAAATGGTTACTTTTCGTTTCATACGGCGCCAATATTTATGTCGCCAGACGTAAATCTTGTCGCCAAATTTAACAACAGATAAAATTGGCAGTCCTTACATTAAACACAACAGCACGGTTCGCGAAAAAACAAATAACCGCATTTGACATCCTATTAAGCAAATAAGCGTTTTACCTTTCCTTATCGCAGTCGAAGGTTACAAGTTCTAAAATAAAAAAAAAATAATGCGCAAAAATAGAAAAAGGGGAAAGAATGAATTTCTATGGCGTACTTCTGTTAATCGTAATTCCCCTGAATAAAGTTACTTTGTCGAGATAAGACGATGTTGCTCGCTGTTTGTAATCACGAGAATTCATGATAACAGATTGACAAAAAAATTTTCACAGCAGGTACATTTAATAAAAATTCTTTTGGCGTTATTTTATTGAATTGAAATTCAGTCTTTTCAATCAAGTTCTTGTAGAAAAATACAGAACAGCAATAATATAGATGTAACTGAAGTGATTTCAAATGATTAAAAAGATGAAAAAAATTATTGCTGAACTATAACTTGTTGGAAGGGCCTGAATGGCCGAGTGGCTAGCGCTCTGGCGCTCGGTACCACAGGTTTCGGGTTCGAGTCCCGGCGGTGCCATGGATGTGTGTAGTGGTTCGGAATCCACTTTAAACCGTAGATCCCGATCTAATAGGATCGTAGAGCGTTGCGGGGCATTGTTACTCCGTGGCTTATCTTCAAGTTACACGCGCCCCTTGGGTAATGCAAAGTGAGTAACGTCTGTGCAGCGTTTGCCTTAAGGCATCTAAGACGTCCATGTCTGTTTGCCAGCTGTATTGGGAAAAAAATAATAATAACTTGTTGGAAATGACAGCTCACTAAAAATACAGTTTATAAAATACAGCAGCACAGATAAAGTAACATATTTAAATTTGCATTGCGTTTATTAATTAAATAGTATAAGTCGTTTTCAATGTCGTATGCTTTGATCTTGAGTCCTACGCTGCTAGAATGGCAGACATGTAGCAAATACAGCGTTACAAGGGAATAATTTTCTTCTATTTGGAAAAATACAATTTTGAAATTCCACCTCAAGGGACGGCGTTTGGAGGTTCGCAACCTCCTCTAAGATCTCAACAGAGCTGAGCTTCCAATCTACAGCTTTAGGGGTCTGATTGGTCGAATATTAGCGCTCGGTAGCACAGTATGTTTGTAGTGGTTCGGACCACTTTATGTTATAGGTCCCTGTCTCATATGACTGTAGAGCGTAACGGAGTCCAGTCAGACTTCTCACCCACGTCTTTCCGAAACTGAATGGGGAGAAATCAGCTCTAGGCCCAGTGATGTGGTGGTCTATAGATTTAAGGGCTTGAATGGGCGAGTGTCTAGCGATCGGTACCAGGTTTCGGGTTCGAGTCCCAGCGGTGCCATAGATGTTTGTAGTGGTTCGGAATACACTTTAAGCCGTAGATCCCGGTCTCATATGACTGTAGAGTGCCACAGAGCTCAATCAGACTTCTGACCCACATAATTTCCAAACTGTAAGTTTGGCTTTGGTTTATCTCTCTACGGCCATTTTGTGCACACTTTAGGCTAATTAGACACGCGATACGTTAACGGGGTAATTTTCCTAACCACTCACAAACATCCTTGCCACCGCCAGGATTCGCACCTGAAGTCCTGGGTACCAAAGACGTGCTCAAGCCATTTGGCCATCAGGTCGCTCTGAAAGTGTGGGAGAATACCTAGTTTTCTAATGATCTTAGTAGTTGGTCTTTCTACCCTGAATATCGGGATGCTCGGAGAGAAGTGCTTAATTTTTCTCTTTCTTTTATGACCATTTACTCCTCAGCAGAAGGGTGAAAGATAACTGTATGATCATCTCTAATGAAAAAAATTCCACTTTCCACGTTTTTCAAACGATCCACTTTTTTTTTTCCTATTTTACCAGGAGTAATTTTGCTATTTTTCAAACAATTAGATCAAATATTACTGTTATTAAAATATTCATTTTTAAATTTTAAATTTATAATTAAATATCTTGGACGTTTTACACACCTTAATTAATTTATCAAGAATTTTTTTCTCAGTTATCTTAATTTGATAGTTACATTATTTGATAGTAACGATTATATAATCTGTAAAAATGTAGAGTTTTTATAAGGATGTATGGGAATTAAATTTCCCAGATACTGCAGCATTCTTGGTATTTATTTTATATACATTTGTATTTTGAGAAAATTTCTACAAACGCTAAGCTTTATATAATATATGTATATATATATATATATATATGCATGTATTTGCATGTATTTGTGTGTGTGTGTGTGTGTCCGCATACACAAGGGCCCAATTTGCATCCAAATTTCACTAAAGTTAAAGTTAAAGTTAAAGTTAGAACTTCGAATACAACATAAATCAACTGAAAAGAAATTTCGAAATCCGATTGCTATACCTTAAGAAATAATCCAATTAGATTTTATGACAATTTGATGATTTCAACGTCGTTGATGTTATTTTTTAAGCTGTTCATTAATTGTATGAGGTAAAATATAACTAAACTCAGTGCAACTATATATATAACTAAAAGTTATCTACATACAGTCAATTATATATATAACTAAAAGCTAACTAAGGGCTGAATCGCAACCATCTAAAATTTTGTTTAATAAATCAGAAAAAAATTGCATCGCCATTTTACCAATAAAAATGTTCCGATTTAAATTAGACTCCTGCATATCTGAGAAGTCGCCAATGATGTAACCCTAACTATATAATCAATTCCTTTACGTTACTGTAATTCAATTGAAGGAAATCTCATTCTTCCGTTCGCCAAATGTTCAAAATGCGATAGTCACGGGGTTGAGATAATAAGTATTTATAGGGGAGAACGTTTCGGGAAACTTCGCAGCAGTTTTTATTGTTAAATTTGCAATGCCGCCTAAGATAAGAAAATTACGCAATCAAACCAGAATCCGTAGACTTGGTTCAAAAAGTCCGAGAGCTAGTAAGAGGGAAAAGCCGCTATTTTTATTTCCGCAATTTAATTGACAGTATTCTCTAATTAAATCTAGCATTTGTTGTGGGAATTTTTGCTCGTAATTTAGAATTAATTATCTATTATATATAATTCCCGTGTCACGATGTTTGTTCGGGATGAACTCTGAAACTAACAACCCGATTTTAATTTTTTTTTCTTAAATGTGTGTTTTGTTCCAACATGAGAGATAGGATAGTTTTTATACAGATTTTTTTGTATTTAAATGCAAAAACGACGATTTTCATATTTCGTCATTTGGCGCCATTGACGTCATTTGGCGCAACTAAAATTTGCGATTTCTCATCCGATGGACGTAATTTTGAAAGTACATTCAAAATACAGGGTCAGGTGTACCATAAGATCGGGTCGTTGATGCCAATACCTAACGAAGATCCAAAATCCCTTCAAATTTATTTTATGGGCAATTCTGAAGAACGTGTGACAACTCGATGTCAGTATAATTTTATCGAACAAGCAAGTACAAAGAGCTATTGTAGAATGGTTGGAAAATCTTTTAGAAAAGCATAACCAACTTATTAAATTATTTAACGAATTTATTTATTTTGACGAAAGACAGATTAACAAGAAATGTTGTTCATCGCTTAGTTCTTAGATAAATGAAAGTAATGATTATTAAAAATTAAATTTGGTAAAATAATTATAAAACAGTGTTACAAATCAACATTATCTGTCTCATTGATTAAATTAATAAAAATTAAACATTTCCTATTCGTCGAAGCTTAATTTGAACTTTTCATCATTCTTTACCAATCACTTCCTTAACAATAACCAATTATAGTATCTAATAATTGAACGAAATACAAGAAAGCCACAGCAACGCGTGGCCGGGTCTGCTAGTTTATAATATATATAATATTAGGAGAGGACTTGGCGAAAACCGCAAGGGAAAAAATTGCCAAATAAAAAAACGGAATTCCAAAGTGCAGAATTTCCTTTCTTGTAGTATTCTGACCCATTGCTTCATAAATTCCTTGATTTATTGAACATTGATAAATTTTCATGTGTATTCGTCCAGCAAAGTTCAACGTTCACACATGAAAACTGAAATTCGTAAAAGGATTTCATTTTTTTAAGCTTCTTGTAATTTGTAATTCTTGCGATTGGGCCTGAATGACCAAGTGTCTGGCTCTCGGTGCCACAGGTTTCGGGTTCGATTCTCGGCGGTGCCATGGAT
This sequence comes from Caerostris darwini, assembly GCA_021605075.1. NCBI lineage: Eukaryota > Metazoa > Arthropoda > Arachnida > Araneae > Araneidae > Caerostris > Caerostris darwini. The sequence goes on from BPLQ01010209.1 coordinate 436,520, forward strand.
GTTTGTAGTGGTTCGGAATCCACTTTAAGCCGCAGGTCCCTGTCTCATTTGACTGTAAAGAGCGTCACGGAGCCAAGTCAGACTTCTACCTACGGGTGCTCCATCACAACAGAAGCTGCCCCCTTTCCATCCCTCCATGAGTAGATTACTCATGGGTGTGTCCCGCACTGCAGGACACTGAGGATTAGTCACAAACAAAAAGTTCTTGTGATTACTTATTCCTTTTTTTCTACTCTGTTTTTCAGAACGAATTTCATTTTAAAATCTTTGTTGTTGTGCACTAAATATCACATATTCTTGAAAATTATATTTTTTTTATTTAAAACATTTTAAAATTCTAAAAATTTAATATTTATTTGTATTTTATTTTCACCTCATCAAAAAAAAAAAAGTCTAGAGCCAAGATTGTTATAAACATTAAAAAGTTGCTTTGGATTTCGAAATGTACAATGAAAAATAAATTTCTTTTTTTAAACACATTAAAATAAAAAATAAAAATAATAATTTCATCATTTACAATCATTAATTTAATTATATTTATTATGAGCATGAACCAACTAGAAAGTATATGTAAATGAACAAACTTGTAGAGCTAAAAATAAAACTTCAGTACGAAATGTGATCAGTACGAAAGAATTTTAATTTAAAAAAAGTCTCGTTTTTTTCCTCAGAAATCAATATTCTCATAGTGAGAAAGCAAAAATCCCAATTGAAATTCCAATTCGAAGATTTGAAATTCCAATTCGAAGATTTGAAATTCCAATTCGAAGATTTGAAATTCCAATTCGAAGATTTGAAATTATAATTCGAAGATTTGAAATTATAATTCAAAGATTTGAAATTCCAATATGAGATTTTTGAAATATATTCTATTTTCTAAAACATTTGGTACCACAGACTTAAGATTCGAATCCTGGCTGTGGCATGGATGTTTGTGAGTGGTTCATAATCCAAGTTAAACTGTATGCCCCGGTCTAATTAGCCCAAAGTGTGCACAAAATGACGGTAGAGCGAGAAACCAAACCAGCATTTGGTAAATATTTACAAAATTTATATTACAAAAGTAATTTTAACAAATAATTTGTCACAATGTTTTTGGTTATTTTTGTTAAATTCAAAATCTTTCTTATTGTAGATTATTACGGAGATCCTGCGTAGCGGCCACTAGCTCCTTCACTGTAAAATGTTGAAACATAGCGGTGGTCTCATGCCCTTTGAGTTAATAAGAAAAATAGATAATTAAATGTCCTTTTTTTTTAAAAAGAATTATTTAGTTAATAAAATTATAAAATGAAAAATAACAAAAATTTCAAAAGTGTAGATGTTGATGAAATCAGTTGCATGTAATAAAACAAAACGAGCAAAGGTCGAATTAGGAGAAAAAATAGCTTAGGAGAAAAGCGAATTTTTTTCATCCAGGCAGTTGTAAGGAATTAATTTAAAATATTTAGTAAACTGCGTGGTCTTTTGCTATGTTTGCGGGAAGAAATATCATAATCGTAATTTTGTAGGATATTTAATACAGGGTTATTGATGTTTCGCATATCATTATAGAATTGAGTAGAAATTTTGTGAACAAATTGTCTTAAGCTTGGAATCGAGAGAGCTCGTCTAATATCGTCATTACGAAAGTACCAGGGTGAATATCGTTAATATTCTGAGAGTTTTGTTCTCAAGCCTTTGAATAATTTCAAAATTTGTACGTGCAACAGAACCCCGAACTGGGCTTGCATAAGCTAATACTGGACGTAGATAAGAGAGATATATTAGAATTTTGAGATTAAGAGGTAAAGCTGAATTTCTATTGATTAAAGGATAGAGAATTGTAAATTGAGTATTGAATTTATTTCTAAGATTGTAGATATGCGTTCTGTAGTTAAGTTTACAATCAAGGATAATTCCTAAGTACTTAGTTTCTTTAGACCAGGTGATATAATTATTGTATATTTTAATATTAGGAGGGTTATAGGATTTTTTTCAAGTGAAAAGAACTGCTTCAGTCTTGTCTACATTTAATTTTATCTTCCAGTTAATGAGCCATTTTTCTAAATCAATGATATAATTTTGCAAATTTTCCCGGATAGTGCAAGTTTTTCGGCCTTGCGTTAAGATTGCAGTGTCGTCAGCATACAGACTAATTTGGATATTGTTCTTTTGTGGAATATCGTTGATAAAGGTATTAAAGAGGAAAGAAGCTAGAATAGAGGCCTGGGGCACACCAGCATGAATATCACGAATTGAGGAATCAGTATTCCCTACTGCGACAACAAAGTGTCTGTCTGAAAGATAGTTACGAATTACTTGAATCAAATAAGGAGAGAAATGGTAAGAAATGAGTTTGTAAATCAATCCATTAACCCAGATTCTATCAAAAGCTTTATCCTCATCAAGAAAAATTGCAGATGTTTCATATTTCCAGGTAAATCCTTCAGCAACTGTTTCTGTGAGATTGTAAAAGAATTTAAAGTTAATTTTAAATTCGGTACAATTAGGGAAGAAATTTTTCTTTATATTTTATTTCAATGTCGGACGCGTAGGTTCGAACCTGCGCTCTTTTGGAGAACCAGCTTCCATCAGGCGCCTTAGACCACTTGTTAAAATCTTTGTTAGCTTTTTAAAGTACTTTTGTCACAGCCTGATTTAGCAGCTGTTGCCACATTGAAGTTTGTAATATTTTAAATAAAATTTTAAAATGATTAAAGTTAAATCCAGTATATTGATATAAACTAGTTCCTTTATGTGTGTAGAAAATATTAAATCAATTCTTATTATTTCAAGCGAATGTAATTTTTGATAGTAAATTGGTGACAAATCAGAATGAAACACGTTATATTTCGTTTATTTATTATTTAATTTTTATCACTTTTGTTTTAGACATTTAATATTTATTCTTTATATTTGAACCTATTCGTTACTGAGACGAATTTTGAGATTGAACTATGTATTTTGGGATTGATAAAACCGAGTGAGTCTCCCTAATCTAAAGGAACATAAAGTCTGTCAAATCTCCCGTCTTCTTTTTGTACTACACTTGGCGCTGTATCGCCTCTTGGCTTCTTTATTCGCATTAATTTAGAAGACGTAAACATGTTTTAAAGCGTTTCTGCAAATTTCGAGAAATACTTGAAATTCTTCTTCTCAAGTCATACATTTATTTAACTGTGTACTTACTCGAGATAAATAGAAGCAAGAAATGTTATTTTGTTTATAGCTTTTTTTTTTTTTTGTTCTTTTGTTTATAAATGTTATTTTATTATGAATTAAATTACAAAATAATATTTTTTTGAAAATTGCTTCAAAAACCGATATTTCTACTCACTTTTCTACAGTATAACAATATAATGGCTTATTATAACTATGTAATGCATTGTTATAATACTTTAAAATGACAGTTTTTGCATAATAACTAGGATTTTTTTCCCTAGTTTTTTAGCTATGTATCAAATAATTCAAAAAAAAAAAAAAAAAAAAATTTTAGAAATAACGAAATCTAAAATTATAGATTAACAATTCTTTTATTAATAAACATTAATTCATAAAATAATAATAAACTAAAAGGTAAAAAATTGATCTTCAACATGCTTTACTGGATAAAATCCAGTATACAAATATACATTCGTTTTATATATATATAGTTTGTTGATTGTAATTAATCACTGCAGTTTTTTTTTCTACCCAGAAATTATAGGTATTGTTTTCGGAAGCTGGGTTTCTTATCTCCTTAACCATTTCCTGTTTTGTTTTGTTCTGTTATTTTAAATTTCTTCACAAACTTTTTATAAAATAATTTGGAATACGACAGTTTTCTTTTTATTTATTTAAATTTCTTTCACGAGATTTTTATAAAATCGTTTGGAATTCGACAGTTTTCTTTTTATTTATTTAAATTTCTTTCACGAGATTTTTATAAAATCGTTTGGAATTCGACAGTTTTCTTTTTATTTATTTAAATTTCTTTCACGAGATTTTTATAAAATCGTTTGGAATTCGACAGTTTTCTTTTTATTTATTTAAATTTCTTTCACGAGATTTTTATAAAATCGTTTGAATTCGACAGTTTTCTTTTTATTTATTTAAATTTCTTTCACGAGATTTTTATAAAATCGTTTGGAATTCGACAGTTTTCTTTTTATTTATTTAAATTTCTTTCACGAGATTTTTATAAAATCGTTTGGAATTCGACAGTTTTCTTTTTATTTATTTAAATTTCTTTCACGAGATTTTTATAAAATCGTTTGAATTCGACAGTTTTCTTTTTATTTATTTAAATTTCTTTAACGAGATTTTTATAAAATCGTTTGGAATTCGACAGTTTTCTTTTTATTTATTTAAATTTCTTTCACGAATTTTTATAAAATCGTTTGAATTCGACAGTTTTCTTTTTATTTATTTAAATTTCTTTCACGAGATTTTTATAAAATCGTTTGGAATTCGACAGTTTTCTTTTTATTTATTTAAATTTCTTTCACGAGATTTTTATAAAATCGTTTGGAATTCGACAGTTTTCTTTTTATTTATTTAAATTTCTTTCACGAGATTTTTATAAAATCGTTTGGAATTCGACAGTTTTCTTTTTATTTATTTAAATTTCTTTCACGAGATTTTTATAAAATCGTTTGGAATTCGACAGTTTTCTTTTTATTTATTTAAATTTCTTTCACGAGATTTTTATAAAATCGTTTGGAATTCGACAGTTTTCTTTTTATTTATTTAAATTTCTTTCACGATTTTTATAAAATCGTTTGGAATTCGACAGTTTTCTTTTTATTTATTTAAATTTCTTTCACGAGATTTTTATAAAATCGTTTGAATTCGACAGTTTTCTTTTTATTTATTTAAATTTCTTTCACGAGATTTTTATAAAATCGTTTGGAATTCGACAGTTTTCTTTTTTATTTATTTAAATTTCTTTCACGAGATTTTTATAAAATCGTTTGGAATTCGACAGTTTTCTTTTTATTTATTTAAATTTCTTTCACGAGATTTTTATAAAATCGTTTGGAATTCGACAGTTTTTTTTTATTTATTTAAATTTTTTATTTATTTAAATTTCTTTCATATTTAAATTTCTTTCATTTTTAAAAATCATCGTTTGGAATTCGACAGTATTTTTTTTTATTGATGTAAATTTCTTCAGGAGCTTTTTATGAAATCTTTTGAAATTCGACAGATTTCTTATTTATTTAAATTTCTTTCATAAGCTTTTTATAAAATCGTTTGGAACTCGACAGTATTTTTTTTTTTTATTTATGCTTTTTATAAAAGTTCTTCAGTTTTTTTTTATTTATTTAAATTTCTTTCAAGATTTTTATAAAATCGTTTGGAATTCGACAGTTTTTTTTTATTTATTTAAATTTATTTCACGAGATTTTTATAAAATCGTTTGGAATTCGACAGTTTTCTTTTTATTTATTTAAATTTCTTTCACGAGATTTTTATAAAATCGTTTGGAATTTCTTTCGAGACAGTTTTCTTTTTATTTATTTAAATTTCTTTCACGAGATTTTTATAAAATCGTTTGGAATTCGACAGTTTTCTTTTTATTTATTTAAATTTCTTTCACGAGATTTTTATAAAATCGTTTGAATTCGACAGTTTTCTTTTTATTTATTTCTTTTTAAAAAAATTTCGACAGTATTTTTTTTTCACGAGATTTTTATAAAATCGTTTGTTTTCTTTTATTTACTTCTTTTCACGAATTCGACAGTTTTCTTTTTATTTATTTAAATTTCTTTCACGAGATTTTTATAAAATCGTTTGGAATTCGACAGTTTTCTTTTTATTTATTTAAATTTCTTTCACGAGCCTTTTATGAAATCTTTTGAAATTCGTCAGATTTCTTTTTATTTATTTAAATTTCTTTCATAAGCTTTTAAAAATCATCGTTTGGAATTCGACAGTATTTTTTTTATTTATGTAAATTTCTTCACGAGTTTTTATGAAATCTTTTGAAATTCGACAGATTTCTTATTTATTTAAATTTCTTTCATAAGCTTTTTATAAAATCGGTTGGAACTCGACAGTATTTTTTTTTTATTTATGTAAAGTCCTTCATAAGCTTTTTATAAAATCGTTTGGAATTCGACAGTTTTTTTTTATTTATTTAAATTTCTTTCACGAGATTTTTATAAAATCGTTTGGAATTCGACAGTTTTCTTTTTACTTATTTAAATTTCTTTCACGAGATTTTTATAAAATCGTTTGAATTCGACAGTTTTCTTTTTATTGATTTAAATTTCTTTCACGAGATTTTTATAAAATCGTTTGGAATTCGACAGTTTTCTTTTTTATTTATTTAAATTTCTTTCACGAGATTTTTATAAAATCGTTTGGAATTCGACAGTTTTCTTTTTATTTATTTAAATTTCTTTCACGAGATTTTTATAAAATCGTTTGGAATTCGACAGTTTCTTTTTATTTATTTAAATTTCTTTCACGAGATTTTTATAAAATCGTTTGGAATTCGACAGTTTTCTTTTTATTTATTTAAATTTCTTTCATAAGCTTTTAAAAATCATCGTTTGGAATTCGACAGTATTTTTTTTTATTGATGTAAATTTCTTCAGGAGCTTTTTATGAAATCTTTTGAAATTCGACAGATTTCTTATTTATTTAAATTTCTTTCATAAGCTTTTTATAAAATCGTTTGGAACTCGACAGTATTTTTTTTTTATTTATGTAAAGTTCTTCATAAGCTTTTTATAAAATCGTTTGAATTCGACAGTTTTTTTTTATTTATTTAAATTTCTTTCACGAGATTTTTATAAAATCGTTTGAATTCGACAGTTTTCTTTTTATTTATTTAAATTTCTTTCACGAGATTTTTATAAAATCGTTTGGAATTCGACAGTTTTCTTTTTATTTATTTAAATTTCTTTCACGAGCCTTTCATAAAATCTTTTGAAATTCGTCAGATTTCTTTTTTATTTATTTAAATTTCTTTCATAAGCTTTTAAAAATCATCGTTTGGAATTCGACAGTATTTTTTTTTATTGATGTAAATTTCTTCACGAGCTTATTTATTTAAATTTTTTATGAAATCTTTTGTAATTTATGTAAAGTTCTTCAGCTTTTATAAAATTTCAGTTTTTTTTATTTATTTAAATTTCTTTCATAAGCTTTTTATAAAATCGTTTGGAATTCGACAGTTTTTTTTTTTTATTTATTTAAATTTCTTTCACGAGCTTTTTTTTATGAAATCTTTTGAAATTCGACAGTTTTTTTTTTATTTATTTAAATTTCTTTTAAGATTTTTAAAAATCATCGTTTGGAATTTATTATAAAATCGTTTGGAACTCGACAGTATTTTTTTTTTATTTATGTAAAGTCCTTGATAAGCAGTTTTTTTTTTTTTATTTATTTAAATTTTTTATAAAATCGTTTGGAATTCGACAGTTTTTTTTTATTTATTTAAATTTCTTTCACGAGATTTTTATAAAATCGTTTGGAATTCGACAGTTTTCTTTTTATTTATTTAAATTTCTTTCACGAGATTTTTATAAAATCGTTTGGAATTCGACAGTTTTCTTTTTTATTTATTTAAATTTCTTTCAGGAGATTTTTATAAAATCGTTTGGAATTCGACAGTTTTCTTTTTATTTATTTAAATTTCTTTTAAGCTTTTTCATCGAGCAGTATTTTTTTTATTGAGAAATCTTTTTTTGAAATTGAAATTCAGATTTCTTTTTATTTATTTAAATTTCTTTCATATTTTTTTTTTTTAAAATCATGTTTTTTATAAAAATCGTTTGAATTCGACAGTATTTCTTTCACGAGATTTTTTTTTTATTGATGTAAATTTCTTCACGAGATTTTTTATAAAATCTTTTATTTTGAAATTCGACAGATTTCTTTTTATTTATTTAAATTTCTTTCATAAGCTTTTTATAAAATCGTTTGGAACTCGACAGTATTTTTTTTTTATTTATGTAAAGTTCTTCATAAGCTTTTTATAAAATCGTTTGGAATTCGACAGTTTTTTTTTATTTATTTAAATTTCTTTCACGAGATTTTTATAAAATCGTTTGGAATTCGACAGTTTTCTTTTTATTTATTTAAATTTCTTTCACGAGATTTTTATAAAATCGTTTGGAATTCGACAGTTTTCTTTTTATTTATTTAAATTTCTTTCACGAGCCTTTTATAAAATCTTTTGAAATTCGTCAGATTTCTTTTTATTTATTTAAATTTCTTTCATAAGCTTTTAAAAATCATCGTTTGGAATTCGACAGTATTTTTTTTTATTGATGTAAATTTCTTCACGAGCTTTTTATGAAATCTTTTGCAATTCGACAGATTTCTTATTTATTTAAATTTCTTTCATAAGCTTTTATAAAATCGTTTGAATTCGACAGTTTTTTTTATTTATTTAAATTTCTTTTCACGAGCTTTTTTATCGTTTGAAATATTTTTGAAATTCATAAGACAGTATTCGACAGTTTTTTTATTGATGTAAATTTCTTCACGAGCTTTTTATGAAATCTTTTGAAATTCGACAGATTTCTTATTTATTTAAATTTCTTTCATAAGCTTTTTATAAAATCGTTTGGAACTCGACAGTATTTTTTTTTATTTATGTAAAGTTCTTCATAAGCTTTTTATAAAATCGTTTGGAATTCGACAGTTTTTTTTTTATTTATTTAAATTTCTTTCACAAGATTTTTATAAAATCGTTTGAATTCGACAGTTTTCTTTTTATTTATTTAAATTTCTTTCACGAGATTTTTATAATTATCGAATTCGACAGTTTTCTTTTTATTTTGGAATCTTTCGATTTTTATAAAACAGTTTTTTTTTTATTTATTTAAATTTCTTTCACGAGCCTTTTATAAAATCTTTTGAAATTCGTCAGATTTCTTTTTATTTATTTAAATTTCTTTCATAAGCTTTTAAAAATCATCGTTTGGAATTCGACAGTATTTTTTTTTTATTTATGTAAATTTCTTCACGAGCTTTTTATGAAATCTTTTGAAATTCGACAGATTTCTTATTTATTTAAATTTCTTTCATAAGCTTTTTATAAAATCGTTTGGAATTCGACAGTTTTTTTTATTTATTTAAATTTCTTTCACGAGATTTTTATAAAATCGTTTGGAATTCGACAGTTTTCTTTTTATTTATTTAAATTTCTTTCACGAGATTTTTATAAAATCGTTTGGAATTCGACAGTATTTTTTTATTGATGTAAATTTCTTAGCTTTTATGAAATCTTTTGAAATTCGACAGATTTCTTATTTATTTAAATTTCTTTCATAAGCTTTTTATAAAATCGTTTGGAATTCGACAGTTTTTTTTTATTTTTTATTTTTATTTATTTAAATTTCTTTCACAAGCTTTTTATAAAATCGGTTGGAATTCCACAGTTTATTTTTATTTATTTAAATTTCTTTCAAGGTTTTTTTTTATACATAATGTTTATTTATATATATTTTATAATTCTTTCACGCACTTGTTTATACATAATATTTATTTATATTTTCCTTCTTTGATAAAGTAGCTACGAATAAGTTTTGTACAAAAAAACCAATTGAATTTTTTTTTATAAACAGGTCATTAATCAGATATTAATTTGAAAATGACAGTTGTTATAGCAAAATAACTGTTTTAAAATTAAACAAAGCATCTGGTCTAAATAAAAATTAAATAAAATAATTGAAAAATTATTAAATAATTTTATGGGTGACTTGTATATCGGCCCAGAAGATAAAAAAAAATTTTAAATTATTGATTACGTATTTGCTGACTGTGTTGTATACAAAGGAACGAAAGGCTCTTCATCAGATAAAGGCAGAGGATAAAAAAGAAACTGCGCGAGCAACTCCTCCAGTGCGATCACGTGCGGGCGGAAGTGTGACTGCATATCAAGTCAGACGTCACTAACAGCCAGCTATCGGGCGCAAACCAAAACGAAGGAAAAACCCTTCGGTGGCAGTCACAACAGAACGCTTGCTTAAAAAGACGAAGCGGCTTGAACAGTACGAAAATTGACATGTGTAGTTGAATCCGGGTGGCTGTTTGAGTGGTTGTGGAATGTGGTTGTTTGAAAACCGAGACAACATGGAACGTAGCGACACGCCTCTCTTCACTTACTTGTGGAAGATCAAAAACTTCACCTTCTGCAGTGCGCGCGTCACCTTGACCAGCCCCGAATTCGTTGTGGAAGGGCTGAACAACACCCGCTGGGCCCTCTACCTGCGCCCCAGGGACACGTCCGACGAAGAGGCGGAAGTCACCTACTACCTGCACAGGATGGACAACGCCGGACCGGAGACACTCACCCTGGACTACAGGCTCTCCCTGGTGGACGTCAAGGGCTCGTCCCTCAAGCACGCCATGTTCAGGAGCTACTCATTCAGGAGGAACGGCAGGGATGGATGCGCGGCCCACGTGCTGCGCGATGAGGTGATGGTGGAGAAGAAGTCCTCCTACCTGGCGGACGACACCCTCATGATTAGGTGCGAGATGTGGAGGGTGGGGCAGGAGGAGACGCGGGTGGTACAGTGCGTCGCCCACTCCCACATAGGGGTGGAGCGGGTGAGCGTCACCTGGGCCATCGCAAACTTCAGCGAGCTGCAGGTGTTGCAGAAGACCCCCGTCCCCATCCGCTGGGCCTCGCGGGAGAATCCCCTGTTCTCGATGAACCTGTACAAGTCGGACGACCGCCTCTTCCTGCACGTCCGATTCGAAGGTGGCCGAGTCTTCGAGATGTGCATCTTCAAGCTGTACGTGCTGGACACCTCCCTGAAGAGGAGGGAATGGAACCAGTACGAGATCAGCCTAACCCCCAAGGTGAAACAGGAGTACAACATGTGCCTCTGCTCTCTCGACAAAATCCTCGTCAAGAAATCCACCTTTCTGGGCAAGGACACTTTGAACATGGAGTGCGAGCTTAGCATCGCCGGCGGTGTCACCTCCAAAGAGATTGAGAGCACTGTCTACGGGCCGTGTCCTCAGGGCATGACATGCGGCATCATGTGAGAAGATACGAAATAGCACCAAGCATCGTTTTTTTAAAGCTGTTTAAACAACATTTGTAGAAGTTTGCAACTGTAATACAGACAGACACGTACAATAAAATTTTTGAATTGAAGAAAAAAAAAAGTAGAATTCTAGAAAAGGGAATGATTTTTTTTTAATTTAAATTTTTTTATATTATTTTTATCTCCGTCCATTTGGAATACATTCGAAAATGAGTTGTAAAGAGGAGTAAAGAATTTTACGTTTCAAAATCATAAGAGTAATTATATCTCTCTATAAATTAATGCAAGCGGTCGGTATGTATCAGTTTGTGTTTTATAACTATAAAACTTATAGCATTAGAAGTCTAATTTTTGTTACGTCAATTACTTTCTTATTTGTGTCTAAAAAAACCACAAAAAAAAAATTAAAAAAAAATACAAATTGTTTTTTTATTTACTTAAATAAAATCTTATTTGTATTATATTATAACAATGTATTACATTGTCAATACGAATTGTAATATAAATGCTGTGATAGAAATTAATTTATGATCTTTTGTAACAAATTGTTTTTTACTGTAATGTCAATGTTTTACTGTTTAATAAAAAAAAATAATTCACTGTTTTATGCGCATATTTTTTTAATTAATATTTTGAAATAACGTATTAAAATTGATTTATAGTGATGGATTGTAATTAATTTTTTACAGAATTGAAGAATGAAAGACAAATTCAAACTGTATTTGCTAATAGTATATCTAACATTACAAAATATATACATAAATATATAGCGGAATAATATTGGCTGATAGTATATAGAAAGAAAATTTATCACATCAACATAACTACCCAAATTTTGATCTTCAAGGAATAAATTCTGGAAATATGCTAAAATGAGGCTCAACAATAAAATAATTTTAAATGAAATATAATTACAATAATTTAAATAACAATAAATAAAATATAACGATTTTTCAATGACTTTAATAATTGTATTTGTATTATAAAATTTAATAAAATGTATTGTTCCATTTTTATCGCGTAAATCATCATTATTATTTAAGTATACTACATAAGCCTGGAAAGAAAATGAAAATAATTATTTTGTTTTATTTTAACAAATTGTTTAATTTTTTTCTTTTATGTTATGAGTACAATTCATGCTCTTTTTCTTCATGTAAATAAGCTGATGAAATCTAGTGTAATATAAATAAGCTGTTGAAATCGAGCGTGTTTATTGCGAGATGAAAGTAATTAATTGTTAAGATTTATTTTTTAACTTTTTCTTGTTTTATTTTTTATTAATACAAATCATGCTGTTTTCCATCATCATAATTTAAATATGATTTAGAATAATTTAATTATGATGTATGAACTTAATATGAAATCTAACTACAAGCCCAGTGATGAAATATCAATAATTATGTTGTTTTATTTTTACAAGTTGTTTAATTGCTTTCTTTTACTCGTATGTTATGACTACAATTCATGCTCTCTTCCTTCGTCATAACATAAGTAATCTGATGAAGTCTAATAGCAATTATTGCCAGATAAAAATAACTAGTTATTAAATTTTTTAAAAAAACTTCTTTACTTTTGCATTTTATTAATATAAATCATACTATATTTCATCAAATCGTGCTATATTCACCATATATAAGTCCAGCAAGAAAATGAAAATAATTATTTTGTTTTATTTTAACAAATTTCTTAATTGCTTTCTTTTATGTTGTGAATACAATCCATGCTCTTTTTCTTCATCATAACATAAATAAGCTGATGAAGTCTAATGACAATTATTGCGAGATAAAAATATCTAAGTCTAACGACTATTATTTCGAGATCAAAAGAATTTTTTTGATAATAAGTTTTATTTTTAACTTTTTCTTGATTTGTTTTTTATTAATAAAAATAATAAAGCTGTTTCTTTCATCATCTTAATTTAAGTATGATATTGAAGCCTAACTATTGTTTAATTGCTATTCATAACAAATTGTTTAATTGCTTTCTTTCATATTATGAATATTATTCATGTTTTTTTTTAATATAATTTAAATAAGCTGATGATGTCTAATGACGATTATTGCGAGATAAAAATAAATAAATATTAGGTTTTTTTTTTAAACTTTTTTTTTGTTTTACGTTTTTAATCATAAAAATCATGAAAAAATGATCAAAGAATCAAAGAAGAATCAAAATCTAATCATAAGCCCAGCAAGAAAATGAAAATAATTATTTTGTTTTATTTTAACAAATTGTTTGATAGCTTTCTTTTATGTTACAAATACAGTTCATGCTCTTTTTATTCAAGTAAATATGCTGAAGAAATCTAATGCAATATTAATAAGCTTTTGAGTACAAATGCAATTATTGCAAGATAAAAATAATTAATTATTAAATTTTATTTTTTAACTATTTCTTGTTTTATTTTTTATTAATACAAATCATGCTGTTTTTCATTATCACAACTTAATTGTCATGCATAATTCTAACTATAAGAACAGCGAGGAAAAGAAAATAATTATTTTGTTTTATTTTAATAAATAGTTTTATAGTTTTCTTTTATGCTATGACTACAATTCATGCTCTTTATCTTCATCATAATATAATGAAGCTGATAAAGTCTAACGACAATTATAGCGAGATAAAAATAATTAATTATTAAGTTTTATTTTTTTAACTTTTTCTTGTTTTATTGTTTGTTAATATAAATCATACTATATTTCATCATCATAATTTGAGTATGATGTAGAGAGTTAATAAGATAAAAAAAATGTAATGTGATACAGGTTAAAAAAAGATTTAAAAAAAGGCTATCGCAAAAAAATAAGGAATTGCTTAAAATTGAAATCGCTGTTGCGATTTTAATTTAGAAATATTAAATGTTCCTATACTTTACAGCAGGGATATTGTATTGTATTATTAGATAACTTTTCATAATTAAGAAGATTTGCTAATAGTTGAATTGTTATTGTTGCTATTTAATTAATAAGATATTTAATTATAGAAAAATGACCCAACATTTGTTCATTTCTATTTTTGCTAAAACTCATGTATTTAAACCCATGCACTAATAATATCTTGCTTTAATGAATTTTTCACGGTTTAGTGCAGGGGTGGCCAACCCAAACGATCTTGCGGACCACTTTGGAAATGCATCCTAACTACACGGACAGCATATAAAATTATATATCCCCCTATGAGATTTAGACCCACTATAGACATTTTTTGGAGTGAAAAATTGAAACATAATGAGTTATTAATTTGTGTTTACTATTATTTTTACAAGTAAACATAAAAAATATAATAATTATTATTATAATAATAAACGCACATTGTAAAGAAATATATAACACAAAAAATGAAATTTAAAAAATAAATATATGTAAACGAAATAAAAAAAATTAAATCATTACAAAATATTGATTTTACTAGTGCGATATTTGTTTCTCCACTCTTTCATTTAGCTTTTACAAATAGATGCGCGCGCGTTATGAATTCGCATAAAATAATTTAATTACTCTGCGAACTCATAACTGTAAACTCATAATGAAAACAGGCAATATCATATCTGTCATATATATTCGCAAGAATATTATTTTAAAAGTTAAGTTAAGTTATTTTTTTTTTTCATAATTTCGTCGGTTAATTTTTGAATATAGGGATGCACACATAATGTATTTTTATAATACATTGGTTTCCACTACTTTGGCCATTATAAAATAAATATATTTTGTAAAAGTGTGATAAATCTTACGAACCGGAAAAATGTTCAAGGCTGGCAGCGGGTTGTCCACCCCTGGATTAGTGTGTTTTCAGGAGACAATCAGAGAAAATAATGTCACTAATTTACATGTCTCTAACATATTGTTTAACATATTGTAACATAACATTATTGTTTAATGAGTATTTTTTATTCATCGTACATTATTTGTAAATTAATTTATTTTATTTATCATTTAAATACACAATCTAGGGCGCGAGTAGCCAGCGCTCTGGCGCTGGGTACCACAGGCATCGGGTTCGAGTCCCGGCGGTGCCATGGATGTTTTTAGTGCTTCGGAATCCACTTTAAACCGTAGGTCCCGGTCTAATAGGATCGTAGAGCGTTGTGGAGGTAGTGTTACTCCGCGTCCGTAGCTTATCTTCAAGCTACACACACTTCCTGGGTAGTGCTAAGTGAGTAAAATCGGCCTTAAGACATCGAAGACAACTGTCTAAGTGTTTGCCAGCTGCATTAGAACAAACAAAAATTACACAATCTTGTTTTGGTATTTTTATTGATATTATCAAAACTCTTATAATACGCATAATCAATACTCATGCTCATTTATCAATGACGATTCCTAATATCATAAAGATATTTCCAATTAAAAAGGTTTCATATATTATTTTATGATTGAAATTTTGGTATTTTTTTAATTGTTGATATTTTGGTGTTGCATGCGTTCATTATTGACAAAAATTGTTTCGTTTTTATATTGCTCTTTCTTTTATTGAAATAGAATAGCTGTTCAATTTGAACTTTAAAAAAAATGTAAAGAAATATATCTCTGTAATAAACGCGGCCGTCTTATTTTTTTGACGGATGTAGATTTTTGTATGTAAATATGTCAAGTTATATTTTTGATTTTGTTTGTATATCAAAGTGGATTATGTGTTCAATATATTTTTAAATAAATTCTCTTAATTTATGATATCTGACTTTCTGATTATTTTGAAATTGTTAAATTATAATTTACTCTACATTAACAATATTTTTCTCTTAATCTCGCAAACATTTAATAAAGGCAGCTGCAACATCGATCATTTTTCATACCTCTACTGAGGTCCACCGACGAACAACACACTAAACTAATAGTTTGTATTAACATAGCCTCAAAAGAGAAATACAATATTTAACACTCATATTAACGACAGATAATTATTGATTCGTGGAAGGGTTCCATTTCTTAGCCGAAAACCCGATGTTCGGCTACGCGCAGGATGCGCGAAATATACTTTCTCTCAGGGAGAGAAAGCATGGGAGGAAGCATGGTTATAATATAGAAGCTATTCCTTTATATCCAGTGGAAATATTTGAATGATTTTATAAAATCAATTATATTTAGATATATAATTTAGTATATTTAATATTATATATCATATATTTATATAAAATATATAATTTTGTATTTTTATTATTAATTATATAATAATATATATATTTATATATGAAATTTAGGTGCATTTATTGATATCGTTTTTTGTTATAAATAAGCTGATGTCTGTTTTTATTGCATTCAGTCTGATAAGATCAGTGTTAATATATGATTGTAATTTAAAGTTAATAGAGTTACTTATTTTATAATAAGTAATTTGATCAAAATTATAAAACTAATAAAGACAATAAAACAAACAAAGAAAGAACCTTAGATGAGAAAGTCATTCGTAAAATAAGAAAAAAAAAAAAGAACATTTGAAAAGTGGTTATAAAACATGATTATGTATATCCTACGGATTACTAAGTAATATTTAGGAACTTTCTGGTAGAATATTTTGACTACGCTCCAGCGCGTTATAGTCAATGTTAAATTTTGTTTTGCCCTAAATGTCACATTACGCGCTGGTGTAGAATGCTTAAAAATGAAACAAAATAATGAAAATAAATGGCAAAACGCATTTTTGTGTGATACTTTATCACTAACAAATATTTAATATAAAGGAATTGTTAAAATTTGCTTACAATCATATCATTGCAAAGCAGACTAGGCCCGGCGTAAGATAAAGTTATCATTGAAAACAATACTTTTAAACATTTTATTTGTGGGCTACATTCGCACAATCTAAGCAGCAAGCTGAAGATCAGTCGCAAACTTCGCCGATATAAATGCTATCTTTACATTTTCAGCGGGAATATCACCTTTTGCTGTGCTTTCGCAATATCTTTAAAGCTTTTCTTTTTTCCCCTTCCTTGCGGTTTGAGGACATGTACCGATTCACCTGAGTCACGGTTGTGGTTTCAATAAACACCTTGTCACCGATAAACGGAACTCGTAAATTGACATGCGTTTCAGTGGAATATTTGCTGTAGAATAAAGGAATAGTTTAAAAAAAAAACTAAAAAACACGCTTTTAGAGTTAATCAAACAAAAAAGTAAAAAATAATTGTTAACATAAGGGGCCTGAATGGCCGAGTTGCTAGCGCTCTGGCGTTCGGTACCACAGGTTTCGGGTTCGAGTCCCGGCGGTGCCATGGTTGTTTGTAGTGGTTCGGAATCCACTTTAAAAAGTAGGTCCCAGTCAAATAGGATCGTAGAGCATTGCGGGGGCATTGTTACTCCGCGTCCGTGGCTTATCTTCAAGTGACACGCGCCCCCTGGGTAATGCAAAGTGCGTACGTCTGTGCAGCAATTGTCTTAAGGCATCCAAAGACCAAGCTGTCTGTGTTTGCCAGCTGCATTAGAAAGAAAAAAAAAATTTTAACATAAGAATAAAATGACTGACGAGAAAATGAATGTCACTGTTCTAAAAGCGTGGGGTGTTTTGTATGACATTTTAAGACTAACTCTGCATTTCGGAATGAAACTAGTGAAAAATTATAACGATTGATATCGAGCACCCCACGCTTTTAGAACAGTGACATTCATTTTCTCGTCAGTCATTTTATTCTTATGTTAACAATTATTTTTTACTTTCTAGATTGATTAGCTTTTTTAAACTATTCGTTTATTTTTTACTTTGATTAACTCTAAAAGCGTGTTTTTTAGTATTTTTAAACTATAATATTTAAAAGAGGTCCCGGTACGGAGGACTGGTTCTTACAATAATTTAATTGTGAGTAAACCAAAGGCTAAATGCAAATATAGCGAGCCAGCCAGGATTCGAACAGGGAATCTCCTGATCAGTTGTCAGGCGCGTTATCCATTGTGCGCTCTGTCCCACGTAGGTTTGAATGTCTTAGATACTTTCATACTACATGGGTTAAATTATTCTTCATAAGTTAAAATAAAATCACTCATCCTGGCGATCCTAATCATGATGAGATAATAAACTTATCAAAATATATTAGAGTTGTCGGTCCTTGATAAGTCTACAACGTTTAAATTAAATCTGATCGCTTAAAGTAGGACAACACCGATCCCAAAGAGTCAGTTACATATATACAAACATACAAACAAACATACAGGTGAAACTACACTCATGTCCATAAATTAAGGATAATTCAGAATCACACAGAAATTGAACTCTAAAATAAAAATTTCACCTGTAGAATTATCACACACATCTTGAAGAAAAATATGCAAATTACAGGAAACCACCAGATGGCGCGGATAGTACGTCACAATGACGAGAGTGTAAGAGAGGGGTATATAAGGAATGGTGGCAAAGAAGTAAAATTGTTCACAAGCGCTTTAAAAGCCTTTCAGTGCAATAACCGTATAGTTATGGCACAAAGGAAGCATTTGGATGATTTTTTACGTGGTAGAATTATCGTACGACTGGAATGTGGACGTACCCAGCTGGAAGTATCCGAGGAACTTTTAATCGCCCAGAGTGTCATCTCCAGGCTTTGGCAACGATTCCAAGATTATGGTAATGTGTGTAGATGTTACAGCACAGGTCGCCCCCGAGTTACAACGCCGAATGAGGACCGGTATTTAGCAGTTACTGCCAAAAGGAACAGACGGAGCACAGCATCAGACCTGTCTCGTCAGCTCTCTTCAGCTACCGGTACGACAGTTTCAAGGCAGACCGTGTACAGAAGCTTAGGGCACATTGGTCTATATGCTCGTAGGCCTGTCAGATGTGTTCCACTTATCGCAACTCACTGTCGCCTGCGATTAATCTGGAATAGAGAGCATGCATTGTGGACACCGCAACAGTGGTCTGGTGTGATGTTTTCCGACGAGTCCAGGTTTAGTTTGCAGTCTGATTCTCGCCGGACTTTCATATGGAGAGCGCCAGGTACCCGTTACCACCAAGAGAACACCATTGAACGACACCGTTACGGGGGTGCAGGATGACTCGTTTGGGGAGGAATTATTCTTGGTTTCAGAACTGACCTGCATGTTCAGAGTGTAACGATGACAGGCCACATCTCTCGGGATGTCATTCTGGAACAACATGTACGTTTGTTTCGGGTGCTGAATTTCTGTTTATGGATGACAACGCCCGTCCTCACCGCGCAAACATTGTAGATGAATGCCTTCAATTGGAGGATATCACCCATATGGATTGGCCAGCATACTCACCGGACTTGAATCCAACAGAGCATGCGTGGGATATGCTTGGCCGACGAATTGCAGCCCGTCAACCCCTTCCCACCTGTCAACCGGAACTTCGGAGGGCATTGCTTCATGAGTGGAGTAATATTCCCCAAGATCAGATTGATAATTTGATACTCAGCATGCCTAGGCGTTGTAAGGCCTATATTGCATCGTCCGGAAGACATACTCCATATTAACCATCATACTAACCATGTTATACTGTTTTTTGTAAATAGGTTCTTTTTTAAAATTTGCTCCAGGGAGTAAAAATCGCAATTTTTATTAATTATGTCAAACATATAGAATCTTTTTTGCTCTTTACCTTTTGTTTAATAAGTAGACTTTACAAATAAGTCAAATTTGTTTTGCTTCTGTCTCTTTCTTTGCCTGAACTTCATTATCCTTAATTTATGGACATGAGTGTAATAAAAGCGTATTAAAAAGTGAGAATTTGAAATTATTAAATGCAAAACATCCATAAATATTTTGGTAGTTCATCTATAGTTGTTTTTTTTTCGCATGAAAAATAGGCAAGCATATGATCTTGTTCATCAGTACCTGCCATAATTGTATTATATTAAATGCTGAATTTTAATATTGAGTAATTTATAGGGACTAAATTTTATTACTAATGTGTCCTAAAAGTAAGACCAATTTTCAATTTAAATTTCCCGGGCATATGATACTTCAATTTTTTTTTTTTTTTTTTTTTTAAGGTTGTTGGCACTGTCCGTGACATCTGTGTGAAATTTGATGTCAAAATATTCATTAGTGCTTGAGTTACGTTTGGTTTTGTGAGATGCTAAAACTGATTCTGTCGATTTTTGAAATGTCTCTTCAATCGACTCAAAACGGTATCCCTGGAGCGGTCTTTTGAGTTTAGGGAATAGTCAGAAGTAGTAGGATGCTAAATCAGGTGAATCAGGTTGTGGAACGATGTGGGTTTCATTTTTGGCGAAAAAGTCAAGAAGAATCAATGCAGTGTAAGTTGGCACATTCATTGTTTTCGGTACCAATCGAGATTTGACGTGTTTGAGGCCCAAAACATCTTTTAAAATGGAATTTGATCTTTAATGGCACCAGATCTTTAATTTTTTTAACGTGAGCTTCGTCGCTTGAGATTGATGGTCGACCAGAGGGCTCTTCGTCTTCAACGCGTGCTCTGCCTTTTTTGAACTGTTTATACCACTTCTAAACATTTCTTTCCGATATAGGAATGCTCACCGAATGCCTTCTGGAACATTCTATACGTTTCCGCTAACAAAATTGAATGCAAATTCTTGCTCAATTAATTTAGACATTTCAAAAATTGCCGAAATCAGTTTTAGCATCTCACAAAGCCAAGTGTGACTCAAACACTAATTATTATTTTGACGCCAAATTTCGCACAGATGTCAAGGACAGTGCCAGCAACCTAAACAAGTAATATAAAAAAAAATTAAGTCAATTCCTTCTTTTTGTTCCCACTAAATTGCAGGAAGTCTTTTATAAATAATTTTCATTCATTTTTTTAAGTTTATCTGGCGCCATCTATTGGTAGATATATGCAACTTAAATCTAAAAAAAATATAATTAATTAATTAAATTTAATTAACGAATTAATATTTGAAAAAACTGTATTAACATCCAGTGTCAGCAAGATATATATATAGGGAGAGTGTGAGCTAATAGAAGGAGTTGAAAAAGAAAAAAAAATTGAAATTCCATAAGCCCCGCGAATTTTAAATTAAAAATTGGTCTTACTTTTTGGACGCAGTAGTATAGGGTTGTTTTTTTTCCGCATGTTAAATAGGCAAGCATCTGACCTTTCTCATCAGTACCTGCCATAATTGTATTATATTTAATGTAGAATTTAATATTGAATAATTTATACGGAATAAATTTTATTATATTGAATCGTTTTGATTTCATTTCACCTCTTTTGTGTGTCGTTTCCACAGTATTCATTTTTTTATTCATTAGAAATGTAGGTCTGTGTCTTTTATCTTTACAATCGACAATCATTTCACCATTAGCATGCTTTGCTATAGTTTCAGTTTTCTTTAGTTTTTTTTTTTCTCGCTGATCATTAAAAAAAATATAAGTATTAGAATAAAATATAAGAAAAACAAAATGGTCATGTAATAGGTAAAAGGTTATGAAGATCGCAAGAGGTTAATAGGACCATCAAACGATGTATGCATTCTCGATAGTGAAAAAGTAAATTAAGGATAGATAAAAGAATGAAGGCAATGATCACTGGCTCGCCTCAGGTTGGTGATATCAAAAGAAGATGTGCCCTGAGGCACGATGATTGCGATGATTTTTGCCTTAACTCCTCAAAAAATGGAAAACATGAAAATTAGAACGCACATACAATAAATTGTATTTAAAGAATGAAGAAAGGAATATAACGCACAAGTAAGGTATCAAACTAAAAGGCTTTATCGAAAGAGTAGCGCTGATACAAATATACATAGGAAACGGATGCAATGGTTAGTATAAACAGTAACCATTATAATTAAGAGGAACTGATATCTCTTAACTGAAATGGTTACTTGTCACTATCTCTTCATACTCAACACCACTTTATCTCACATTGTTTACGTAAGAGTGTCGATACAACAATGAGCATTGTTTCAGTTATTGGGTCGCAGGATAGACAGGTGTCAACCTAAAACAACCACGTATGTTCTACGGGATTTAAATCTGGGGATTACGCTCATTCACCCATTCTTCTGATATCTTCACTTTCTATAAGATATTTAACAACACGATCCTGATGTTGCCTGGCGTTATCTACAATAAAAACGAAACAACCACCAATGGCACCTCGCACAAACGTGCGGAGGGGAGGACGATGATAACTTGCTGACAATATATTTCATCTGCGTGAAACATTTCAATGTTATTACTTAACCTTCTAAAAAACGCGTTTCTATGAAATTTTCCTTCCTTTGAGATTTTCCTGATTTTACCGTAATATTTAGGTCACTTTTTCTCTACCCTACTTGGGGCTTCTTCACCTTACCTGTAGCTGTACCTCAGCAGTGATACATTGTGATAGTTTGTTGCGAGGTGATATACCAGTGATAGTTTGTTGCGAAGTGATATACCACTGATAGTTTGTTGCGAGATGCCTTGATGCATATTTCGTTTTTTTTATTGTAGATAACTTCACGTAACATCAGGATCGTGTTGTTAAGTATATCTTCTAGAGCAGGGTCTCCAAACTTTCCAACCTTAAGGCCATATTGTTTACTCCAATACGTACCAAGGGCCAAAGTCGTTTTAATTTTTCTGCCATTATCTATAATTTCTAGTGTTTTAATGTGTTTTTTTATCCAATTTATTACAGCAGCAATAAGCTATTCGCCGTCGCGGGCCGGATTGATGACACTGGCGGGCCGAATTTGGCCCGCGGGCCTGTAGTTTGGAAGACCCCTGTTCTAGAGTGTTAAAATATCAGAAGAATGGAGGAATCAGCTTAATCTTTAGATTTACCTCGTCAGTGATATTGTGATAGCATAAATTCTACAAAATTGTAGAATTGGCGGATCTGAAAATTAAAAAGTACTAAACAAAAATTTAACGAATATCGAACATGTTATTTTTAAATAAAACAATCGTTCATTGCAAAAAGAAATATTCAAGAAACGAAACTTTTAAACAAAATTAGTTATATTTTGTAATCTTAGACTTAATAAAAATAGAGTGTTTTTAAAATTTATAGCTGGCATATAATTTATGTACCCTATAGAAAGTAGAGGACTGTTCAATTTGAAATTTTTGTAACCAAAACACGTAAAAATATTTCCAATCAGGTATTAAACTGGCTTGGGTAACCCATATATCGATATTTGATGATTCATTCACTTGATAATAGTAAAATTAATCTCTTTTGAATGATTTCTTGCATGGAACTAAAGCCTACCTTTGAATGATTCTCAAATGCCAAGATTACTCCTACTTTTGAATGATTCTCAAAGCCCCATTTTACTAGTCTTGTTGTGTACAGTCTGTACATAAATCCTAGTCTTTGTTGTCTTGCTTTGCATTTTATATTTTTTCTTTTATTACCTCATTTTTAAAATTTCTGCCGGTCTAATAAATTTAAAAAAAAAGAATCACATCAAAAGATATGTACCAAAGAATATTTTCATATCATGGCGCCATCTATCATCATTCTGAAGAAATAATAAGATAAAACATATTTGTTATCTAGTGAAAAATTTCTGCTCTCCTCCTTTTTTTAAATTTTTTTTTTTTTATTTAACATTTTTGCAAAGATATAGAGCTATAAGTATCTATAGAAACTATTTCAAATAAATTAGTTTCAAATTTTATCAGTGCATTCTATTTGTAAATTATTCCCCAAAATAAATATTTTTCCCCGTTTTCGTTACATTGTTCTCATTTCTAAAAATTTCTGGAATTTTCACCCAACTGAAATATATTAGATTTCTCAGCCTTTAATAATTATTTTATAAAATATCAAATTTTAAAATAATTCCATGTATTTCTGATAAATATTTACAAATTCGTTGCAATCTACGATCATGAAACATTCTATTGTGATTATATAATTGAAGCAATTTGTTATTCCAGATTTAATGACAGATTTTCACTACTTGCATTGGATTTTGCTCCTTTTCCAAAGAATATATGCATTTTATTTATTTATTTTTTTAATCCAAAAGTAATAAATTTTAAAAAATATGATTTGCTTAATAATATTTATTTAAAAAAAATTATATAAATGTTTATTCTTCTGACAATATTATTTATTGACACATTGTTTTTTATAAGTAATAATTTCACTTTTAAAAAAAAATTAGATCCATTTAATTTTATAAGCAAATACTTCTTCTGGAAATAGAAATTACTGATACTAATAAAAGATTTACTTTTTATTACGATACATTTAAATACTTCTTATTTTAAATAACATCTTATTTAATGTAAATATACCATGCCAAAACAAAATTCAGAAAAAAATTTCATATTTTTTATATTCAAGAATTAAATAAATATATTCTTATCTCAAAATTACATTAAAAAATAGACTCAATTTTTCTGAATAAAAATATTCAATATTAAGAATTCTAAAAAAAGGCAAAGAAAATTATTTATCGAAAGTAATTTAAAAAGCAAGTTTGCAAATAAAGTGGATGAATGGAAATTGTTTGGAGAAGAGAAATTACCATAAGAGTAAAAATATGGGGAATCATTTTTGAAGTAATGGTCAAAATTTTTTTTGTGCAAGTTTTATACATTAAAAATTATACATCAAGTAGAAATCAAATTTTTTTACCAATTAATAATCATGTAATCAAAATTTCATTTACTATATAACTACCAAAATAATAAAATGCAAGTTTTATACATTAAAAATTATACAATAATCTAAGTGAAATTAATGGATAATAGAACACAGAAATCCCAAGTAGGTGACAGGAAAAGTTTCATGTTTCACTTTTGTCAACTCATTGCTTTTATAAGCTTTCCCGCAATCGACAAAAATATGACTTTCATTTGCAATGAGTTTCCCCCCAACAGCAACCATATATGGTTACAAGAAAACATTGACTTACACAAATGTAAATTACCAGAAACTTATTAATACACTTCTATGTCGTTCTTTAATTTTTTCTTCTGTAATATGATTTTCAATATATTTAAACTGTTTTTCATTTAATTTTTGAAAATTTTTATTTTAAGTGAATGAATCATTTGTTTACTCTCTCACAGTGAAAGCCCCGAGATATCTTGCTTGCCTTTCTATAATTATACATTCTTAGCTAGAAATTAATCTGAGTAGAGAAAAAGTATCAAAGTAACATACTAGAATGAGTATCATAATTTTGTTTATTTCTCGTAACATAATTCATTGCTATAAGTTTTCAAAGATAAATTCGTTGATAAATAATAATGAAAAAAAAACATCTAAAAAGTATCACGTAGTAATGTATCCAAGTCTTCAACAAAGATTGTAAACCTTTTCATTAAATGGTAGATTTTGTTTGTTAATTTAAACTTTTCAGTGTAAACTTCATCAAACATCAGCTTTCAGAATTTGTGACTTGAATTTTATATTTATTTATTTATTTCTGTTTTAAAGCTGAAAAGTATTTTACAATTGCTAAATGATGATGCAATTCATTTGCTTCCCTGCAAAGTAATTATTCATTAAAAAATATTTTTCAAAGAACCACAAGATGAAAATAAATTTTAGTTCTAACGAAATATCAAAATAGACTATTAACTTGAATATGAATTGAAAGATTCACAAAGCTATTCTTATGGTTATATAATCAATTTCAATGTACAGTTTAAATTGACTAATTTTTATACTTACAAGAGTTAACATCAATGATTTCTCATTCTTTGGTATCTGTTCGATAAAAGAAGATTTTCAGTAACCTAGTTTGCTTATCAAATTAAACTCACCTGTGAAAAGTTTAACTCTGCAGTGCTACTTCTGATATTGTTTGGAAAAGATTTTTTACCCTGCAAGCACAGCTTGATTCCAATTATATGTCGATTAGAAGCGAAAAAAATCCTTATTTTTAATGATGTGTGTATTTTAAGATCGTTTTTTTTTTTTAAATAATCTGTCATTCTCTTCTTTTTATAATTCTGTTACAACAAGCTTCTTATTCACAAAAAAATATTGACAGGAATGAGAAAATTAGTCCAAATATATCCAACCGTGTTCCGTCCCTATCGATTAAGAATTTTAGTGCCAGACAAATAGGGACCAAATGTAACAAGAATACAACTTAGAATCCGATGAAAAAGATAGGAAACATTAAAACGCATTTCAGTAGCTTTTGCTAAGAAAATATTAATAGAAACAAATTCATATTTGAGCTGTTTATTAAATTTCACTTTGCATTCTTTCACATACTATATCACTTTCAGATGAGTATAAGAAAGACCAAGTAATTCATCTATAGTATATATATATATACTGATTTTATTAGTGAAGGTGCTTAGTGGCAAGGTAATTTTTTGAGTAATTTTAATCCCTAACTGTACCGATTTTTAATTTTTAACTGTTACAAGTCTTTTTTCTTTGTTTTCTTGTTAACTTAATTTTACCTCAAAAGTTCTAAAAATCTAAATTAATTAGTTTATTTTTGGGCTTCTATTTTAAGCACTTACATTTTTTGTAACTTGTCTAATTTTAAACAGTCCCATTAATTTTTAATGTAAACATAAATTCTGATGAGAAGGTTAAGTGGAATTCGTCTCGAATGGTATTCTGTGAACTGTATGCCAGTTATCAGTTACTATGTAATTTATTTTTTGTTTGGGGTGCTTTTGGAATTCTATCTTGCTAATATTTAATTTTCAGATTTGCAACATGTAAATGAGTTTCAAATCTGGCAATACCTCTCTCTAGTAAACTGTGTTTTGATCGGTGAACGTCGGTTAATAAAGTCTGTGAAAACGTGAGTTCTCTAGTTTTCTTAAAAATGGATAAATCGAACAAAAGAGACCAAAAGAAAAAGCGTCATAATCCGCTATACCAGCAAATTACGGAAGATAAATTTGCTAAATCTTCGACGCGTGTCAAAGTTAGAAATCGTAGCAAAGAAGATGAAAATGAGGCAAGTGACCATTAAACACGTGTATATTGTAATATGTTATATGTGTACTATTGTGTATGAGAAACATATGAGATATGTATAATCTGATTTGGGCATTTTTTGAGATACAGACTTTATTATTGTTAAAACATAAACAATCTTAAGGTTAGCTTAAGTTTAAAACCATTAAATACTAATATCTGAGAAAGCGCTAAGAACATTTTTTTTTTTTTTTTTTTTTTTTATGTCATCGGATTGAGAGAAATTTCCTTTGAAAATAGACTGCTGCCAAAGATAATCTGTCTGTCCGATATCGTCGAATTGTTGCATTTCAACATCTATTTAACATTTTATTACATCCATCCTTTTTTTATGTACAAGCGTAAGATTTTCATATTGTAGTGTAGTTTCGTTTTCTGAAGTTCGGAAACTCAGCTTTAAATTTCAGCAAAGCATTCTTTTTCAGTTAATTTTATGATCATTTCCATACATATTGTTTTAATAGTAGTTCAGTTAAGTAATCAAACAGTAATTAAATACTTTAAAAAAATCCATTTTCCATACAATACTTAAGCACTGCTTTCATATAATTCCTAAAAAGAATTCAAAGAACCTTTTATTCACTTTGTTGGCTTATAGTAATGTACACCATCCCACTCATCTGTCATCCTATTGATGTCTTTGCATGACTATATCAAATGAATAAAGAAAACTTAGAACAACAGTACAATTTTAAATTTCAAAAATGTAAGAAGCTCCAGATATGTCATCAAAGGATGTTGACACAAAACAATCTGTCAGATAACCCAAAAGTAACATTCTCAACAGGACCTTAATCAGAAGTGCACAAGGACAGGAACAGATATGATATAAAGCATAAAAAAATAAGGTTAGCAAATCAAAAATAGATATAATTAAACACACACAATTATGATATCCATCGTAAAAAGCGAAATTACTGGGTAAAATGGCGAATTGAAACAATTATCAGCCTTTAGTATGAAAAAGAGTCTTGCCGAAATCAGAACTCTAAACAGCAGAATCCCCAACAAAGAAGTGTAGGAAATTTAATTTATCTATAATTCTGTCTTTAATTACTCATTATAGATGTGAATATATTTTAGAAGTCTTATGATTCTGATACAATATGAAAAAAATTGTATGTAACTGCAATAACTGCATAATTTAAACAATTTATATGAGTAATAATGAAACTAATACATGCAATTTGATTAAATTGTAAAAATGAGCTACTTAATTTGCTATTTGGATAATAAATATTCTGCTGTGTACAGTCTATAATATATATATTTTTTTTTCAAAAGTATTGGAAATTTTAATATGAGTGTTTTTCTTCTAAATATAAAGGATAAAACTTTTGATCTAATTGATTAGCTGTGATATTAATCCCAGATTTTTATTTAACATAAATAAATTGACCGAATGCTTTTAATTTGAAGTTAATTCTTACACATGATGTAAAAACCCTTTGTTAGCTTAATGTATTAATTTTATTTTAACTAGCATATGATTCTTAAATAAATTTTTTTTTCATTAATCATATAAATAAAAGTTTTTCATATTAAAGTAAAATTGCAAAATATGTTTTATATAGACTAGAAATATTGGGCTTGGGGAATTATCCCCCTGCCCCCCTCAAAAAAAATTATAAATTTTGATGATTTAACATGTGATTACTAAATGTTTTGAAAGGTTATTCATTGTATTTTAATGTTAATAAGCATTATACACATTCTTGTAGTTATATTTCATTATCGCGTCATCAGTTAGCCCTTATTTACTGTGTATATTTTTATGCATGATTAGATAATTTGTGTTGAAATGCTATATGGTAATTTGTCTTAAATATTTCAGGCTGTTGATAGCAAATTAACAGAAAAGATTATTTCAGAAGCCCGAAAGCAATTGGAAGATGTTCAAGAGGAAGTTGGCCTGGATAGGTATTAATTTTTTTTAATTAGGAAAATGATTGATGAAAGTTGAAATGATTATTGACTGTTAGTAATTACCAATTTGGCACAAAAAAGATACTGGCAGTGGGGAGATCAAGAAAACGGTATTACATCTTGATATAACCTTATAAAGGAAATTCATTTTTATATACCCATTTAGCTGTGCCTAAGAATACCATTGATTTGAATATGCATTCATCAGTGATATTGTTTTCACATGAAATTTGTTAGAATCATCTAGAATAAATCTAATAAGGAGAAATTCTGATTGCTACCATTATCATTTTGATTCAAATGCATATTTCTTTTGAATAATGTTCTATAATGTTAACTGATCAAAGCAGTAGAACATACCTCTCAATAATTTCTGAGAAAGTTTGAAAAATCAAGATGCTTTATTCTCATTTATAATTTCTGTGTCAAGAATTTTGTGAAAACGTCCAATATCTTTGTGCAGTTAATTGTTTTAGACTACATTTTAAAACTTCAGATAAAAATAAATTTTTTTAAAGAAGATAATAAAATGAAATGGAAGTCAATGAGAGTATTACTGACAGGAAAAGTAAAATTTGGCTCACATTGTAATCATACTATATTATTGAATTAAAGGATATGACGGCATGTTCAAGAATGATATTCCATCATATCATTCTTATCCATTCCGCTAATGTGTAATTCACTCCAGCATTTTAATTAGTTCATAATTTTTTTTTTTTTTTTTTTGTTCATATGTACAATTTAAAAGATATTACTTAAATTATATTGTATAAGCTATATTTTTTAAATTATAATCTTCTAGATATATATACTTACAAATTAAAAAAAAAAAAAAAGCCTTGCAAATGTAATAATTTTTAACCCAAAATGCTGCTGTTCAAATCAATTTGCTAACATATATAATCAATAGAAGTTTAATAAAAAAAACTCATAGGAAAAAAATTTGACGAACTTTTTCTTGTAAATAAGAATGTCTTCTTTCAAAAATCTTGGGAATATTAAATGTAAAATTTTGAAGACTTATAAATATAAAAACTGAGGGAGAACAGAAAAAATTGTTATTGTTACATATAAAGACTAGAAATTGATAAAACTTCTTTGAGAACTTAACTTGCATGTTGAGGATTAAAATCACTTTTTTGAGGTTTATTTGATATAGAAGGATTGGTAAGAAGGTTGCTGAATGAAGCAGTGAACTAAGACGTGTGTTGATGCATTTTACTTCCTGCTATCTTTAGAAACTGAGTTTTATAAATTAATAAAATTTTTATTTGAATTTTTTTTTCATGCTGTGTACAAGTATGCTTTTTCTTTACAAGATTAGTTAAATTTTATTTCCCCTTCCTCTTCATACTCAAATATTTCTAACGTTATGATTGTAACAATTTCAACTGATAAATTATCTTAGAAAAAGAACAGAACAATTTTATAATTATCTTGCAAGAAACAAGTTATTTACAGTTAAGAGAAACAATGAAGTTATGGAATACATATTGAATGTAAAGTTGTAGAGCCTGTATATTTAGTAGACAGCAATGAATTATTCTTAGGAATGTGAATCAAGCTTACTTTCTGGTGGGAATTTGCTAAAGATTTAGCTTCCCCGAAGTGCTTTAGATGCCATAAGGCATGTTGCTTCTGCTACTTTTCCCACTTGTAATATTTCATAATCCTGTGTGAAAATGTTAACCATATTAAATAACTGCTATATCAAAGTTAAGTTAATCTTTTTATTATTATTATCCCAGAATAAATTTAACTCCTGATCTCATTTTAGTTACAGTACAGAAAATACAATTTTCCAGAAATCTCTATATTTGGAAGAATTGAAATATGATACCTATAAAAGTTTGTGGTACTTACGTATTAACGGTACCTTGGCGACAGACTTGATGGTTTTTAAGTGTCGCCAATCTAACAGCTACTAAGGTTACCAAACCAATAGAATAGATTGGTGCCACTTAAAAACCGCCAAATCTGTAGCTGCGGTTGACGCGTGTGCTCTTTATTGGCGCAACTGTCGCCAAGGTACCGTTAATACGTAAGTACCAAGTTCATAACCAAATCATACATTTCATATAGATTAAAAATATTTATTAATTTATGTAAGAAAATACAATTTTTTAGCCTTGCTTTTAACTTTTTGGGGCACATGATTTAAAAATTTTTTAATTTTTTTATGTGTTATTAAAACTTATACATTTTATAGTATGTGCAAGCAGCTACAGACTTCACATTTGTTTGAGGGGTTGCCTGATACAAATGAAGATGAAGAATTGGAAAATCCTGCAGCTTCCAATGAAGAAGCTGATGAAAAAGAAGAATTAGTAAGAATTCTTTATAATTCACGTCATTTATAGTCATATTTGCAAACTCGATTTTACTTAATTATAAAAAAAAATAGTATTTTTAATTAGTGACAAGGGTCCTGATTTATAAATTCATTTTAAATTATGACATGATACGATACATAATATGAGAAAGCAGAACTTATGCATCAGTCTTACCAATTGTACATAAATATTGAAATAAATAACTTAGGAAGTCAAGATATTTAATTATTGCTTTTTTTTATATCAGCTTTACAAAAATAAATGCTGTAAAACATATTAAATGATTAATTCCTATCTGATTGTTTAGTGTTACTGACAAAAATTTTAACAATTCACATTAATTTTTTTCTCTTGTCCACCCATAATTCTAATTTCCTTCTTTAATAGTGAATTTTTTTTATCATACATTATTTTTGTATTTTTAATTATTTATTTGTGTTATGTAATGATATTTTAACAAAGTAATTAAAGTGACATAGAAATAAATATTCTTATTAGAATGATTTTGAAGTATATTTTTGACCCATGCTATTTTTATTAGGAAATAACAGAAGAAATTAAAGAAGCTTTCAATAAATTTGATCCAGAGGATGCTGAGGAAAAGACTAAATTGGCTGAAGCTTTAAAAGAAAATCTCACAGGAAAATTAACTGAAATATACACCCTTTATTCAGGTAATTTGCTCTTGAGATAATGTGTATGATTTAAATTTGTCTTGTTATGTATTTATTATTATTGAAAGTATTAAAATTGTGTTAGTATTCAAAGCTTTTCATGGCAAATTGAAAAGAGATTGCTTAGTTTGTCAGAGTCCCCGGTTTCTATTTATTTGATACTTTTTCAATTCTTAGAAAATTAATTGAAAAGGGGAAATGTAAAGATACATTTGGACAAATTGTGTAAATAGCTTTTAATTTTAATTTCTAAGTTAGTTTGTAGATATTTTTTAAAAATGTAATTTTTTTAATAAAATAATTAAATAGCAATGAGCCTACAGATTGAAATCCAAAAGGAATTTTTATTTCTTTATGGGATAGGGGGATAATATAAGATTATTGAAAATAGGATAATATAAAATTATTATTAATTAATATAAGATTGTTGATATTATTCATGTATTTATCTTAATTATTTTAATTTCAAAATATGCAAGATAAAATTATATAGATTGTTATGGAATCATTAATGTTATCCATTAATAGGGAAACAATATTTTTTATTAGTATCATAGTTTCAAATATTGATGTAAAATTTAAATGGTACATTCTGGTACATTTTAATTAAGATTCTTTCAGTGTAATACATATTTTCAAACTTCTATATCTTTCATCTCTACATTTTTTTTAACTTTATAAAATATTTCATTTTTGTCCAATTGTTATTTTGATTTAAAATGATCCTATTTTTTAATATCTAATCAAATATTCAAAATGCAATAAATAAAAGTGGAGAATTTTTAATGTTATGTTAAAAAGAAGTGCATGTTGAAATTTTCTGTTTAATTTGACTTTATATTGCAAAGTGGAATGAACAACCTAAGAGTTGTTTTTCTTTCAGATGTGGATGATTCAAGTTTACATAAAATGGACGATATAGTTCCTATTTACAAAGATATGGCCAGACTGATGTCTATCTATCGATCTGGTCGATATATTTCCACCCTTGAACCTTTCCGAGCCATTCCCAAATTTCACAACTGGGAGAAAATACTCTTCATGACAGAGCCTGAGAATTGGACAGCTGCTGCTATGTATGAAGCTGTAAGAATATTTTCTGCCATTATGAAGGAAGACATGGCTCAAAGGTCCGTTAATCCTTCTTTTATAAATCCAATCCATTAATTATTACGAAATGACTTTTAATAAATAGTCTTTTCAAACTTGCCAATTCTTTTGTGCCTTTCTACATTATAATTCCATCTTCTCATTATCTGCACAGATGATTAAATGCTATACACATTTTTGGTAATAGCATAGCCAAAATATTGAAGTGTATTAGCAGTTCAATAACAAAAATTCACATGAAATTAATTTTGGAATTTCTGAAATTAGTTTTGTTATCAATATTTTTTATTTTATTTAAAATATTAGCTGTTGTACAAAATATCGTACTAGTAATCTATAAGTACTATCGTTTATTTTATATAAAATATTAACTGTTGAAAAAAATGTTGTACGATACTTATAATCGGGATATATCAATTCCATTGTGTTTCAAGTATAGATTTGTAGCATTAGTTAGTTAAATTTCATTGGATTTCTTTAAGCAAATTAACAGCAAAGGGAGTTATGTTTTTAAAGAAAACATTTTAACTTATTGATGATTTATAACTTTATTGTGTGTTACAATTATGATCCACGTAGTTTGTTTTTGAGCTATCAGAATGTGAAAATGTTATGGTGATAAACAAAATAAATTTAAAAAAAAGCCTATTGACATTTAATATTGTAACATAATTAGATTATTACAGTAAAAATATTAAAAAATAAAAATAAAGTACTGGGTTTGTATTGTACTTACATTTTAAGGTTAATAAATTAACATAATTGTTTTATACAATTTATGTTTTTATTTGTGTTTATGCAATGCATTGTGTATAATTTCACAGGGCTAAATATATTAGCATATTTATTCTGTTCAGCTTATTAATAATTACATATAAATAATTAAATATGTTCTTTGGTGCCTGCTAAATTTTTTTTATCTTTTATTTATAAAATATTATATTAAAATCTGCATTTTTCAATAAACCTTTGCTAATTTTGATAAATGGAGTTTGGCAGCTAGGTTTGACATTTTTTATAAGTAATTAAATGTTCTGCAAACTGTTTTGTAGTGCTACTGCATCTCAATGTATTTCCAGGCTGGTGGTTATAAAGACTTACAGCCCCAACATCAAGCTTATATAATAAGTAAACCAGAGTTGTTGTGTGTGGGGGGGGATTGTTTTTACTTTGCTCACATATGTCACTTTTATCCTGCATCATTCAAATGTGACACTCAATAGATGCAGCAATGATGGGAAACAGTGAGATATGTATTTCATAAAATGTTGTTTAAAAGGAAGATGGAAAATTATATGTAATAAAATTATCTGATATATTGTGCCATTATGGAATTGGGATTCTTTCTAATTATTGATTAATCTAAAATACTTAGTTTGTATCAAAATGGTTATTCAATTTCATGAATAACCATGTTGATATAAACCATTATGATATTTAATAACCATCTAAATAAATATTTAAAAAAAATTTAAAACAATGCAAATTCTTTTGTTTCATTGTTATTTGTCTTTATATTTACAGGTTTTATAATATTGTACTGTTACCTCGATTGCGGGATGAAATTGCTCAGTGTAAGCAACTTAACCATCATCTGTACCGGGTAAGATTTAATAACTACTTTTATTCTTTTTAAAAAGTTATAATTAATTTTTAATTTATTATTATATATATGTATATGCACATAAAAATTATTTATCTATGTTAAAAGTAAAATATTTAGTTTAATTTGAACTTTTTAAAAAGACTTTTCTAATTTTGTTTTATTGATTCTTTAATTGCTAAGTACATAAAAATTTTAAGAATATTTTTACTGTTAATTCCAAAGGTTGCTGTATAAAAATCAGTCTGAAACTTTCTAATTTACAAAACAAAATATTTCTTAGATAAGTTAACTTAGCAAATTAAAAAAAACAAAAAAAAACTTTGTTTACAAATCAGTTTGATGCAAAAACTAATATCAATTATAAAAAATTTAGTTTAAAATGATCATCAGAACTTTGCTTATGCTTGTAGGTAATGAATACATTTCAAGATAATTTGATCTTTGTAATGGGGTCAAATCAGTTCATAAGATTAGACTCTTAAAAAATGAAATAACAAGTGAAGTTAGATGAAAATTTGTAAAATGATTTACATTTGAATTTGTTTATATGTTGTTTCTTTTACGTATTTCAGTTACAAATAACGCATTTTTTTTTCCTTCTAAATTTAGGCTTTGAAGAGGGCCATTTTTCAACCTTGTGCTTTCTACAGAGGCATCATAATTCCTCTTTGTGAAGTAAGAAACATTAATATATTCATACCTATAACCCTCTATGATTCTATTGGGTAAAAAAAATGATGGATTTGATTCATTAATCAAACTTCATATCATATATATATATATATATATTTAACTCTGGAAACATGCAAAGCAATATTTTTATTTTTAAAGTAATATCGTGGAGTTGCATAATAGGTGTGTCTAACCAAAATCTTTTTAATTGAATTTCCATAAGGTAGAGTATAATTTTATAAAAGTTTTGCTTTTGTGGAAACAAGATCTATTAATAACACTAACTGCTGCACACATTTTCTTCTAAGAAAAAAAAATTGTTTAAATTGTAGTTCTTTATGCAGCCAACTTTATATTCCTTTAAAAAAATTTCCACTTTTACCTTTATGAAAAAATTTATAATTGGAAATATAAACCTTACAAAAGAAAAATAACAAAATAGGGATTATGTTGATTCTCCTTATTCTAAACATAATATATGAAATTTATAAGCCAAATTTTCCAAAGAAAAATCGTATAAACTAATAAAAAGTAGAAAATAATGGAACAGTCCTCGAAATCTATGAAAGCATGAATACTAGCTGTGAATTTAGGTATCTTATTAATGATAACCAGAATGTTTGTAATGTTCCTATTAATGCAGTGATATTATTGTATTGATTAATTTTATTTCCATTCCAAATATCATTATTTTATATTGAATATTGAGTGTAATTTATAGTGCAGAGGATTTTTAGTTGTATATTGCATTAGATAAAATCCAATTTTTTTTTATTCTCAGTCACAATGTACCCTTCGAGAGGCAACCATCTTTGGCAGTGTGCTTGCCAAATGCACCATCCCCATGGAAGACTCTGCTGCTGCTCTGGTCTGGATTTCGAGGATGCCTTTCAACCAGGCCAACTGCATCATCCTGCGTGTGCTCATCGAGAAGAAATATGCTTTGCCCTACAAAGTTGGGGATTATCTTGTTACTTACTTCTTGAGGTGAGAAATTGTGTTTGTTAATTCTTTGAAATGTTAAAAATAATAATAATAATGCTAGTTGATTGACCTTAAATTTAAAAAATCTGTCCTTGTTCTGTCAGTAGAAACAATAGTTTAGTACAGTAATTCTAAACAATTTTTAATTTGAAAACCTGCTCAAACTGGTTTGATGATATTTGTCATTATGTATATTTTAAATAGCATAATCAAATTAAAGCTAGGTTTCACCAATTTTTATTCACATAAGTCCTTGAGTGGCACATGCTTTCATGTGAGTTTAAGCATTCAAACATCTGCAGAATTTCGTTTTTGCAGTTGTGTTTTATTATGTTTCAACCTTATACAAACTACCCAATCCAGAAAAGTACAAGAAAAAATCAAATCAAAAAGAATGACAAAAAAAAATATGTATTAAAAAGTGTAGAAAAAATTCCATTTAAGAATAAGGTGGTTTGCAAGATGTTTGAATTTATAACTTTCAACTTTGAATTCTATTATTTAAAAAAAAAGATAAACTTATAATGATTAAAAGGCAGATTTATATTCTAATACCCACATGCTTGGGTTTCTTTGACACCAATTGATAGAACTTCTTTGTGAGGAAGCATTTGAGAGCATTGCCATAAAGCATTTAAAAATGTATATTGTAAAATGGATGTTCTGAAATTGTCATTCTAATCCTGTGGAAAATTTTGTTTCTACTAAGATTCTCATAGATTAGGATTTCAAAAATTATGCAGTTCATAATGTCTGTATTAAAAAAAGATTTTCTTAAAAATTACATGAGTTTATAATATTTAAAATTCTAATGTGACTATCCTCTTCTACTAATACTTAAGACTATCAATTTTAGTGTGTGTAAATAGCCATGGACTTGATAAATCATGCATGAAACTGAACCAGTAGTTG
Source organism: Caerostris darwini (assembly GCA_021605075.1). NCBI lineage: Eukaryota > Metazoa > Arthropoda > Arachnida > Araneae > Araneidae > Caerostris > Caerostris darwini. The sequence continues at coordinate 473,562 of BPLQ01010209.1, forward strand.
GTTTAAAAATCAGACACTAATATGAAAATAATTTTTATTTTCCAAAATTTAAGACATTTTTGTTAAAATTAAATGTTAAGGAAGTAATTCAATTGTATCCTTCAATAATAAAACCAGTACCAAAGACAGTGCTTTGGCAGCATACAAAGCAAGTGTTGAGAGACTTTTCTCAGCACAGAGGCTTATAAAAAGCTAACTCGTATCCTCAATGAAAGAAGATCTTATAGAAGCTATTCTATTATTATGAATAAAAGAAACTTATTATATTACAAATACAGCATCTTTGTGCTTAAAATGCACAATTTTCTTTTACTTGTCTTCATCTGTTCTATAATGCATTGGTAGGATATATGTTTTTATTAGCTAATTACTGATTAGCTGAGTACAAGGATATCTTTTTAATTAGTGCAAATACTACAGTTTTAGAGTTTATAAAAAAATATTTTGTTAATGCAAAAACTTTACAGATATTATTTCAATAAAATTATAAATTTATTTTATATATTTTCTTAATCTGTTAGTAATGATCCCACTTCATAAAATTATGGTAGTCAGGAATCAGTATAAAAAATTTAACTCAGGAGTTTGAAATTTTTTTGGCCGACTCTCGACAAGAGAATGCCTGTGGTGGTAGAGAAGTCTGTTAAATTGAGATTTTTAAGAACCTCAAAACTGCACTGATGTCATATTATATAAATCCAAAGTCATGAGTAACAAGATACATTTTCTCAAGGTTTTATGCAATCTGGACAATTCAGTTGGAAAGCATTTTGTTTGGAAGTTCTTCACCACGTTCTCCAGATGTTTCCATATTGAGAAATAGGGAAGTTATTTTCTATCCTTCAAATTGTCTCATTGTTTCACAACCAATTGCTTTGAGAATTATTAAATATTTCAAGCAGTATTATAGAAAGAGACTGATTGAAAATTAACTCAAAAATCATTCCAAAATGTTTTTATTAAATGCAGTAATGAAATAAGTAGCACAAAATCATAAATAACAATATTTGAAGGAAATTATGACAGTTAAATTCAACTAAACACAAGTATCTCTGAAATAAGTGATTGTTAATGTACTTCTAACATATAAAATTATGACAGCAGAAAAATTGGTTTATACAATTATGGAAAAAGATTATAATAAAGGTGACTCCAATCCTGGTATTCCAATGTTTGCTCAGGATATTAAAGAATTTTAAACCTTGAGTAGTTTCATTTATTCTAATAAATTTACTTTAAAAGATTGAAAATTTTTTTATTTGATTTACAAAAATCATAAAATGCTTATGCTTACTAATATTTTAAATAAAAGAAATATGATTATAATCTTTTATTTATTTATTTTTTTTTAATATCGTGATATGTAAAAAAAAAAGTTTTTTTATATGTCATAATTTTTATTTTTTGCTGTATTGCACCTACAACAGTATTGATATGCATGTCACAGGACAATAAATTTAGGAAATGAAATTCTTTATGATAAATCTTCTTCACGGTTGTTTCCTTATTTATTTTGGGAGTCCTCACAAGAAATTATAGGCTGACATTCTTTTGCATTTAAATCAGATATTTTACTAAATTAACTTAAAATATTTATAATAGGATAATCTTTTTGTAATGATAATTATCTTATTTGATTATACAGAAGTTCTTTTGTATTTAAAAAAAAAATACCTGAAATTAATAGTATTATGGATAAAACAAAATCAAATCCATAATTTAAATTGCTGTTAAAGCATTTATAAATTCCAATAATTATTCAAACTTGATAATTTTGATACATTCATTGTGAAAATGATTTATTTTTATTCTAAAACAAGTGGAGAAAAATATTTATGACTCTCCTCTACTCTTATCATTATTTAGTCTTAATTTCATTCATTATTGTCAAATGGTAGTCCGAAATTCTTACTTATATCAAAAGTGTATTAAAAGCTCAATATTATCCTAAGTTTTGTTGAATTTATTTTCTAAATATATGAAAAAAGAAATTTATTGTAGTTACAGTTGAAGTATTAAGTTACTAAAGAGAATCTTTCCTTTTATTTAATTTTTATCAGAAATATAACTGGCAGAAAAAGTTATTTGATAACTATTTTGCAAAGCAAATAGTATATATTTCTTTGTTTCAAGCATAACTTTTGTTCCTTTGTCTTATAAAAGTACATTCAGGGGGCAAAATAAAAGTGCATACATAAATATTGCCAACTTTTGTGAATTTTTCGTAAAATTTAAAATAATTGCATCACATTTTGTGCTCCTGCTGTGTGATGTGAATTCGAGTTATTTTGTATAAAAATTTCCTTTAAAAGATAAGAATTTCTTTTATGAATATGATTCTATTTGTTGATATTCTGAGGGAAATCGTTAATTGTTTCATAAATACTATAGATGGAAATAGGACTTGTTTCTAAATGACTTTGTTTTACAAAAAAAAAAAAATGTGGTTTGCTGTCTTTGTATGCTGATTTGATTTGTATTTTTCTCAGATTTAGTTGACATTGCTTTTTGGTTTTAGATTCCTTGATGACAAGAGACCCCTGCCATTGATTTGGCACCAGTGCCTGCTGACTTTTGCACAGATTTATAAGAATTATCTGACAGCCGAGCAGCAGCAGCAATTGCTCAAGCTATTGACTGTGCAGCCTCATAAGCTTGTATCACCCGAAGTGCGGAAAGAGCTGCTCTCTGCTACGTTAAGGCCACCAGGAATAGTTGTATGACAGCTTAACATGGACATACTGTATATATTTTTTGAAATAAATAAAAAATTTATAAGTTTGATGTAATTTTTTTTATTGTATTCCTATTGTGTTTGGTTGATATCTTTATAAAAAGAAGGGTAACTTTTTTTTTTTGCCATTTTGAAATTTATTTATTTAAGAATAGACAATGATATTTCCTTTGTGATTCATGGCATTGCTCAAAAAAAGTTGCCAGTTAATAATGTATGAACATGTATCACAATTTATTTCTTCCTTAATTTTTTATAAAGGAAGGCTACATGAAGTGGTTCTGTCCTGGAAAAAGAACTTGAGCTGTCTTCATATAAAGGTTTAGCCTTAATTAAATTAGGAAAGATGGTAAAGACTCAATTCTGAAAATCTGTATATTAAATTTAATGAAGTGCTAGAAATGTGGTATAATTGAGAAAGTGTCACTCGAATTGAAATTAAGGGTTATTTCTTACTTCACAGACCTGTTGTGAAACATATGCAACCTTGAAAATTATGCAAGTCTTAAATGTTTCTGAAGGGAGAAGTCACTACCTGAATTGTGATACAAATCTGCTTTTGAGAAAGAAAATGTTGAGTTTCTGCAGTCATTGAAAAGGCTTTTATGCAGATAAGTGTTCAAAATATTGATAGAAATTTGTAATGTTTCCTATGAGTGGTAATTTAACAGGGTAGCCACTCAACCTGGATATTGGTAAAAGTCGAGGAATTTTTGGAGAAAAAACAAAAATGAAAATTCCATATCCAATTGTAAGAAAAGCTGCCAGATTATTGAAATACAGTGCCGTCACCGCATTTACCTTTAAAAAAAATGTATAAGAAAGTATATAATCTGGTGCCAAGGTATTACAGAAACTAGGCGTGCGGAAGATGGTGGTAAGGCTATATTTTTTAAAATATTAAGTTCTTAGTTACAGTCACAGAAATTTAAGAATTTTTTTTTTCTTTTGTGTATTCTGCATTATAGATAAAATTTGATGAGCCTAAGGCGTCATTCCAGTAACTTTAGCCTTCTAGAGGCATTTTAATTCATTAATTTTAGAATACAGTTTAAAAAAAATTTAAAATTTTTTTTTAAAACAAGTAAAGTGTAACCTACTTTTTTTTATAAGGTTTTTTTATCGCTGTATTTTAGATATGTATAGCTTACTTTTTTAATGCAGCAAATTTCGGTTATTTAAAATTTCAGCTTTTATCATTGGCGAAGCGTCCATCGAAGGGCCGAATTTCCTTTACCTTTTTCACTAAGAAAATCTGTCTCTTATATTTGTTTTCCTGTTAATTAGTCCCTTTTATCAGATAACTGCCCTCGCATGCAAGATAGGGTTTCCCAAGCATCGACCCCCTTTAAAACTGTTAAATATTAAGAAAAACAAAATTTCTTTGTTGATGGCTGAAATTTTCCAGACTTATCAATTGAAAATCGTACTGATGACCTCGAAAATCCTTTCTTTAAAATCGAGTGACAATGAACAAAAATTTTTTTGCGATCCATGAAAGATCCGTTCTGCTGGACGATGTTCTTGAAAATATAAACACTGTTCTTAAAGGTTTGGAGGAAAGGAACATGAATTACTGCTGCTTTACAAAATGTGGCTATAAAAGGAAATCCATAATACTGTATAGCTTTCGATTCTAAATATAATGAAAAATAACTAAAAACTTATGTTTTAATACAGGTTTAAAAAACTCGGCGGTGCCATTGATGTTTGGAGTGATTCGGAATCCACTTTAAACCGTATGTCCCTGTCTAATATGATTGTAGAGCGTTGTGGGGGTAGTGTTACTCACGTCCGTAGCAGATCTTCAAGCTACACGTGCCCCCTGGGTAGTGCTAAATGAATAACAGCGGTGCAGCCCGTGCTTATGGTATAAATATTAACTGTCTTGTGTATTGTCAGCTGCATTAGAAAAAAGATTTTAAAAACTCAACAAAATTTGACCGTGGGCATTTTGCATCACTTAACAATTTTTTTTTTTATTGATGTTTCTTTTTCAATTCCTTCTATTAGCTTACGCTCTCCCTATATATATCTTGTTCAAAATTTCAATCGTTCATAAAACACTTTTCATTCATCCACTCAAGTTCAAATACATTTTTTTTAACTTGCCGTGGATGTCACGATGTTAATACAGTTTTTTCAAATATTAATTAATTCATTAAATTAAATTAATTAATTTTAGGTTTTTTTTAGATTTAAGTTGCATATATCTACCGATAGATGGCTTCAGATAAACTTAAAAAAAAAATGAATGAAAATTATTTATAAAGGACTTTCTGCAATAGAGTGAAAAAAAAGTAGGAATTGACTTAAAAAAAAAAAAAAAAAAGTTGTTTCGTTGAAGATAGCGACGAGATTCTTCGGCTCATTTTGCTTTCTGCAAAAAGTTTTTTTATCAAAAAATCCCTTACAACAGCAATTTCTAACCAGCTGGTGTCCCCCCTCTCCTCTTGACATTCTGCTCCCTGATACCCAATTTGGCTAGCGCTCTGGCCCTTGGTACCACAGACTTCAGATTTCAATCCTGGTGGTGGCATGAATACTTGTGAGAGGTTCATGTTAAGCTGTAGGTCCCGGTCAAATTAGCCCAAAGTGTGCACGAAATTAACATAGAGCCCCAAACCAAATCTTGATTTTCTTTAAAAGTGCAGAGAAATACACAGTCCAGTCACATTAATGTGACCACCTGTCAAAAGCCAGACTATACGCTCTTGTATATTCTGGCTTTAAGTGGAGTGTGGAATTAAGTGGTGGTATTCTTTATATACACTCCACTGCAATGTGCTGCCGCCTGCCTTTTGTTATGGGTTATTTCACGTTGACGTCGAAAGTAGGTGGTGGTCACATTAATGGGACTGGACTGTGTATATCCTTAATCTGATTTCACAAATTTATTCATATTCCCCCCTCCCTCCCCTTTTTTCCTTGATTGTGTTAATGAAGGAAAAAAACCTTTTGATGGTTGTGCTGGATTCTTGAATATACTGGTGTTAATGAAAGAAAAAAAACCTTTTTGACGGTCTGTGACAGGAACTGGATTCTCTGTCAGAAATAGGGCAAATATTGATGTTATGTCCATTTATTTAAAAAGGAAACACATATCACATGCATGAATACATTATTATGGAAATGTTTTGTTTTTTTGGATATATTCAATTGGTAGTTATATTATTCTAATAAGTTCATATAATTCCTTAAGTACTTTTTTGATTTAAAAGAGAGTGTTCTATTATTTTCGTGATGTGATTGTATTACATTCTAACAATCTTATATAGACATTTTTATTAAAAGAAGGAATATTGTTATTTCATTTATTTAATGCTGTTGCAATTATTTGCATGGTACTTTATTTGCTGTGTATTATCAAAATTAATTCTGAAGAATTTCGGTATTTGGTATATCTTGGTAGTTTAGATCTGGCATTAAAATATCTTTATCGAATAAAGTATCATAAATTGAGAAATATTTATCCAATATTTTGCAATAATTTAGGCTGTTATTTTTCTTTAAATATAATTATTCTTTAATTAGACTGTGATGAATCCTGATCAAGTAAGTGAGACATGTGGGTGCAAGCGTCAATACATCTATCTGGCGATTATTACATGCGCATGGGGAGTAGTAGGTGTGGGTTTAAAAAAAAAAAATTCTTTGCTGAAATAATTATCTTAAAAATAAATTACATAGTTTGTAAAAAATAAAATAATAATAGGTGATAAATAAATTTCTTTAATAAATAAATTTTATAAAAAGTTCTAATTAAAAAAGCAAGTTATAAGAATTCCAAACTAAAACAGTTTTATATTCTTCTAAAAACTCTCTTCAGTACAGCATTCCGATATTACTCGGGGAAAAAGTTTCAGAGAGAACAAAAAATCCCCTACCAATAAGAACCTTGTCTACCAAGACATCACTTTCGGTTGTGCGCCCTTTTTTTTTTGTGACGTCCCTTCCGTCATCCATAAATTCTCGTCTACTACCATTGTGCTTCTCTGTACTTTCCTCTACTGATAACCAAACATGATTTGATTTCTGTAATTTTATTGTCAACATCTTGTACGACACTCCATTGCCGTTTTCTAATATACTGTGGACAGATGAGTCCTTGTTCTCACGAGATGACATAGTCAACATTCTCAATGTGCATTATTGTACTCTAGAAAAACCCACATCGAACACATAGCACGACAAAAAGTACTCTGTGTGTGTCGGCATATGGGGAACCCAGATTGTTAAACTCATCTTCTACGACTGGACATAAATAGCCGATTGTTACCTACACAAATTAAAAACCATGGTATGTGACTGATAATCAGAGTGTCATCTCCTACATGCATTTCTTGTATGGTTCCAACATGATGGGGCTTGGCATAAAATTGCAGATTTCTGTGCGTATCTAATTACTTATATTTCCCAACAGATCATCAGTTAGAGTGGTCACTATGTTCTCCAGACTTGATTCCCATGGATTTTTATCTCCGATTTTACATCAAAAAGCAAATCTATGCGACTGAGCCAACCTCTTTGGATAATCTGAAATAGCATATCATCCTTGCTTGTCGCAGATTTATAGATTTATACGAGCTATATTCTAACGCTTTCACATTTCAGTATTGTCACATATTCAATTGTGCATAGACACCATTGGAAGATTTTGAAGTATTTTGAGGATAACTCCAATAGATTTGAAAAACACTAGAAATATATATATATATATATATATAAATACATTATATATTACATTATAATATATAATGTAATATATATATATATATATATATATATATATATATAATGAAAACTAAGTGGCCTTAATGAAAATGAGTTAAGATTTCTGATGGGCTAATGTTTTGCAACGTATAGTCGTCGTATGTGCTGGGAATCCAGCTTTAGGCGGGTCTTCTCCTTTGTCAGTCTTCTCCTTTGCTTTGGAGGCCTGATGGCCAATTGGCTAGCTCTCTGTCTTTTGGTACCGCAAGCTTCAGGTTCGAATCCTGGCGGTGGCGTGGATTCTTGTGTGTGGTTCAGAATCCACGTTGAACTGTAGATTCCGGTCTGTTTAACCCTCGTGTGCACAAGATGACCGTATAACGACAAACCAAACCTCTAATCACTAGGATGCTTTGGAACCTAACATTTTGTTCTATTAATTTTAACAACTGGGCTCATGGAGTAAGACAGATTATAGGAAACGACCAGATATGGAGATCGTTCGAAGCTGTGGTGACCAAAAATTTGGACATGCAGTTTACCTCCCTTTTTGCACCCTGCTGTGTAGTAACCTAATAGCCTGTTTGGTACAAAACTCAGCAAGAGAACCGAAAGTCTCCTTGTCTGTGCTGGGAAAGGATACATTCAATTTAAAGTTGGAATGCTGAACTCGAGGAGGAAAGAACCACCCTAATACCATCTCTGGGAGTGTTCTTTCAAAATTATAATGGTACAAAGTTGGTGACGTGTAGCAGTTCCAGAATCTCTGCAGTTGAAGTGACGAATGATGTCAAAGTGCTTCTCGAAACAGTAACTGTTTTAAGAATCGGCACTTGCATTTATTAATAAAAAAAATATGAATATTTCGGGTTTATTGAACAAATTCGTCGCAAATGGCTGTTTTATGTTTTAATACACTGCGTAAAAAAATAGTAGGACAGTGCTTTTTTGCCAATTAATATCTCTTATTTTCTCCTAACTACCAGATATTTATGCAGATTTTGTGTAATGACACTTTTTTTCATTTTAGGCAAAAATTAAACATCTACCACTAATATTAATAATAAAATTATTATATATAATTTCCTATGCGTAAAAAAAGTAGAAGGACACTTGCTAATATATTTAATTTAGTGAGTTGCTCTTTAGTTAAATAGTGATTTTGTACTTTGTTTTATCCTTTTCTGTCAAAAAAATGTAATTTGTTTAAAAGTTACGCTGTTTCTCCGTTCTCAGAAATGTCTAAAGGAATACTTTTGAACAATTTTCAAAAAGGCCAAATTTCCGCATATCAAAATGATGGTAAAAGTGTCAGAGAGTTTGCTCGATTGTCAGATTGCTCGATTGTCAGATTGCTCGATTCAAACTTTATCAGAAATCCTTATAAAAATGGAAAGAAAAATAAGACTGGTAGACCGAAAAAGTTAACACCACGTGATGAAAGAAAACTTGTTCGTGTGCTTAAGAAGAACAAAGGAAGTGTTTCAAAGGCAAGAAATCAAGCAGGACTTAATCATGTGACGAAACAAACAGTTTACAACTATATTAAAAGATCTAAAAAATTCATTTTCAAAAAACGGAAACATCATCCTAAGTGGACACAAGCTCACATTGATAACCGTTTAGCGTGGGCTAAGGAGCACATGTCCTGGACTACAGAATGGACTTCTGTGATATTTTCCAATGAAAAGAAATTTAACTTAGACGGTCCAGACTTGTATCAGCACTACTGGCATTGTCTGGGGAATGAAGACGAATACTATTCAACATGACAAATGTGAGGAGGGAGTTTAATGGTTTGGTTGGCTGTTGGATACGGAGGAAGGACAAGTCTGGTTTTCTTAAATGGTAGGCAAAAACATACAGACTACATTCAAGTGCTGAATTCCGAGCTTCTTCCTTATGGCTCTGACTTGGGGGGTGAAGAGTGGCAAGACGGAGCTTCCATTCATACCGCGACTGGAGTCAAAAATTAGTTCCTAACATATAATGTGGATGCTTTACCATGGCCAGCCAAAAGTCCTGACCTTAATATAGTGGAAAACATCTGGGCAATGCTAGTTCGTCGAGTTTATGCTGATGGAAGGCAATTTGATTTGCTAACTCAGCTTCGAGAAGCATTGAATGACTCGTGGGACAATTTTTGTCAGACAGAAGTTCAATCTCTATACGATTCACTTCCAAACTAAATATTTGAAGTTATAAAGGCCAATGGGAAGAACATTCCTTATTAAAATCGCTATTTTTTCATTCATTATAATGCTGTCCTTCTACTTTTTTTACAAAGTTTCAAAAAAGAGAAACTATTTTTGTTGCCATTAATATTTTATGTTTGAATATCATAATTCTGATGTTAAAATTGTATTTTTAAATTATTTGTAAAATGTTTCTAATAAAAAATTTTAGTAAAAATAAAATATTTTTCGGTTATTGTTACAAAATCAAGTGTCCTTCTACTTTTTTTACATAGTGTAAGTACGAAATATTCAATTCTGATTAAAATCATCTTCTCATTGTAACTATGCAAATTGAGGGTGGAGATTCTTGACAATTGGGAAGTTTTCCGCTAACTGAGGTGTTGTCAATACGATAAGTGGAGGAGCTTGAAAATGACTCGATATGGTTACGAACAACGAAGAGGTGTTCACTTGTGACACATTTGGAGGGTGCCTAATGCAGTCATATTTGAAGTGAGATGGTATGTCTGGTTTTTTATTAATTGAGTGCATCGATTCTCTGAACAGTCAGATTAAAAGGGCATACCTTTTCTTGGACTACTTCTATATTACAGGCAAGGGGAAAATATCCTTTCAGTTTATCACATGGGAATGAAACTGCTGCTTTATGAAATTTATCGTTTTAAAATACCATTGTGCATATAAACACATTCATTAGGATATGTAATTTTAATGTTTCTAATGTAGTTACTATATTAAAATGAAGTTCACTCTACTGTAGCTCCCATTAAGTAGATTTCAGCGTTAACCAGATTGGACGTCGGGAAGGCATGCACATTGTCATCATCCACATTTAAGAATGAACAAAATTAGCATCTGGGGTTACTATTCCTCTTTTCCTTCGCGGATACGTTTGGTCTGCCATTCTACAGTCTTTTTTTCCACACTTTGGCCTAATTAGACAGGGACTTACAGTTTAACGTGAATTTCGAACCACTAACAAACCTCCACCACACCCTCAGGATTCGAACCTGATACCAGTGCTTTTAAAGTCCAGAGCGCTAGCCAATCTGCCATCAGGCCACTGACGGGTGGGCTTTCCGGCTTACCGTGGCCACTTAGATAAGTGAGCTTCCGATTCAAACCAGACTTTTAAAATCTAACGCGCCTCTTATTAACCTTTCAAGTAATTTTCTTTCATTTTTCTTCAATGTCGCAACAGTCCCATGGTGGTGTCTCGAAATCAGTCTACTGGCAGATTTCGAGACAAGGGATGTTTTCTTTTTTAAGGAGTAGGGCTGTCAGCCTGCGCCAGACGCTCTACAGTGATATTAGACCGCTCTGGCACTCCGTACCACAAGCTTCGGGTTCGAATACCGGTGATGCCGTGGATGATTGTAATGGTTCGGAATCCACTTTAAGCCGTAGGTACGGGTCTCCTATGACCGTAGAGCGTCACAGAGCCCAATCAGATTTCCCACCCACATCATTCCCAAACTGTAAAGGGGCAACTCAGCTCTAGGCGCAGTGATGTGGTGTAGTAGTAATAGTAGTAGTCATTTCAGACCGAGACTTATAATTTAAAGTGGCTTGGTTTGGTTTGTCGCTCTATGGTCATTTTTTGCTCACTTTGGGCTAATTAGACCTGAACTTACTGTTTAACATGGATTCCGAACCCCCGCTACTACTACTACACCACACCACATCACTGTGCCTAGAACAGAGTTGCTCTTTTACAGTTTGGGAATGATATGGGTGAGAAGTCTGATTGGGCTCTGTGATGCTTTACGGCCATATGAGACTGGGAACTACGGTTTAAAGTGGATTCCGAACCACTATACACATCCATGGCCCAGCCGGGATTCGAACCCGAAAACTATGCTACCAAGCGCCGGATATTTTCTTAAAATATTTATAATTTATTTCATAAAAATAGAATTTGTTTTGTATTTTATACGTAAAAAGAAATAAATCTTTTTTTTTTTTTTCCCCACTTATGAAACTCAAATTTCTCAACTCTTTCTTCCAGTAGTCAGTTTATTCCTAACTTTTAATGATTAAAACGACGAGATTCTCAGAGCAAGAGATCCTCTCTCGCGGTTGGTGGCAGAATGGATTCCGGAAGCAGAACCATCTTCCGAGAGGACGGGTTTGCGGCGGCAGACGAAAGGGCGTTGTCTTCGGGGGGACCGGTGCACTGACCGGGGCCTCACTCCGGCCCGACCCGCGCTGCCAACAGGTAAGGCTTTTCCACCTTCTCCTGCGAAAATAGTTTGCTGCTCAAAGGGGGAAGGAGAGAATAAACGAAATGTATTTATTATTCTTTTTATCTGTGGAAAATACGCTTTTGAATGTGCCAGTTGAACATCTAGGACTTGGTAAATTGGTTCCGTTTTGTTAGAACGGAATGTGTTCGAATGTTTTGAAAACGAACTTTATTCTTGCAGGGAAAGGGGTAAACGAAATTTATTTATTATTATTTTTGTCCACAGACAAAAATAATAATAAGTAAATTTTATATTGTATTGTATTTGTATTTTTGTAAATATTCGTTTGAATGTGCCAGTTGAACATCTAGGACTTGGTAAACTGGATCCGGTTAGTTAGAACGGAATGTGTTCGAATGTTTTGATTTCGAACTGTGTCCCTGGAGGGAAAGGGGATAAACGAAATTTATTTATTATTATTTTTTATCTGTGAAAAATATTCGTTTTAATGTGCCAGTTGAACATGTAGCTATTGGTAAACTGGATCCGCTTCGTTAGAACGGAATGTGTTCGAATGTTTTGATTTCGACCTGCGTTCCTGGAAGAGGGGGGGATAAACAAAATTTATTTACTATTTTTGTCTATGAAAAATATTCTTTTGAATGTACCAGTTGAACATCTAGTAGTTGGTAAACTGGTTCGTTGTTCGAACTGTGTTCGAATGTTTTGATTTCTTCGAACTGTGTTTTTAATTCGATTATCATTTGCAATTGTGCATCTAAATGGAATGCTGTTTCACACTCATCTCATTAAGTAACACTTTCAGTATCCCAAGCAATGTTGTGAATGATCACGCGCATGACATGGTTTTGGATTTTAGTTACTTTTTATTATTTTTTTGGCATCACTGAGTTCTATACCCATATAATTATTCAATCAATTTATCTGTTCTTATAAATACAGAATTATTAAAAGTACATTTTGATTCAAATTTTTTATTCATTCTAAGCTAAAATTTTATTTATTACCCATAAAATATATGGGTATTGTTTTAGGAAGCGGGATTTTTCGTATCCTTGATCACTTTCAAATGATTCCCATTTTACTCTACAATCTGTGCATTCTTTTGAGAAATTCTTTCACCTGAATTTTTAAAAATTTCTTTCACAATTTTTTTACATAATATTTATTTACAAAATAATTGAGTAATTTACAAACAATTTAGTAAATAATTAATGAACAGTAGTTTAGTAGTTTAATTAATAAATTAATTCAGTAGAAAAAATAATCATCCATAAAAAATAATAAAAACGATCAGAAATAATAAATAATAATAAATGATAAAATAACGATCTTGTTCTAAAAGATCGTCTGGTGAAAACAAAAACAATTTTCCTTTTCAATGTGTGTTTTTAATGGAATATGTTCGAAACATGAGATTCGTTGTTTTGATTTCGAACTGCGTTCTTATTTCGGATATCGTTTGCAACGCGCATGACACGGTTTTAGCTTTTATTTATTATTTTTTGGCAACACTTTTGTTCGCTATCTGCAGTGCTTCTTTTATTTCATAATTTTATTTATTTATTTCTTTTTTCTGATATTGTTTTGGCAACACTGATCTCTGTAGAACTTACCTAATCATTCGATCAATTTATCTATTATAATAAGTACAGAATCATTAAAAGTAAGTTTGAAATCATGTTTTATTTATTTTTAGCTGAAATTTTTATTATCCATGAAATATATGGATATATGGGTATTGTTTTGGGCAGCGGGGGGTTCGTATCCTTGATCACTTTCAAATGTGGATATTTTTACTGAATTATTATTATTATTTTTTTTTTTAAATTCTTTCCCGTGATTTTTTAAAAATTTCTCTCACAAGTTTTTTTACATGATATTTATTTATAAAAATAATTGAGAGATTATTAAATAGTTTAGTAAATAATTAATAAATAGTAATTTAGTAGTTTAATTAATAAACTAATTCAGAAGAAAAAACAATCATCGGTAAAAATAATAAGAATGATCATAAATAATAATAAACGATAAAATAACGATCTTGTTCTAAAAGATCGTCTGGTGAAAGCAAAGACAATTTTCCGTTTCAATGTGTGTTTTTAATGGACTATGTTCGAAACATGAGATTCGTTGTTTTGATTTCGAACTGCGTTCTTATTTCGGATATCGTTTGCAACCGTGCATCCTAATGGAATGCTGTTTCCCATTCATCTCATAGTGCATCACTTTCAGTAGCCCAAGCAATGATGTGTATGTGGGAATGATCAAGGGCATGCACACGGTTTTAGATTTTATTTATTTGTTTTATTTTATTATTATTTTTTTGGCAACATTATTTATTTCGGTTTTCCAATATTATTTTGGCATTGGCCTATAGAAGTTACCTATTCATTCAATCAATTTATCTATTCTAATAAGTACAGAATGATTAAAGTAAGTTTTAATTCTAGTTTTATTCCTTCTCAACTAAAATTTTATTTATTACTTATAAAATGTATGAATATTGTTTTGGGCAACGGAGGTATTTCGTGTCCTTGATCACTTTCAAATGTGGTCATTTTACTCTGAAATCTGTAAATTTTTTGAAATATTCTTTAAGTGATTTTTAAAAAATTTCTTTCACAATTATTTTACATGATATTTATTTACAAAATAGTTGAGCAATTATTAAATAATTTAGTAAAAAATTACTAAATAGTAGTTTAATTAATTCAGAATAATAATAATAATAATAATAATTAATTCAGAAGAAGAAACAATCATCGATAAACATTTAAAAAGATCTTAAATAATGAAACGAGAAATAATAATCAACGAAAAAATAACGATCTTGTTCTAAAAGGTCGTGTGATGAAATCAAAGAGAATTTTCCGCTTCAATGTGTTTTTTGATGGAATGTGTTCGAAACATATTCGTTGTTTTGATTTTCGAACTGCGTTCTTATTTTGGATATCGTTTGCAACCGTTCATCCTAATGGAATGCTATTTCGAAGTCATCTCATAGTGTGACACTTTCAATAGCCCAAGCAATAATGTGTGGGAATGATCACGAGCATGACATGATTTTGGATTTTACTTATTTAATTATTGTTTTTTTTGGCATCGCTCGCTATCTACAGTGTATTTTTATTTCATAATTTATTTATTTCGGTTTTCTGATATTATTTTGGGATCACTGATTTCGATAGAAGTCACCTAATTATTCGATCAATTTATCTATAAGTACAGAATCATTAAAAGTAAGTTTGAATTCATGTTTTATTCATTATCAGCTAAAATTTTATTTACTTTTAATTAAATATATGGGTATTGTTTTGTGCAAAGGGATTTTTGTGTCCTTGACCAGTTTCAAAATTGGACATTTTCATTGAAATCTCTAATTTTTTTAAATTTTTTTTTTTTTTTAATTCTTTCACGTGATTTTTTTAAAAATTTATTTCACAAGTTTTTTCACATATTTATCTACAAAATAATTGAGCAATTATTAAATAATTTAGTAAAAAATTACTAAATAGTAGTTTGCTAATTTAGTTTTTCTTCTGAATTATTAACTAATCTTCGATAAAAATAATAAGAACGATCATAAATAATAAAACGACAAAATAACGATCTTGTTCTAAAAGTACGTCTGGTGAAAGCAAAGACAATTTTCCTTTTCAATGTGTTTTTTGATGGAATGTCAGGTTCGAAACAGGAGATTCGTTGTTTTGATTTCGAACTGCGTTCTTATTTCGGATATCGTTTGCAATCGTTGCATTTTAATGGAATGCTGTTTCGCATTCATCTCTTAGTGTATCACTTTCAGTAGCCCAAGCAATGATGTGTATGCGGGAATGATCACGGGCATGACACGGTTTTGGATTTTATTTATTTATTTTATTTTATTATTGTTATTTTTTGGCAACTCTTTCGCTCCCGTTATCTGCAGTGTTTTTTTTATTTCATAATTTTATTTATTTATTTATATTATTTTGGCATAAATGTTTTGATTATTATTATTTTTTTGACATCACTGATGTCTGTACACTGGATCCGGTTCGTTAGAACGGAATAATTTTTCGATCAATTTATCTATTAAGCAGAGAATCATTAAAAGTAACTTTTAATTCCCGTTTTATTTATTCTGAGCTAAAATTTTATTTATTACCCGTAAAATATATGATTAATTGTTTTGGGCAGCGGATGTCCTTGACCATTATCAAATTTGGATCAAATTTTCTCTGAACACTGCAAATTTTTTTTTCTTTTCTGTGGGATTTTTTTCTTCTTTTTTTAAAATTTCTTTCACGAGTTTTTTTTATACATAATATTTATTTATAAAATGATTGAATAATTTATAAATAATTAATAATTAGTTTAATAGTTTAATTAATAAATAGTTTAATAGTTTAATTAATAAATTAATTCAAAAGTAAGTTTTAATCACGTTTTATTTATTTGAGCAAACTTTCATTTATTACCCGTAAAATATATGATTAACCGTAGGACGTGCTTGACCTTTTTTTTCTCTGAACACTGCACATTTTTTTTTTTTGCTTTTGTGTTTTTTTTTTCTTCTCTTTTTAAAATTTCTTTCACTTGTTTTTTTATACATAACATTTATTTACAAAATGATTGAATAATTTATAAATAATTCATAAATAGTTTAATAGTTTAATTAATAAATTAATTCAGAAGAGAAATAATGTTGGATTGTTCTAAAAAGATCGTTTGGAGAAAGCAAAGGATATTTTATTTCAAGTGAAAACGATTATTTTATTTCAGAAAAAAAAATCGTTTGGGATTCTATTGTTTTTAAGATTGTTGGTATGCGTTTTATTCTTAAATGAAATTCTAAATTTTATGGGTGGCATGTATATCGGCCTATCTGATTGCAATTTTTTGTTTTTTAGAAACTTACATTCAAATGTAATTAAAAAATTAAATTAATTTTTTAATTATATTAAAATAGTTATTATGATTAATAATTAATCATAATTATTAATGATTTTTAATCAATGCTTTTTTTTATTAATCTCCTACTGATATGTTTTTGTTTTTATTTGTTTATAAATTACATTTCTTCTAGTGTGTTTTTGATCTCGGAAAATCTTTAAATTAATCCATGTTTTCTTTTTCCTTTTGTGGTTAAGAATTTTTTTTAACTATACGTTTGTCAGTAAGATAATGGGGAAAATATTGGAAAATTACTGAATGTAATTGTGAAAATTGACAGAGTATAAAGATGTACAATTTTATCAAATGTGTTTGTTAGTCCTAGGTTTTAATTTAACAAAATTTGTGTTTCTAGGCAAAAGTTGCATTGTTGTTTGCAAATATAATCCAGTGTGCATCGAGGTTGCTATTTTGGGCCAAACATAATCCCCACGTGATCATACATCTCACGTGACTCTTCTCGCGTGATAATATACCTCACGTGATTTTCCCTTTGCAGTTTAACACATGAGATGATAGCTTGTCGATTTCTGCCAACAATCTTTACTTTGGCGCGGAGGGAGAAAGAAGTCTACTATCATACAACGATTTTCGAAAGAAATAAGCGGCCTGACGGTCAACTGGCTAGCGCTCTGGCTTTTGGTGCTTCAGGTTCGAATCCTGGAGGTAGTATGGATGTTTGTTGAGTTTTCGGAATCCACGTTAATTAAGTAGATCCCGTTCTAATTAGTCTAAAGTGTGCAAAAAAAAAAAAAAAAAGGACATTGAGCGACAAACCAAATTAAAAGCAATGGACCCTTTTATAATTTGTAAATGAATGTAAATTTAATTTTTCTAAATATTTGCCATTTATATTCTATTTATGAATTTTCCTGCGTAATATTATCGCCCCAATATAATTAAAAAATAAACTATTCATTTTTGCTAACTTTTCGTATTGTTTTATTAATTTTCATACAAAATGATATGCAAAATAACATTTATTGTATTTATTTATCTTTAGCAAGCACGTAGTTCAATAAATGTATGCCATGAAAAGAAGAATTTCTCTGAATTTTTAGAATTGCTCCGTAACATGTTTACGTTTTGTAATCGTCTACCCTTATAAGCTACTGTGTCCGTCTCCACCCTTTCCCCCCTCCTTCTGTAACTGGTTTAAAAACCAATCTTCGTGGTATAGTCTAAACACATTAATAGCGTTAACGTTAGATGATTGATTTCGTTCAGAAAAATCAATTATGAATTGGTATTTCAGAATTGTAAAAAAATGAATAAAATGAAATTGCATATTAAAATGGTATATATATATATATATAAAGAGAGAGTGAGAGAGAAACAATTCCTTATTAACTTCATTTTATAAATTTTCTTTTTACAATTCTGAAATACCAATTCATAGGTGATTTTTCTGAACGATATCAATCATCTAACGCAGGGATGGGCAAATTTATTCGGTCGCGGGCCAAAAATCGAAAAAAAAAAAATAATAATAATAAAAAAAAAAATTCTGCCGGCCAAGATAAATTTTTCTAAAATTTTAAAAACAATATACAAGTATTATGCAATCTTTACATACGCAATCAATAATATTAGAACTCGCGCCAAAAGAAAACCCCTGCTGGCCGGAGCTAAAATGAGCAGTCTTCCACGTGTGAGGTCTAATTCCCCTATATTGAATTCCCATATGTCTGCTCCCCGAGAAAAAGATAGCTCTTGTTGGCGGCAATCTATAGCTATAGCTAACAAAAACTTCCGCTTTTAACATTTTACCGATTGGTTTGGTTTGCCGCTCTACGGTCATCTTGTGCAGACTTTAGGCTAAACAGACCGTTACCTACAGTTTAAAGTGGATTCCGAACCACTACAAACATCCATGGCACCGTCGGGACTCGAACCCGAAACCTGTTTACCGATTGGAAGCTGTCTGTGCTTGCCATTTCCGCCGATTTATGTTTTGTAGGACAAAAATAGAGAATATAAAAAGATCATCAGTCCTTTGAAAAAAGGAAGGAAAAAAAATAATATTTAATCAAAGTAGAAATGGAGATGGATATATATATATATAGATATTTCTTTTAATTTACCTCTGACCGGCAAATTAAAATTCGATCTGCGGGCCGGATAGAACCTTCCGGAGGGCCGTAGTTTGCCCATCCCTGTGCTAACGTTAACTCTATCGATGTGTTTAGATCGCATCACGAAGATTCGTTTTTTAAACCAGTTCCAAAAGGAGAGGGGGGGGGGAAAGGGAGGGAAGAATTCTCGAAGTGCTAATGACAAAAACAATTATTTTAAACCTAACAAAAACGAGAAAATAGCGTGATTAGAAGAAGTGCTGTTTTCTGAACTTTCGACCGACGATTTTAAAGAGCCCGTTGGTGTTACAGCCGTACCTCCAGCAAGCAAGTGCACAAACAGAGTCAAGTCAATGACCCCAATAAATCTTCTTTTCCAACGGAGATCAAGACTTCTGCACTCTAAACTTCCACCGAAATCAATACTGTGCCTCATCCTTCTTCCAGTCCTCAGCAGTGCCTGAGGACAGTTCCTTTTCTTGGTGGTGTTGTTGCTGTTGTTGTTACTTATCCCACTTGGTAGATATCTAATCTAGACCAAGCCCACGAACCCGTGTGGACTTATGGTTGAAGGGGATGGAAGCGGCTTCTGTTGTGAAAGGAGCACCCATAGGTAGAACTCAGACTTGTGCTCCGTGATGCTCTACAGTCATATGAGACCGGGACCTACGGCTTAAAGTAGATTCCAAACCACTACAGATATCCATAGCACAGCCGGGATTCGAACTCGAAACCTGTGGTAACGGGCGCCAGAGCGCTAGCCACTCGACCATTTCTTGGTGGATGTATGTTCTAACCTCCATCATCCCTACTTCCTGACTCTACTTTTCTCCACCATACAAATGCATATGAATTCAACCAATTGACTCTGAAACAGTTGCAATGTAGACTAACTATTAAATATTTTGGTATTATTATCTCTTTTTTACTATTTTTTATTTTAGCTTTTATTTATTTGCTTTTTTAATTCATCATTTTTTTTTAAATATTGCTGCTGAATTTATTGTTATTTCTCCCTCTATCTCATTGAATTCATTCTGAGTAGATGCGGAGTTTGTGGAACTGTATTGGCATAGATTTATACTGGCACTCCAATAAATTATTCAATCTGGTTGTAGAGTTCGGGGCTTGTGGCCTAGTGACTAGAGCTCTGGTGCTCGGTGCCACACGGTTCGAGTCCTGAAGGTCCCATGGATGATTCTAGTGGTTCGGAATCCACTTTAAACAGCAGATATCGGTATACTATGACTGCCGGGCGTAGTGATGACAACCCTATCCTGCAAAAAGAAACCATCCCCTGTCCCGAAATCTGCTATTTGGCCCATCATGGGATGTAGTGCCAGGCAGTTAGTTTTATCATGTATCATATCATCCTCTTCATAAGACAGTGGTTTGTTTAAATTTATCGCAATACAACCTTACTGTTGATTTTTGACCAACATTCTTCAGTATTTGATTCGAATTTGATGTTTCTGTCTATATCTTGTGTTGTCAACTTTAAAAAACTGTATAACTGTTAGCGTAGGGCTGATAACCCTACCTATTTCGGAATTTGCCAGTAGGCGGATGGCCACGTTCCAACATGGTCTGTAGTGCCGGGGAGTTAATTAGTAGTAAATTTCTGATTTATTGCAACACAGTTTTAAATATTAAAAAACTTAAACGACCGTTATACTATGCGATATTATGATTTTTTTTCCGGAATTCTGCTTTGCGTAGGTGCGTAATGAATGTAAATCGGCAGTCTCCCTCATTTTCCTATTTTAATATGTAATCTGTGAAGTACTGTGGACAAAAGTAATATTTGCACACTTTGATATTTTGCCTTTAGGTATAAATAGACATAAAAGTAATTGCTAAAGAAGAATGTGAAATATATTTACAAAACAAATAAATATATTTAATATCTTACTCGATATTTATATTAAAAAACAAGTAATATAAGAAAAAATTTAAAATTCCTTTTATGATTCCTACTTTTTTTTCACTCTATTGCAGAAAGTCTTTTATAAATAATTTTCATTCATTTTTTTAAGTTCATCTGGCGGCATCTGTTGGTAGATACATGCAACTTAAATCTAAAAAAAACTAAAATTAATTATTTAATTAATATTTGAATAAACTGTATTAACATCCAGTGTCATCCACTACAAGGTAAAAAAAATGTATTTGAACTTGATTGGATGAATAAAAAGTATTCTATGAACGATTGAAAATTTGAACAAGATATATATAGGGAGAGTGTGAGCTAAAAGAAGGAATTTAATGAACAATTGTACCTCCAAAAAGCTATTTGCATACTATCTACGATAAAACTAAAAGTAAGAAATATTCAAAGTAAACAAATATTGCTGGTACTTAGTATGCGCACCCCTTTGCATCGATAACCGATTCTATTCATTTTTGGAGTGTCTTTAAAAAAAAGATTTTTAACCATTCTTTTCTCACTATGCTACAAATTCCCAATAGGATTGAGGTCAGGCAATTGTTGGGGAAATATTTTTTTTTTTTTTACTAAACCAAAAACCGCAGCCTCGTTATATTGATCAGTAGTGAAAATAACACGTATCTCCAATTCCAATACACTATTTAATAGGTTGTCTCGCAATGTTGTATTGCATAGCATTTAGGCAATACTCTGCCCCCCAACAGATTGCTTAGCATTCATGCAATACCCTGCACGAACAGCCATGCCATGTAAGGAATATATGAAATTTGCTTTCATTGAAAAAAATTACATTTTTTCTGTAAAATCTCTGCTGGTTTGTTGACTTAAGTTTTGACAAACATGTTCATTTGACTAGAACAAACATAGAATATTTTGACTACGAACAAGAGCATGATAAGCAATAGAGATAAAATTATTTCCTAGAAAATAACATGATGAAGTGAAATAAAATAATGAAAAAATAAGTTACAAAATGCATTATCTCATGCATTATGATAAGTTAACCAACTTATTATTATAAGTTAACCAACTTACAACAATGATATGCAATTCGAAATATCGTGGATACCTAGAGGAGGAATGAATTCTTCATCGCTATCATAATTAACATTACTCGTGTAGTCATCCAAAAACTCAGCCAACACATTTGCAACTCCATCATTTCTTAGAAGGTTTATTAGATTATTATTTTTTATTTTCTTTTTCGGGAGTATGAAGGCCTTGCAGAACTGTCGTCTATACAACTCATATTATAAGATGGCCAATTGGCTAGCGGTCTGGCCTTTGGTCCCAAAGGTTTCAGGTCCGAATTCTGGCGGTGGCATGGATGTTTGTAAGTGATTCTGAATCCACGTTAAACTGTAGGTCCCGGTACAAGGAGCCCAAATTGTGCACAAAATGTCCGTAGAGCGATAAACCAAACTAACCGGTCCATGCCAGAGGATTCAATGACATTAGTCCTGCGCGTGTTGTTACGGGTCTCGTGTCAACAGTGAAATCAAATAATCAATTGGAAATGAAAGGAACTTATTCCTTGCCCTAAATTGAATACATCATTTTTTAAACATTTTATTTAATAAAAAAAAAAATCAAAAATTTAAAATGTGCGTGTATTTTTTTAAAATTGTTAATATTATTTTAAGAATAACCCTCAAATCAAATAAGCTGACTCGAAAAAAAAAAATAGTTCATTATATTGCTTCACTTATGATACTTGCAACAACCTCATTTCTTAACTGGCAGTCGTCTGCTTTTAAAAAAAAACGAACGATATTCCCTCCCTCCCCCTTTTTCTGAGAAGGATGTTCTTTTTCGTGTGCGATGATTCGATGGAACGTTTCGGCCGCGCGAAAACTGGTTCCGAATTCGGCAGAAGTCTCGTTGTCTTGAGTGGAATGCGTTTGCGAAGATTCCCCGCTTAATCGGATCGACAAGTGATTACTTCGTTGTTCCTGACGCCGATTCACTTCTGGGTATGATGACCTTTTTCATTATGATGTAATCTCATTGATGTTTTAACTAAATGATGCTTTACCTGTATGATGTATGGTTTCACATGCTTACTTATCTTTTCGCACTCAAGTTTACCTTCACATACTTCAAAATCAATGTTTTCAGCTTATTTTTAGACACGATCAATGATGACCTTTTTCATTATTATGTTTTACCTGTATGATGTTTTGTTTCCCATTCTTACTTCATCTTTTCACACTCTTTAAGATTTCC
This sequence comes from Caerostris darwini, assembly GCA_021605075.1. Taxonomy (NCBI): domain Eukaryota; kingdom Metazoa; phylum Arthropoda; class Arachnida; order Araneae; family Araneidae; genus Caerostris; species Caerostris darwini. The sequence goes on from BPLQ01010209.1 coordinate 496,601, forward strand.
TTCACATACTTAATTCAAAATCAATGTTTTCAGCTTATTTTTAGACACGATCAATGATGACCTTTTTCATTATTATGTTTTACCTGTATGATGTTTTGTTTCCCATTCTTACTTCATCTTTTTTCTTCACATACTTAATTCAAAATCAATGTTTTCAGCTTATTTTTATGATGTGTAATTCAAAATCAATGTTTTCAGCTTATTTTTGACACTAAATGATGTTTTACCTGTATAAGATGGTTTTGTTTCACATTATTATGTTTTTCTTGTCTCATCTTTTCTTTAAGCACTCTTTCAAAAAAGTTTTCAACTTATTTTTTTTCCTTCAAAATCAATGTTCTCAGCTTATTTTTAGACGTGATCAATGATGGCCTTTTTAATTATGTGTCTATATGATGTTTAACCTAAATGATGCTTTACTTGTATGATGTCTTGCTTCACATTCTTACTTCAATTTTTTTGTGCTTTGTAAGCTTTCCTTCACATACTTCAAAATCAATGTTTTCAGCTTAGTTTTAGACATGATCCATGATGGCTTTTTCATTATGATGTGTCTCTATGATCTTTTACCTAAATGATGTTTTACAAGTATGATGTTTTGTTTTACATTCTTGCTTCATCTTTCTGCACTTTTTGAGCTTACCTTCACAAACTTCTAAATCAATGTTTTCAACCTATTTTTAGACATGATCAATGATGGCCTTTTTAATTATGTGTCTATATGATGTTTAACCTAAATGATGTTTTACCTGCATGTTGTCTTGTTTCACGTTCTTACTTCATCTTTTCGCGCTTTTTAAGCATATCTTCAAATCAATAATTTCAGTATATGTTTAGACAAAACTTTCTTGCATCTTTTGTTAAACATCCAATGCTAACTGTTTACCATGGTGCAGTAGCACGCTGGTTAACCTCTTGACAACCTTGGTCACATATGTGGGCATTTAGTTTTTTAATAATTAGAATTACTATTAGGAACAAAAATTATTCACTACAGAATCTCTCAACAAGTGAAATACAATTGTTATGGTTTGTCTGCACTGATAGCGGTATTTTTGGTGTACAAATAGGAACATAAAAATAACGTAATTAGTATTTGGACTACCAGTTTTGTTGGATTATTTGAACAAATCGTTAACATCTGATAAAAATACACCAGATTTATTAAATATAGTTAGTTTTAATAATGAATGATCGGAATAACAATGAATAATTTATGTCCGAAATGTATGAAATCATTGAAGAAGGAATTGATATTAATGAATGAATGTAGCCCTTATGAATTGCTATTTACATTCAGGGATCACAAATGTGAATATTTAGAATTTATATAATGATAATTCCTATCCATAATAAAAAGAACTAAAATTATTCACTACAGGAATTCTCAACAAGAAAAAAAAATCTTATAGTTTGGTATTTACGGTGTACTGTTAGGATTATGAAAAAAGCGTAAAGTAATATTTTGAATGTCCTTATGTTTAGATTATTTGAACTAATCGTTAATATTCCGATGAAAACAATACCAGATCTATTAAATATATTTAATTTTGACAATTCGTGCTCGGAATAATATGAATAATCTATGCCGATATTTTATGCCTATATTAAGTTTTTCTTCACATTACTGTTTTTAGCACATTTTTACACAAGATTCTTGCACCTTTTTTTAATTATCTAATGTTTACAGCTGATATGGTGCACGAACACGCTGGTTAACCTCTTGATGCCCTTGGCCACACATGTGGGCATTTGTTTTTTTAATAATTAATTGCTATCATTAATAAAAAGAACTAAAATTTGAAATTTAATTTATTCACTATATAATCTCACGATAAGAAAAATACAAATCTTATGGTTTGGCTGCACTGATAACGGTATTTACTATGTACAGATAGGAATAGGAAAGCAACGTAAAGTAGTATTTCTACTAAGTGTTGTTAGAGTATTTGAACAAATCGTTAATATCTGATAAAATAATTAATTGTTTTAATATTCAATGCCTGGAATAAGGCCATATATATTAAGCATATTTAGTTTTAATATTCAGTGCCTGGAATAATGCCATGCATAGTAAACATATTTAGCTTTAATAATCGGTGCCCGGAATAATAAATCGTAATAAAAAAAAAAGTCTTTTTTTTTCATCTCATATGAAAAAAATCGTCTCTGAAGAGGTTAATTATTTCGTTTTTAACAACATATATTACAATAAGTTACTGTTTTATCACTACGGTAACTTATTGTAATATATGTTGTAAAATCTTATCTATCTATCTTATTGTAAAATCTACAATAAGTTATTGTTTTAAAGGAAAAACATTTCCTTTAAAATGTAAAATATTCATTTTCTAGCGTGATGTTAAAGTAAGTATTGAAGTTATTACAGAACGCGGTTGTAAGCAAGATTAGTACTGGGAATTGTCAGTATCTTGGATGTTACTTAAAACTGTATCAGCATCAATAAAAGGGTTCTCGTTACGGTTTGTGCAATCTATCTCATTAAAAAAAAACGTAAAGATATATTTGTCAATAAAATGAGCAACCATTTTAAATAGCGTATTCTACACACACACACACAAAAATCAATTTGAATCTCAGAGTTTTATACTTTTATTGGTTCTGAGGTTTTATACTTTTATTGGCCTTTTATTTTTCATGGAGTTTTGTTCTGCAACTTTTTATTATTATATTTTTATGGCATCTGCAACTGGTCCCAAATCGTACTGAATTTTCAACATAAATTCTTTGTTTATCTTTTATCTTTTTTTATCATATTTAATTTCGTATTTAAATATTTTTAATAATTAAATATTTTTTTTATATTTTGTGTACCAGTTTAATTTTGGTAAATTTCATTTTTATTCACCTACTAACAATAATTAAGAATAATTAAACAGCCACCTGTAAATTCTGATTCAGGTTAAGCGGATCTTATCCCCAATAGTACTCCGTAATTGGTACGTCGGTTGCCATTAAAAACATTTTACTTTTTCACTTTCTTGTGACATGGAATACTTGTTTTAAGGATAGATACCAACCACTCTGATATAATTTTGAGCAAGGTGTTATAATGTCAATTTTCTCGCAATTTTTTTAGGATAATAATAAAACTACAAATATCGGACGATTTGTGGCTGTGCATCTGCATTTTTTTTTTTTTTTTAAATATTTTTTTTTATTTTCTCATGCCTATGAACTTCCATTTCTACTTCCGGATTACAGAAAAGATTTTTTTTGTTCGAATACTAGCAGAGCTATTTAGATTATTAGTAAGTTTTTTTATTAAGCATAAAAGTTTTGTTTGCTAAATTAAAGTTTAAAAACAAGAAAATTAGATGGTGATTTAAAAAGGGGGAAAAAAAATCATATAGAGCAATGGTTCTTAAGACAGGTTGGTTCGCGACGCTGTTTCAAGTTAAAAAAAAAAATATATATATGAAAATAACATTGTATGAACTTTATATTTTTATTACATAGATGTAATAATAAAGGGGGGAGTGACGGCCGAGTGATTAGCGCTCTGGCACTCGGTGCCACAGGTTTCTGGTTCGAGTCCCGACGGTACCATAGATGTTTGCAGTGGTTCGAAATCCATGTTAAACCGTAAGTCCCAGTCTAATATGACTAAAGAGCGTCCGGAGATAGGGCTGACAATCCTACCCATTGAAAGAAAACTTCGCCTGTCTCAAAATCACAGACAGCCGTGCCCACCATAGGGTTGTTGCAGCCCCGATGATGATGATATGTTGTTAACAATCTTTAAAAAATAGCTTGATTACCGTTCTTCTAAACCAGTGGTTTCAAAGGGTGCGCTAGGATGCGCTGGTGCTCCCTGCTGTATTCCAGAAAAATATAGGTCCAGATATAAAAATAAATATAACTACACTTTTTCTTGTCAAATACAGCTTTCATTATAAACAACTAACTTTTTTTTCTTCTTTTATTCTTATAAAAAATGCCAAACAGCGATAACACGCCAAGAAACTAGGAGCGATAAACCTCCATGGTTATGCCTAGTAGTGTTAGTATGATGATTTTCAGTGTTAAAATAAGCTTCCATTACAGCCTATGAGACCGACATCTGCAAGTATGCTATTCTGCTATTCTATGGAGTTGATCATCTAACATTAAGTGAAAAAAGAAGAACTAGTAATTATACCCACTGATCGTAGATTGAGGATGAAACATAACAAATTGCTTTTTGAAACCATTTGAATTCCTATAAAAAAAAGTATGCTTGTTTATATCTAAAAAAAAAACTCTTCAAATATTTTATTACAATTATCAATGTCATATTGCGACCGGCTGGCCAATTGGCTTTGGTACCACAGGCCTCATGTTCGAATCTTGGCTGTGGCATGGATGTTTGTGTGTTGTTCGGAATCCACGTTAAACTGTAGGTCCCGGTCAAATTAGCATAAAGTGTACACAAAATGATTGTAGACCAAAAAAACCAAATCAGTGTCCTATTTATGAGAATTTGGATTTTCTACCCTCACTACAATGAAGTGTAAAAACATAGAACATTTTCAATATATTAACGAGAAAGTGAGAGTTCGCTTTTAATTTATGTTTTTTTCTTGTCCCACTTGGTCGACAGCAACATCTACACCAAGTTCAAAAACCCGTGTGGTCTCATAGAAGGGGAGAAGAAGAGGTGGCAGCACCACCTGTAGCACCGAGCGCCAGAGTGCTAGTCACTCGGCGGTCAGGGCACCTTTTTTATATGACATTGGTCATGAATAATTACATATTTATTAATAATCGACAGAGAACATTCTAATTTCTTTGTGTTTATCAATAGTAGTGCAGCATGTTTTTTTTTCACGGTAAGTGTTGTCGCATTTCATTCCCAGGAGAGAGGAATGCATGTTATTTGACAAGTATATAATAACTTCCCTTCACTCTAATTTGACAGCAGGCAAGCAGTGTTGTGGATAATTATATTACATGCAATTAGAGTTTTTTGTACCAATGAGAACAACCTGTCACTCAAATCGGATAGCAGATATTCAGCGTCATGGATAATAAGGTCTCAGCGAATGTCTGTGCGACGTTCACAAGTCGAAACAATTACAGATGGAATATAGACTACACCATGAGTTGTTCCATCGAGATGGGGATCAACCAAGAGCTGTGAAATGTCTACTCCATTAAGAAGTGAGAGAAGCTGCTTCCCACCTCTTGACGGATTGTCTTAAAGGAATTTTTTTTAGTGAAAGAGAGAGATTCTGAAGTCTTTTTCTGTGAAGGGACTGAATAGACCGGAGTTTTCGCGTGTTTTTCAAAGTAGACCCCTTGTGGTTTCATTAAGGTCTGCCGCAGACCAGGCAACTGAAGTAGATTCGAGAAATCTGAAAATATCCGACGTTTGAGTGTACTGCACTCGTAATTTAATCGTGCACTTGCGATAAAATTTATATATTTAATTTTCATTACTTTGTATAATAATCCAGAATTCATTATTTGTAAAGCTTGTAAATAAAAGTTAAAGTGTTCCCATGAATCTGAAAGTGTCCCTCTTCTTGAAGTAGTTATAAGTCTAATATAGGCCGAGACGTTACAGTAGCTACTATGAAAATCATTTCCACGTGATATGCACATCTATGAAGTCTTTTTTTTTCTAATGCATCTGGCAAACACTTAGACAGCTGTCTTGGATGCCTTAAGGCAAGCGCTGCACAGACGTTACTCACTTTGCATTAGCCAGAGGGCGCGTGTAACTTGAAGATAAGCCGTGGACACGGAGTAACATTGCCCCCGCAACGTCTACGATCCCATTAGACCGGGACCTACGGTTTAAAGTGGATTCGAACCATTACAAACATCCATGACACCGCTGGGACTCGAACCCGAAACATGTAGTACTGAGCGCCAGAGCACTAGCCAATCGGCCATTCAGGTCCCTCTATAAAGTCTATTAAAAGTGGGATTTCAGGTTCAATTGAAAAATTAAATATCCATTTGCTCCTTTATATGGTCTGGAGACATTTTATCTTTGAAACTACTTTAATTGGCGGAAGGTTTAAAGTGCAGCATTAGAAATGACTAATTTTTTCCCTCTCTTTTCTTTACTAGTAGAATCGCAATTTACATGGAAATGAACAGTCACTGAATGAAAATATTTCATTTTTTGTATAATATCAGTAATTACTATACATGTAAAGCCGTAATTTATAATTGGTAAATTCACCTTTTACGGCGTGTTGTAACTACTATCCCAACACC